>VZRS01004900.1:0-335197 GCA_013398055.1 Ifrita kowaldi | reverse complement strand
AAAAAAAAAAAGTTAAGTCACTGATTTCGTACCTGCCTAGAAGATTATATTCTTCCCAAGCTCAGACTGAAGATTTGCCTCTGATACTTGAAACATGATTGTTTTTGAGAACATATGTCTTCATACATCTTTCAGATTACCTTTTGGCACTAAAATTAATCAAAACTTAGAGCAAGTATTGTATGTATGAACTCACAGTGAAAAGAAAGGTTGGAAAAAGCTTTGCTGTAACTACCAGGTGGCTGTGCCATATCAGCCTTTGGCTCCTTCTCTAGCAACAGTGAAGAAACCAGTGATCCATACCGTGTCAAAATTGTAACTATACCAGGATATTTTGGATTCATGAGGAATGTTAACTTTTTACTGAGACAGGTGTGGTCAATACAGGTTGTATTTTCTTTGAAAATAAGGTTCTGTGTTTATGAAACAGTGTGAAGTTCTGGTGAAGGGCCTCGAATACAGGTCTTATGAGAAACAGTTGAGGGGACTGGGGTTGTGTAGCCTGGAGAAAAGGAGGCTCACAGGGGACCTTATTGCTCTCTACAACAGTCTGAAAGGAGGCTGCAAAGAGATGGGGGTCTGTCTATTCTCCCTGGTAACAAGGAGCGGAATGAGGTGAAATGGCCTCAGCTTGAGTCAGGGAAGATTTCATTTGGGTATTAGGAAACTGTTCTTCACTGTTAAGCTGGTCAGGCTTTGGAACAGGCTGCCCAGGGAAGTGTTGGAGTCATCATCCTTGGAGGTATTTCAAAGACATGTAGATGTGACACTTAGGGACAGGATTTAGTGCTCGACTTGGCAGTGGTGGGTTTATGGTTGGATTCAATGATTTTAAAGATCTTTTCCAACCCAAATGATTCTATGACTCTTTGATTATTTTTATTGCTGACTCTGTGGGCTACAAAATAAAAATCCATGCACAGCTAATCTAGAACAGGTATAAGCATGTTGAATTAGCCAAAATATACAAAACTATATTAATGCAAGTTTTGTCTTTATGAGAAGATATATTATATTTTATAATTTTTATATTTTTGATTTTCTTCTGTTACAGTTTAAGCAAAGTAATGAATTGTCAGAATCTAGAATAAATGAGGTAAGGGGTTTTTTGAGTGTGTATTTTTTAAGATTTTGGTATAGTGGATAGGATGAAGGATTAACCTTGGCACTGATCTTCTTGTTATTCTTAGGATACTGGGAATAGGTAAAGGGATTCTCCTTTTCTTTGTGTTAATTTACCAGGAAGGATGGTGTATTGTGAATACACACGACCATGGCAATTGCTGCAAAAATCACTTCCCTGGATAATTTTACCTTGTTTTCCACTGTTTTAATGCCAGATGCATAAAAATTATTGTCATCATCATCATCATAAGCCTTCTGCTGTAGAAACAAGAATCCTGGAAGTCCTGAAAATGTTGCAGGTAGAGAAAGGTAGGAGGTGAGGAGGTCAAAAGCACAAAATTGTTATCCAAGTACCTATAATAATGCTTTAGCTATAGCTGGAGCATCTCTGCAAATTACCACCACGCAATATCTTTGGTCCAAAGACTATCTGTAGTGGAATAAAAAAAACTGTCAGGGAATAAATTTTTAATGCATCACACCTGCAGAATATTTCTATTTTCTGTTTTATTCATCAAGCGATTATTATATGAGCATTTTTTAATCTGAAGGAAAACATGCAGTAGATTAACTTTGAAAACTGGCTCTTCTACTATAGGTGCAGAACTGTATCAGAAATAAAGGTGTGCTCAGAACAGCAGTTCTGGAAATACGCTAGGGAACAAAAAGATTTTTATCACTACATGTCCCTTTTTAAAAAAAACAAAACCTGCCAGAACAAGTTTTATCAAAACCCTTTCTCCCAGAAGCTCTTCTCTAGTGGTGGCCAATAGGGGATGCTAAAGAAGCAGAATAGGGATAGAGTGGGATCATTTTCACAGAATATTATTCAATCTGTATGTAGTTTAAGGACCTCCTGGGCCTTTAGTTGCATCCACGTCATTGTGTTTAATAGCTATTGATACCCCCTATCCTGTGCAAATTTGGTTAATTCAGCTAAATTTGTCTAATTCACCTTTAAAACAGCTTGTAGCAAGAAGTTACACGATTTCATTGTGTCATGTGAAAATGGTGTTTATTTTCAAAATATTGCTAATTCCACTGTGTGTTCCTTCTTGCTTTATTGCAATACTGCATAAACGTTGTTTATTCACTTCAGTTAAGCTATTTATTTGCTCATAGATGTCTGTACAGTTGCCTAATTAATTTTGTCCTAAATTATTTACACATAGATCTGTTTGTTAAGTTTTTACTTCTGGTAAAGGAGGTAAAAGTCCTTCACCTTGTATGTTGGCACAGAATTTTTTGCCAGGAAAACCCATTTTCTGTGAAACCTTGAGCTTGGTATTCTCTCTAAAATGAAAGAAACCACAAAATTCAGGACTTTTCCCATTGTTTCCATCTGTAATACACAGTCCAGAAGCAGCTGCTTTTGCAGATTACACACAAAACATCAGCCAAGTGGACCCTGGTAATGGCGGAGTCATCTCAAATTGCAGTTTACAGTCTGTCTGTAGAACCACTCACTTTCATGAGATTGTTTAGCTGCTAGTCTGGACTGTTGCTAGTCTGAAAAATTAGCATAAAGTAGCAATATCATATTAATAGCACAATAACAACATAGTCAAGTTCTTTAGTGTTCTATACTTTTAAATGCAGCTTTTCCAAGAACAAAAAATGGCTTCAGATCTTTATTGTACTGAATCATTAAAATAAATACAGCAAAAAATTCTTTACACGTATGTAAAGGCTGTATCTTTCAGTCTCCATGCAGTCCTGAAATACGCTATTTTTCTCCTATTTTGTCTATCAGGTTGGAAATGTAATTGACTAGTTCTAAGAAATATGCCTCTGTCTCTGTGTTTTCTTTTGTTAAATTTATTTTATTGTCCATTCCACTGACTTCCTCTGTGATGTTGAGTATCCCACATGAAAGTATGTCCTTTCATCTTGTTTTTTTCCCAGATGGCTAACACTTCAAAGGAATTCAATTTGGAAACACTTTACTATCTACATATGAAATACAATGTACATCTAAAAATATAAAATGTGTTTCTTTCTGAAATGTAGATGATAAGAGTTTTTTTTCTCATTTTGGCCCAATGGGACAGTGTTAACTCCCAACGGGATGGTGTTAACTAGTTCTTGGCTGGTATGGTAGCTTTTTAAAGCACTATGGTTAGACTTACAGAAGATGAAACTTGGGACTAGAATCTACCTTCCCAATTTAGAAGTCTAGCTTGTCTGAAATTTGTCCTCAGGGCAGGCCTGGCCTCGTCCTCCATGCTGGACTTTCTGCATTTCATATTGAAATCTCACTGCAGAAAAAGCAAAAACAGGCTTGGTGAGATGAACCATAAATTGAGATGTCCTGCTATCAACACGCCAGCAATCTGCTCCAAACAGCAGAATGGGTCCATGGTCCTTCCTGCCCGTGACCCTCCTGTCCTGGCCAGCTGAGCTCCTGGCTTCTTTGTGGCTCATCTGGAGGAGGAGAGTGGGGCATGTCCTCCCTCGCTGCACTCACTATTGTTTGGGACTCTGCCTCTTCTGGGTGTTGCACGACATGAACCTGGAATCTACTTTGCTCTATGGCCATTACAGAAACATTGTCTACAATGTTAGATGAGAGCTGTTTTCCAGTTACCATGGCTAGTTAATGAAATGAGTCCAGAGGAGGGCCATCAAAACGGTTAGAGTGATGGAGCACTCCTCCTACAAGAAAAGGTTGAAAGAATTGAGTTTCTGAAGGGAGCCTGAAGGAAAGATTGAGATACTATTGCAAGAACATGTGACAGGACAAAGGGAAATGGATTCAAGCTAAAAGAAAGATTTAGATTAGATATTAAGAGGAAATTCTTTACTGTGAGGATGGTGAGGCACTGGAACAAGTTGCCGAGAGAAGCTGTGCATGTCCCATCCCTGGAAGTGTTTAAGGCTAGGCTGGATGAAGCTCTGACCAGCCTGGTCTACTGGTAGGTATCCCTGCTCATAGCAGAGGGCTTGGAAGATGATCTTTAAGGTTCCTTCCCATCCAGGCCATTCTAATTTCCTGTAATTCTCTTTCAAGACCTTTAGGCAGATTTTTCCTTAAGGGTGTGGAGCTTGGGCAGGAGGCAAAAGTATAGCTGCCCAAACTCACCATTTTCAGAGCATGCACAAGAAAACATATTTAAAGAGGTAAGAAAATTTTAAAGATATGACTGAAGCAAAATAAATTTACAAAACTCAGTGCTGAAAAGGTCTGTAAAGCAGGCAGACTGGAAAAGCCATCTGTGACACCATTAAGTTTTGGTGCCGACCTTGCAGATAAAGGAGGACTTTGGCAGACTAAATCTCATAAGGAAGGTTTTTTATACAATGTCACACTTTTCCAATAAAGTCAGGCACAAAATGGAGCTGTAGAATAAGTCAGGTAACACTATAAATTTAACTAGACAACTGCTTTCCTGTTTATTCTTGCAAGTGTCTGTCTGGATAATTAATGGTTGTACAACCAATGCAACTAAAGAGAAAAAAAAATTCACTAAAATTTTCAAAACAAGTTTTTAACCAGTGTTCAGATAACTGCTGCTCTTGGATCATTATTGGTATTAGATAGCCTAAAACATGTAATGCAAGTAAAATACTGAGAGATCAGTTGCTCTACTGATGCCTTGGGAGGCCACCTAGAAACAGAGACTAGACAGGAGTAAGGGAATAAAGGTAGGTATTTATTTGAAAGGCCTTCAAGGGTACCACCCTGGGGAGCCAGAGGCTACTGCCAAGATGGACCCCAAGATGGACAACAGGTCACGAGTTCTTCACACTTTTATAGGTTTGGTTCATTTGCATATCAGGGTTAATTCTCCAATTAAAGTTGCAGTTTACTGATGTAATTTCCCCTCAGCTTGCTCCCCTTTCAGAGGCTTTTGGTTTACACATTTTGGGCCTAGGATAGTCCGGGTCTCCTTGGAGAGCCGGCCTGGAGAGGCTTTGTTATGTCTAACTATCATGAGAGAGCAGAAATTAACAGGCTACAAGAAACTTCACAGTTACACACTAGGCAGTGTAGGATTTGAAAAATATGAAAGTTAAAACCTAAGGCATCACTACAAGAACACATAGGCAGTACATGGAGAATGTCCTGTCCTGTCTCAGCTTCTTTGCTTCAGAAATAACGTGCCTTTGAAAGAAGTTTTAAACTTTGGTGGTGGGTTATCCTGTGAGTTTGGGCCAATGCAGCAACAGTCATTTATGAAGACTTTGGAGACTTGGTAAAATTAATACCAGATATTTTAATAAGGGACATATAATAGAAGTAGAAGATGATTTTTTTATTCCCTCTGGATAAAATCTCTGCCATTGTAGTGATGTAAGTAAAGTTTTGAGAGTAAAAATTGTGAAAGACAGTTTTAATAAATGCACTTCTTTGGACATTAAATTATTTAATATGTATAAAAAGTGATTATTTTTTCTGTATTTTGAATACTTCCAGTTCAAAGGCTAGTTAAAAAGGAACTCATTGTAGAAAAAACCTTCATTCTTCAGTCTGTTTTTCTGTATTTAATAAACACTGATAAAGGCTCCATAAAAAAGAACTTAATCAAAAGCTTGCAAGGGAAGACACAGTCTCCTATAACACAAAAGCACAGTATAACCTAAAAGAAGCTGCAGTTAATCAAGTGTGTAATATGAGGCAAATAATCTGTACTCAGGCAGGAACATATATTTACAGTGTTTACTTCTTGATGATGTTGTAGAATAAGTAAAAAAAGGCCAGACATTCAATGCTATATCTGAATTTTAGCTGATCCCAGATTTATTTTTCCTTTAGATCTGAAGGCCTGAAAGTCATTTTAGTCTAAGTGATATTTGTTGTTATCACTAAACAAATCAGATTTGATTTTCTTGTTACAAATACAAACTTATCTCTCTCACAGGGTTGTCTGTAAATTAAAGAATGAAGATATGTTTAAAGCTCTTGGGCCAAACTGCAGGAATTTTAAATAGGCAAACCCAAACTACCTTGTGAATCTTCTAGGTTGCTTCTTTATGCTTTCACTATTTTTAAATAAGGATTTGGACTTGTCACTGTTCATTCTGTAAATAACAGACTAATATTCCTTAAAGATTTTTAGAGAGAAAACATAATTCACATGCAATCAGGTAAGAGAGTTTTCACTAGCTTATTCAAGATGTCATGTGTAATGTTCTTGCAATGAATTGCCAACACAAAGTTTTTCTATTAAAATAAACCTCTGGGAACTTAGTTTGTTGAAACTTTCTGTATTATGATCAGTAATACCTTGCCTAAAAAGTGTACGCAATTTAACTTTGAGATAGTTAATTTAATTTCCAAAGTATCTCTAGGAGAGAGTTTCTTCCAATTATCTAAAAGACAAAAATTGTAAATAAAGTACTGAGGGAGATGTTTCACTGAGAAGAGTTTGGCTTTGAATCATCTCTGCACTTCATTATCCTTCAATCAAGCAATCAAATTTCTTCACCTCTGGAATTCACATTTTGCTGATTATCATTTATGTACTTTAATTGGTTACACTGTAATTTCTGGCTAGACCCTTATGAACAAAAGGATTGTTACTGATGGCTCATTCACAGTTTTAGTCCCCTTTTTGTAGTTGGCTAGCAGATTCCCTCCAGATTTCTCTATCATCACCTACACAGCTCTCCCACTGGCTATAAAATACTGCAGCAGCTTGTAGGTAATTGATCAGACAAGTGAACTGTAAAATATTCATTTTCTACTTCAACAGCTAGATAAATCTCTTGGGAAGTGGATGAAAATATTGCTTATGCACATCAGGGTTGGTATAGTAATAGCAAGGTTGCTGATAAGCAGGGGTCTGCTACAGAGTTAATGCTTAATTCTGCTCCACGCCAGAGGTGGGGAAGTGTGCGGTCTCCCTTTGCCTGCAGCTAGGAGTCTCATTACACACAAAACCCCAGGCATCAACACCAGTGCACCAGCCACGGTGCTTCAGGGATGGTGCTTCCTGTTTTAATTAATCAGGTTCATCTTGGTGTAATATGCCAGGGAACAAATTAACACTTAGTTACTGTAACCAACATACTTAAAACCAAAACATTAATGAACTGGAGAGCAGGAGTGAAAAGGGACTGAGAGAAGAGGGAGAGGAAAAATAAAACCTGCTTTTTACCTTTTCATTAACAGTAGTTTTTACAATCTCACTGTATGAGGCTTTTTTCTTCACCAAGTTTTCAAAAATCTGTCAAAGCTCTTTAATTAAAAGCATTCAAAAGTGACTGCATACAGACTTGAGAGGAACAGCAGAAGATAGTGAATTATTTTCATCTTTATCTTGCTGGGTTGCCATAGTAAGAGAATCTGAAGGGAATTAGCAATAGCTTTGTTTCTGACTTGTGCTAAATGTGTATTAGACAACCTTCTTCAAGCCCAGGCTATATTAATCAGAAAATGCATGCAGTCCCTCCACCTGCTTTCTTCTCACACAAGAAGGAGAAATCTAAGGTTTAAATGTTGGAACATTAACACCAGTTTTTAATCCCAGTGGTTTGTTTTTGAAGCAGCGGAGAACGTATGTTAGTTTTCCATGTCCTTGGAGTGTGGTGTCAGTCAGCTTAAGATGAGACATTTGAAATAAAAAATAATCAATGCTATGTATACCACAGCAGTTGTGACCACCTGGGGAAGACAAATGGAACACTACAATTTTGCAGTAGAAAAGCAAGCATATTATAGGTGCTGCAGCATCTAATCTAGAGATGCTGACAAGTAAATCAACCCTTCTTGGATCAGAATAATCATTTGCTTTAAGAACAGAAGGTAGATCTATGTTGCTTTCCATATCAGCTAACCTCTGATGATTTAAATTCAGTGCCAGAGAAAATGATGGTAATAAATCAGCCAATCAGAAAATTTGGAGAGCCCCCTAACACCAGGCAGCATTATCCAAATATACTTTTTTCCCCATTATACTAGTAAACAGATTTGTTCACACATAATCATGGTTTTTAGGTGAACCGCCCCCAGGCTGGAATCAGTTCCATTAAAAATGCATGCCATGGCATTCAAGGACTCTCTCAGGTATTGTCTAGTTCCTTGACAAACCAAATATTCTGAAATGTATTCCATCACACCCACAGACAAAGCAGGCTGTGCATCTTCTGCCTTCAGCTAGACTCACATTTTTTTGTATGCTTTCTATAATTTTTGATGCAACTAAAACAAATAACTTCCTTCATAAACATTCTGAAAAACATATTCTGGGTTTGTAGTATCCCAGGTGCAGAGTGCTGTATCTCATCTTTATTTCTGAAAAAGACTTGTGGAGATGAAAGTACCTATTTATAATGAGAAAACTATTCAAAACAAAGAAACATTAGAAAGCACTACAAAGCAAAGAAACAAATGAAAACAAATACTGGAAGTAGTACACAGTAGTCCCCTTTGGGGTCCTTGATACAATAAATCATGCTATTTAACACTTCCTAAATTCTCATTCAGTTAAAAAAGATAATTAAAAACAAAAGTAAATTTCTGCTAATAATGAACTGATAATGAAGTGTCTAATAACTGCATGCAACCTTTGCTCTTTGAATGCCATTTGTGATGATGACAATGTGTTTAAGGGAAAACAGATCAGAAAGCCTTTTCTATCTAGGATTTAAATTATATCATTTCCTCTAACTCCTCTAATATGTATTTAAAGTAAAANACTAGGTTGATAAGAGTTGATAGGAAAAGCCTTCACCCACCTTTTTTTTCCTCTGAAAATATTGTGTTATCCAGTTCTGTCCTTGCCTTCCCCTCCAAGTTTCTATTCATACTTCACTGAGCTCTACAAATTTTGTTTTGGTAGGTTCCTGTAAAACTCTTTATTATGAGCCATTCTTCCCTAAAAATAGGAATGCCTTTGTTTTCAGAGTCTATCTTTGCATGATTTTATCATTTCCTTTTTAAATCCAGCTAGCTATTGAAATCAGTACCAGCCTAGATAAGTACGTACTGTGTGTTACAGATTTCACTCACTAGTAAGTCCTATGCCTTCCATGAAGTTTAGTGAAGGACCAGCTCTCCTTTATGGGTCAGAGCTGCTTGGAAACATTCAAGCACTACTGAGCCTTAATCACTCTGGGTACGTTTCAATCACCTTTATGTTGAGATCATCTCTCTTTTTCTATCTATATGACACAGAAAATGTATTTAATAAATACTGTATTGCTGGGAAGCATGAAGAGGACACTGATCTATGTGCCTGTGGGGAAGTTACTAGAGGGGAGATGTCCAAATGATTGTAACTGTCCCTCAAGCTCGGAGGATTTTGCAGAGCATTGGTGGTGGGTTGAAAAATACTTGAATATGAAAAAAAAGACAAAGAGAGGCTCTAATGTAAGTAGAAATATCTGCAGAATAAAACAGGAGGGACATCAGGTCTAGAGTTAGGGAAGAGAAAAGAAAGGGAAAGAAGAAGGGGAAACAAACACAAGGAAAGGCATCAGTAAGGGAATGCAGTTTTTTTCCTCTTTGCCCTGGAATTGCAGATTTCATTGGTTGTTGCTTTGATGAGTTCCTTTACCACAAGGGTTACATTAAACTAAAATGTTTTTTAAGAGAAATTCACCTGATTATAATCACACTATGGTTTCTCACATTGAAGTCACTCTACTCTCCCAGCTGTTTCTGCCTCTTTTTATTAAAGAAATTCTTCATGCACTTGTGAATCAACTTCAAAACAGTATTGTCCCAGTCTGAGCACCTTGGTACTTACAGCACCCCAAATTCAAGAAAGTTCTGGAAGTTAAGCACAATCCTTAGATTAGTTATTTTAACAATGTATTGAGTCTGCATGGCAAGGTTTTGATAGTGGAGGAGATGCAGGAGTGGCTTCTGTGAAACCAGCAGCTGCCACCATCCAGACAGAAACAGTTCCAGCTGCCTCTGAGACAGACCCACCACTGGCCAAAGCAGAGCCAAGAAATAATGCTGGTAGTACCTCTGTGATAACATGTTTAAGAAAGGGTAAAATTCACTGTGCAGCACCTGTGAGAGAAGAGTGAGAATATGTGAGAGAAACAGCTCTGCAGACACCAAGGTCAGTGGAGAACAAGGGGGAGTAAATGCTCCAGATGCTGGAGCTGGGATTCCTGTGCAGCCTGTGGTGCAGCCCACAGTGCAGTCCATGGTGAAGCAGGATGTCCACCTGCAGCCCATGAAGGTTCACAGTGGAGCAGAGATCCACCTGCAGACTGTGGAGGACCCCATGCTGGAACAGGTGGANTGTGAAACCAGCAGCTGCCACCATCCAGACAGAAACAGTTCCAGCTGCCTCTGAGACAGACCCACCACTGGCCAAAGCAGAGCCAAGAAATAATGCTGGTAGTACCTCTGTGATAACATGTTTAAGAAAGGGTAAAATTCACTGTGCAGCACCTGTGAGAGAAGAGTGAGAATATGTGAGAGAAACAGCTCTGCAGACACCAAGGTCAGTGGAGAACAAGGGGGAGTAAATGCTCCAGATGCTGGAGCTGGGATTCCTGTGCAGCCTGTGGTGCAGCCCACAGTGCAGTCCATGGTGAAGCAGGATGTCCACCTGCAGCCCATGAAGGTTCACAGTGGAGCAGAGATCCACCTGCAGACTGTGGAGGACCCCATGCTGGAACAGGTGGATGCCTGAAGAAGGCTGTGACCCCTTGGGGAGCCCAGACAGGAGCAGGCCCCTGGAAGAACATGTGGACCCGTGGAGAGAAGTGCCCATGCTGGAACAAGTTTGCTGGCAGGACTTGTGATCCTGTGGGGAACTGCAACAATCTGCTCCTGACAGACTGTACCCTGTGGAAGGGACAGTTTGTGTAAAACTGCCACCCATGGGAAGGGCTGTTGTTGCAGATTTTCATGAAGGAATGTCTCCTGTGGGTGGGATCCCATGTTGGAGCAGGAGAAGAGCATGAGGAGGAAGGAGCAGCACAGAGAAAGCATTGTGGTCACAATCCTCATTTCCCATCTCCCTGAGCCATGCACAGGGAGGAGGTAGAGAAATCCAAAGTGGAGCTGAGTCTGGGAAGAAGGGAGGGGTAAGGGGAAGGTGATTTTATTTCTCACTATTCTAGTCTTTAACAATTAATTATCCATAAATTAAACTATTTTTCCCCAAGTAAAGACTATTTTGCCCAAGATAGTAATTGGTAAATGATTTCCCTGTCCTTATCTCGATCCATGAGCATTTCATCATACTTTCTCTGCCTGTTTTGCTAAGAAAACAAAAAGATAAGAAGGGCTTCTTGGGAACCTTGTGCCAGTCAAGGTCAACTCACCACAAACCAGGGACAAGGCTTGTTCCATAGTTTGAGGTATAAGAAATTACAGATGGATTTTTAATTTTTTAAGAAAGGAAGATAAAATGATGATAATTCTACATAAAAGAAACCATCAGAAAAAAATAGATTTGTTTCCATATAACCCTTCTATTTTGGGTATGTCAGATGCAGACCTGCCACTTCCCAGGAAATGCCCTCTTTCACGAGCCATATTCTGTACTGGCTGGAACAGGAGGAACAGCCTTGCTGGAAGGAGGCATTGCAGTGCTTAGGGCTTGGAAATGTGAGGGATGGGTATTCTGGTCCTTGTCTTAAACAATATGTTCTGTATGTTAAATTTTATGGCGGCTGAAGAGAATAATGTAATTTCAGGAATAGACAATTTTGTGTGCAATAAAGATATTGTCCCAGTGGAAGAAAGGCTGTATCTCCTGCTTAATAAGTGAGTTCTCTAGCTTTAGGCCATTGTAGAAGATGACCTTCATGTCCCAGGTCCCATATGTTAAAGAAAACACAGAAATAGAAGTTACATTCCCTCTCTCCAATTAAATGTTATGGTTTTCTGTGTGCAACTAATGGTGAGGCTAAGACTGTTTTCTGTAGGGTATTACATTCAGCAATAGTCAAAATTTTTATAACAATATTTCAATTGGAAATAATACTAAAACCTCACAAATAACATATAAAAATTTAGTATACCTTGTAAACATGTACAAGCAGAAGAAAGCTCTCAATGTTTGAATAGACTTCTACTGCTTTTCCTTTTTCTCTGAATGCTTTATCTGGCTGAACTTGGCCATTTTTAGGCTCTTTATCCTATGACTATTTTTCCTTTAAGCACTGTAGCTTTTCCAAGCATTAACAATCATCTTTATATAATTCATTTAGAAGCTGATAAACCCTTTCCTTTTGTTGTACAAATTTGATGTGTCAGTTTTCCCTTCAGTGTTGAAATGCAGGGCTCTATGCAAGATAGTTCTTTTGTTCGTTTAATAATCTACCTGCATTTCCATAAAGAACTCTACCATGCTTTCAACACCAGTATTTCAAAAGTTCTTTTCACTATTTTACTTTCTATTTTCCAGTTCTAGTTGGTTATCAGAGGTTTAACTGAATAGCTATAGTCAATGCCTTTGCAGTCAAAAAGTTCTATTAATCTAGTTGCTGTCATGAATCTAGATAATTTACAAAGATTCCTCTTCCCAGTTCATTCACTTCCTTTTCAGCAGTACTCTCCCAGGTACTGTGTACATATACCAGCTATGATTTGCTGGAATACCACATTTCCAGCAGGTTTCGGAATAATGAAGCAAAGACAGAGGACAGCATATATGGACCAGATTAAAATACTTACATTGTTTTAGATTTGTCACATTTCCTTATTTGGGTTTTATTGCATCATCTTATTATAACAATTCAAAGTTGAAATAATATTTTTTGTTTATTTTCACAGTATTGTTTTTCCTAGTCCAGCCTTTGCTGTAGAGAGCAAGAACTGGACTGCAGTCCCCTTTTCAAGCAGCTGAGACAATTTGGTAAATTTCAGTGCAAACAGCACAGTTGGAGACAAAAAGGAGATGGCTTGACAAGAAACAATCTGGAGTACAATGGAGAGAAAAGGAGAACATTCCACAGGAAATGGAAAATAAGTTTCTCCTTCCTGTAGACCAGAGAAGACAAATGAAAAAAAAAAAAAGCTCGCCCGGACAACTGTGGTTCGTAAGGACATTGGGATCATACTTTCTCCTAGAACCATTCCTCAGTGGCACAGTTAACTTTAAGACTATACCTGACTTTGTGAATTTGCTGCAGGGAATTGTTGGGAAGGAGATTGCTTCCTGCACTAACTGTTGCAATTTGATTCTGTTGAGTATTTCAGTACAATGCTTATTTATTCCACTCTCACTTCTAGATGTTCCTCCCCATCTCCTAATTCTTTCTTCCCTTTTGAAAACATTTATGGACTTCGCTCTGGTGGTTGCCAAAAACATCCTCCAATAAATCAGGATTAATTTACTGGTTTGCATGTAGATACTTGGGAATCGTATGGCCAACTGTTCATGTTTGGAATGCATCACACACAATCCACTGTCTGATTGCCTAACTGAATACACTGAATCCATGCCCAAAGCTGTGTTTTCACATTAATAAAACAACAACTGTGATATTGCTGTCTTGGAGAAGTATATCTACACTAACAACTATCAGAAATACAGATTCAATACAAGGTTGTTAAACAGTAATTCAAAAGTGATTTAGAAGTAGCTTGAGGGGCGTCTGAAATCCAGTGTATCTGAGATTGAAGCATAATCCACAGAAACATATAGAAAACATAGCAAACATTCTACAGGTGAACATAAATTAATATCTTCATTTTAGTTCTACCATGTTTTTATATATTTTGAAACAGAAATCCTACACTTTAAAACCTGTAATAATGAAATTAGAACATTAAATGAATGTTTTTATTACTGATAAAAATTAAAACACCATGAATGGCAAATCAGATTAAGACAAAATACGTAAATCTTTAGGCTATAAATCAGCTTAAAGAAGTAACAATCTAATTTTCATTGGCCATTTCATACAAACCCAAAGAGTAAAGAGATAATTCAAATGAACGTTTTTCTATTTGTCTATTGTATGTTTCTCCTTTTAGAATTATTACAGTTATTATATTACTATTTAAATATTTTTACTACTCCTCTTTGCTTGTGTTTCAGTAATAACTAAGGATCTTTGTCTATAAAAAGGGCACAGAATGTCTAGATATCTACTTACCCAGTAAACATCTCACAAAGGCATCTATTTAAAGTGCAAGTCTTCTGAGATCTTTTGCCATTCAGTCAGAATTAATTTATCTGTTCAGAGCACAATTAACTGTCTTTTCAGATATGTTGTTCCCTTTTGTACCAACTGTTCTGCAGAAGGCAGCTTATGCACAATATAAGAAGAAGAACATTTGAAAAGAGCCAACAGCAACTTGTAATACAATAAAGCATTGAGAAAAGGCTTGCTGTTATTCAGTGAAGAATAGAGTCATGTGAAGTAAAAGATTTCAGAGTGCCTAGAGAAAATAGAAAGAATTATCTTCCATGTATTTTAAAAAGGTCTTAAATGGAAACCAATGTAAATTATTGCATTTTTCTTCTTTCCACTGTTAGAAGAGGGCACAAAGTTTTAACTTAAATTTTAACTGTGTAAATCTCAAAAAATGTTCATAATCTTGGGCTTGATGAATATACAAAAACTCCAAGAATGAGCATATGCCTTCTCTCCAAATGAGATTAACCATTTTCTTTGGTTTTTTTTTTTTTATGGTACCTGTATTAATAAAACTTTGTAGCAGTCCCAGTATATTCTGAAGTCCTATGGATGTATACCATTACAAGCAGAGAATTTTATGTCTTGTTGCCCTGAGACGGGACAAATGTAAATGTAAGAACAGATCTTCTACCAGTTAAACAAAACCCCCAAACCAGTCCTCTTACAAAAGCATTGCATAAATGTCCCTGGAATGTGTATTTCAATAATAATTCAGTTTAGTCATCCCTGAGAAGAAATGTTAATGATGAATATTTCTTAATTTAACCAGTCCAACTCTCTAGTTAAATTTCTCTTTTCCTTCATAGTAAGAATGCAGTATGACAAAATATCCACAGTAGGCAAATTGGAAATGTTGCCTGATAGAAGTTAAAAAGCCCCTAAAACTCTGGTGGAAAAGCTCTTCATGTCCATAAAGAAAAGGGAAAAGAGCATGTTTGTAGAGCAATTGACAGACTATCCAGAAGAAAAGATTATTTATTACTAAATAACAACAGTCTTGCATGAGGTTTTGTTTTTATTAGTAAAGTACTCTTCCCAGCATGTGTTACTGGGAGCACAAGGAGCCATTTGATCTGTTAAGAAAATATGTTTGCCAGCATTCCTTATCCTGGTCTTCTGCAAAACTTGCACATATAAAAATTATGGCGTGACGTGGAGCAGGGTGATCCAAACTCTTCAAAAATTCCACTTATGGGATCATGCAGAGAAAAGGAAGGTTTTCTTTGGAAAATCCAAGATGATAATACCTTGGATGGCTTCCTGACTTCATCTTGGTGGTTATAGATTCTTGCGTTGTGAACTCAGGATAATCCATTTTCTGAAGGATACTTTTGCTGTTGTTTTGGCTTTTGGGGGTGTCAGGACAGTGGCATGGTTGGTTTTTTGGGTGGAATGACTTTTTTGGTTGATTTTGTTGCTTTCTTTTAATAGGTGATAATTAACAATTACAATTGACACTGTACTATTAACTAATATGTTCAGAGAATAGATCATAGAAAAGACAATATGCAAATACAGGTAGGCAACATAATAATTCACTGAGACTACGGTTGATTCCTCCTTGTACAGTTCCTCCCCTATGGAATGAACAGAATTCTCTGATGTTGAGCTTTTTAATATTGGCCTTTGTGTAAGTACCATTAATTGTGGCCTTCTAATCTTTTCAGTTTTGTCTGCTTCCAGTGCAGAGTTCCTCCTCTTTCTGTCCTTGTTTTCCTTAGTTTCTGAGATAACTCTGGATGTTCAAGACGTTGTCTTGGTTAAAACGTTTTTCCTTTCTGTGCCTGCCTCAGGTCTCGATTCCAGCACCTTCGTGCAGATACTCTGAAATTGCAGCCCTCTCAGCACATGCTGTTTGTTTACTGAAGTGCCAGGAAATCTCAAATAAAGCAGGACCCCTGTGTGCTGGACAGTGCCCACAGTGAATGACAGCCCTGGTCTCAAAGATGTTCTTCCTCTGTGATGTAGGAGAAAAAGCAAGTGATAGACCAAATGAGATAGAATGAAAGCGAAGGCCGGATAACCCACAGGCAATGAAGACTCACATTCCTTCTGTCCCGTTGCAGTAACTGCTCTTAGTAATAGGAATTGTATTTTATTCTTTGCAACTAAACTGCGTCTTTGGGAAATGAATACTAAGATGATCTAATTAAAAACATCATGTTGGAAATATTAAAAAAATATTTCTGGAAGACCTGTGTCTTCTAGGATGGACAAGATAGTATCATTAGCCCAGTACATCCTAGAATGCTAATATTATCTAGCAAGTACCAAAAAAAAGGCTTGGAAAAAATTAACATGCCTCTTCTCTTTAAATAGATGTTCTGATGATATTATATTACTCTGAAATAAATACAGCAGGAGTTCCTGTTTTTATAATGAATAGACCACACAACGAGTTATGTTTAAATTAGACAAAATAAGTAAAATCAGATTCAGGCTTCAGGCATCTGAGAAGAAATCTCAGGCATCCAAATAGAAGTCCAAGGCTGACAATTTTGGAAAACACTTTATTGTTTCTTAACCTCATATGACACCACTAGTTCCAGGGAAGACTTATAAGTGGTCTTATTGAATGTTTTTGAACTTACACACATGTATAACAATGCATAAAATTAAATATTAGGAAACTAATAATTTAACCTTTTTGAATTATAATAATGTTATCTACAGTCTGAAAAGTTCTTAGTTTAGCAAAATTCTGGAAAATAAATATGTTTTGTTTATGTTCCCACTACCTCTTTAAAGGAAAGTTACTATTAGCTGTTAGTAATAAATTATGAATTTTCTTCCCTGACAACATTCTTTTTTTTTTCAGGGAAAATACATACCCTTTGGGATTCAGACTTTTTTTTCTAGTAATGAGCCACTTTCTCCCTGCAACATTTCAACTTTCTCATTGTAAAATCTGACTCCTATTAGAACCAGCTTTTTTAGCTCTACAGATTCTTCTTCTCCAATTAAGGCTTCCTGTTGAGTAGACCAGATTCCTTCAGGAGGGAAATGTTAAAAGTCAGTGAATTATGGAATATCATAAAGCACACAAAAGCCTAAAAATTGTTCCTAACGGCTAATAAATTAAAATACTTTCTTGCATAATAATTGGTTGTGATTTTAGTCGAATACTCTGTAAAGTAATACCAAAATATACTGCTCCTTATCATTATGAAAGGTGGTGAGCAGCAATGAAGGAAGAGAAATGCAAAGAAGAATTTAGAGTAGGGAAGAAAAAGGAAATTAAAATTTAGCTTGGACAAATTCAGTATAATACATCCACAGGAAGATAATTCAAACGTATAGATAGTCAATAGAGAAGAGATTTTAGTAGGCAGGCATGATGGAAGAGATTTAGAGATCAGATGGATCATAGATTAGCTATGACATTGCAATGTAGTATGAAAAAACCCCAAATATATTAATCAATTTTTGTCAGCAAAGGCATTGGGCTGTAGAGCAGCAAAATAATATGTCTGTTGGCTTGACCCTGTCACACATCAGTCTTGCAGATGATTTCTGTGGCAGAACAATCAACCTCTCTAAGGGCCTAATTCACGTAAAATTCTCTTAAATCAATGGGTCCATACAATGACTTTAGATATCTGTGAAAGACATTTTACACTGTTATAGGCCATTTGTTAGCAGCAAGGTATGATATGATGTACCTAAATTGAGAATAAACTCCCTTCCAGAATTACAGAGGCACTAAGAATGGTTGCATATTGTATGATTAAATAACACAACAAATAAGACAGCCAAGAGAAAAAGAATAAATTTCTGGTTATAAAGAGGAAAAATAGGATTAAATTCCAACTGTAAAGTACATTCAGTGGCAGAACAATCTCCTTACAAGGAAAGTTTGAGGCCCAGACACACTGAAACTTTGAATTAGCAAACTGGAAACCTCATTAGGCAAAATTACTGCAAACTGGCAGGAAGGTGGTCTTGTCTCAGCTTCACCATCAGTATACACAGTGTTCTGAAGCTCCTTCCTCGTTGTGCCAGCAATGCTCTTAAGTGTTGTTCCAACGGCAAGCAGGGATGCACCTGGGGCTATCACGTGCAAATACATCCTTCTGTGACAACCAAATCTGCGCCTGTCACAATCTGCTGAAGCTGCAAAGTGCAGCTCCTGGTGCAAATTTGCAATGCCATGAGTGCAACTGCAGCAGGAAATCATTAGTGAGACGTTGCTTCGAAACAACAGAGTGAAATACCTGAAGGAAAAGCTTTTAACTTTGTTTATTTTTCCCCTTTAAAGTGAAATGTGTGTGCTAACTGAAGACACCTCTGGGACAGCCTTAGGTAAGAGGGGCCCTACGCAGTGAAGAAGGTAGGTAGTGAAAAAACACAGCTTCACTAAGACAACCGTATTTTGCCAATATTTACCTCCTCAAAAAAGCCGTGAGTTCCTGAAATTCTTTTCCTTTCTGCTGATGCTTTTAAAAGAGCCGACTATGATAGTACTTTTATGATAGATACTGAAGACCGCAAAACAAGCTCAGTTTAATAATATTTTGGAAATGGCAGCACATCCAATTTTCCTTTAGTTTACTCTTCTGAGAAACAAAAGTTACACTTCAATAGAACTGACCCACACAGTCGGATTTAGTTTCTTCAGGGTGTTAGTATCTTGGACAAGGTTCAAACTTCTGACCTGAAGGTATAAACTTCTCTAGACACTTTATTAACAGAGGGGGTTTGGATTTTTAGGATAGGATACCAGACTCTGCATCTGGACACATGGGAGCTATTTCTATCTGAGCAGCTGAATTGATGTGTGACTTTGGGAGTTGCAGAGTAATGGTGAGAAATGCACACATTTAACAATAAGCTTGCTCCTTTGTGCAGTTCAAATGAGAAACACTTTTTTTCAAGAGAAAAAACTTCAGTCTTTTATACACTGTTTCTTACACTCTCAAAATATATATCTACTTGAAATATCTTTTACTATAATTTAAATTAGAACTTAACACTTTTAACAGATTTTGACTTTGATTTGAATGTTTTCCCATACTTTAAAAATTATTTTGTTCTCTTGATTATTGTTTGGAACTAAGAGATCTATATGATGTGTGCATAGCTGGGCTGATAACACACTATCCCACCTTGATGTGAAGGCAACTGTCCTAACTAGCCCAGCCCAGAAATGTTCAGGTCAGACCAGCTCGTTGTGTGCAGGAGGACCAATGCAGTCCCTCGGGAGGCCAAGGCAGCAGTGAGGTTGGCAGCATCCTTTAGCAAGGGCAAGTCCTCCTCGCTGGAGGATGCCAGATTTGGTCCTCTCTGCTCTTCCATTAAACAGAGTTTTACCAGAAAAACCTTTTACAGCAGAGTCAGTCCAACCTCCAAAATAGAAACAGAAGCCTTGTTTTCTAGTGAAGAGTAGGGAACAACTCGAGGATTTTTTAAACCACCGATGCAATTGCTGCCACCAATTGGTAAACTTATTGTGGAAGTCAAGCTACAGGTTTAGTTAGGCTACATAAACATTTCAGGAAAGCACATGAATAGCAAATCTTTTAAAGACAATTGTACAGCCTCCTTTCCAGAAGTGTTTGGGTTTTTTACACTCAGGATTATAAAAATGCTAATGATTTCTCACTTTCTACAGAAAATTAAATGCTTAATAAGCTGAACAAGTTTCAGCTAAATTTCTCTAATTATCAACTTCAGTTTATTTTTTATTTGCTAGCCTCCCTGTAGAAAATGGTACACAGGATTTCTAACGTTGCAATAAAACACTGGAAAATCTGCTTCCCTGTACTGTTTTTCATGGAATTACTGGTAATTGCTTATTTTTTTTTTAAATTACTATGAAACACATATTCCAGAAAAGTAAAGACATAAATATAGAGGTATTTTAATGGTGATTTTACATATCTCATATCTCATATCTCCCAGGCTCATATCTTCCAGGACACATGGAATAGTATTCCAGGCTGTCAAAAAAAGTGTGTGAAATCTACAGGACTAGGTCCATTAAATGTGAGGTTTTTTAATAAATATCAAGAAATTAACTCAAGCAGGGTCTGCATCAGAAAGATGTTTTCTGGTAAAAAGGTTTTGTTTTAATCTCAAAAGAAATGGCTCATGCTACAGGAAAAAAAAAAAAAAGGCAGGAAAGAAGTTAAAAAGAATCTTTCCAAAATAGCTACTTTTGGGAAAAAAAAAAAAAAAAAAGAAATCACTAAAGGGAGGAGGAATAGACTGTGTTGCGATGACCACTTCATGCATACACTGAATAGAGACAAGGCCTTTCTACCAGAATCTTTACACACGGCTATAATTGAGAAAATATTCCAGTTGAGGACTGACAATCAAGCTACTAACAAGAATCTGATGATTCTTGGTTATTTTGATTCCAATTAGTATGGCAATAAAATGGGTTAACAAAATCTGAAATAAAACAGTACTATGAAAATTATCTTAGAGAAATAACATGATAGAGATACAATAGAAAATCATGACTGAGAAATACTGCATGATTACTTTAAAATCTAGAAGTAAGGAAAAAAATTCATGATACTAATTAAAGTTCTCATTAGAATCCCATTATAAGAAATAAGAGAAAAAAGCCTCTTTATTTCTCCAGAGACAGCTTTAGCAATATGAAATGAAGAAAAAAGGCTTAGTACCAAATCATTTGTGTCTCTTTCCCTTTCAAGCACATGCACAATGAATTGGATTGCATTTTATATGGTAAAAGGACATTAGCTAAATCACAGCAAACACTTAACTATTCATAGTTTGCAACAAAGCAGAGAGCTGGTGGGTGTGAGCATACGCGTTTCTGTGTTAGTGGAAAAGACTTTGTAATCTTTTGTACACTAGATACAATGTTTATATTGAACATTTAAAAGTGATAATTAGAGATAAACATTCAGATTATACTTTTAATTTCTTCTGAATACCGTACTTTAGGTGTGAGAGCACAGATCCTCTTCACACAGTATATGTGATTTCCAATGCCTGATAAAAAAACCTGTCTGTCCTCCAACTTTGAGGAATCATTAACTGATAAGAGCAGCATGTTTGCTTCACTATTTAGAAAATAGAACATCGCATAGAAATATTTAGAAAATTGCAGGCAGAACAATGATGCTTTTTGACCCAAGATAAAAATGTCTACAATAAGCTCTTGACCAGACTCGTTTCCTATTTCATCACTCATTTAGTGTACAAATTATAGGTGTATAAGATGTTAAGTACCTCCTGACTATTTGCTGACATGATTATCAAAATTTAGATTATTACATTATTGAATCAGAAAAAATAATTTAAATTAATTCAGCTTAGTAATTTTTAAGAAAATACTACTACATACTTAAGCCTTACAGCTCTAGCTCTGCAGAAAACTTTTGAGTATGTGGATTTTTAATAATCCATGTAGATATGGGTGGATTGATCTTAAAGAAGAAGTGACTGCAAAACTAATTGCAAAACTGGTACAGTTCAGAATCTAGGGGTGCCTTACAGACTTAATTTTCCAAAAGGCTTGGCTATCAGATTGGCTTTTCAGATATTAACTAAAACAAAAAATCTCAGGATGTAGAAGAAAGAATTTGTACTTTCAAATTTCTTATCTGGAAAGAAGGTTCCTGTAGGTGGAATATGATCATGTGCTCTTGGATGCAAAGACTGTTTTTCTTACACAACAGCAGTGAAGGTTCGGTAGTTTTGGATTAGCACTTGGTACATTAAAGTTTGTTTTTGAATGTGTAAGGTTTGAATGCTATGAAAAACAATGACATATGCAAAAACGTACGATATACAATCTACCACAATTAAATGTCAACTGAATGAAATTGATTTTTTTCCTTATGAACTTGATAAGTTCCAGCTCTGTTCTCATACATAATTTGTCACACTTCAAGTCCTCTCTTCTTCATGATGAAAGACACTAACTTTCATGTGCTCTGTAAAAGAGGAACTACCTTTCCTTCAGTAAAATGACAGATACTACTGTTCAATATAAATATATTTCTGCTGTATTTTCTATCTCGTCTTTCTGATTTTCCTCTCCATCAGTTTTTATTTATATGCTGCAATGAAACACTGGAATGTAGGAATGACCATGAAAGGTCATATATGTCTCCTAATGTGGCTGACTCAAGGTACTTGAGAGAAATTTAAAATACCTCTGAGGTAATCTGAAGAAATCTCCTGTTCTTACTGATCTCTAAGAATTACAGCCTGAGTTAAAACATGAAGGCAACAATAAATATCCCTTTAAAAATTGCTAACATTAAGTAGTCTTAATTGACACATTTTCTATACTTTTTATTTTTTTCTGTGAATTAATTATTTCCATTAGCAAAGCATTTTATGGTTTTGCTCATAGTATATAAAAAACTGTTTTACTTTTTCAGATTCAGATTTTTTCACTTATGAACTGAGTGCCTCCTTCTTGATTATATCAGAAAAAACAAAGGTTTTCAATTTAATATTACTATTCATGACATGCATATCTAAACCTGTTTGTTGTTTTATGCTGATTCTTTCTTCTCTTTAACTGTTTTTCAGTTTTAAAGTATACTTTTTCTTTTAAAGCATACTTTTGTTATGGATAGTATTCTGAAAAAATATTGATTTTAATAAAGGTGTTACACTGTGCATTCTGTCATAATTCAAGTTGTTGTCATATTGCAATGTGACGCATTACTTCTTATGTTTTCAATAGCACATTAATGACGACCTCTGCTAGGGAACCTGTAGCATGGGTAGGACTCCATTGGTTACTTTAAATAGGGTTAATTTAGACAGCTGCATTGTACCCCATGTTTTTCAGGTAGTTCCCTCCAACATGATCAGCAATGATCAGTTTTGCTGTCCTGGTATTCATTCATCCAGTTGATCTTCTCCCCCTTAAATTCTTCATGGTTCTCCTTATAGCTGAATTACAGAATTTTTTTTCCTGCACTTCTCAGATTTCTGTTCCATTGCCCTCACTTCCACTTCACTAGTAAGAATAAGTGAAGCTATAATGAGAAAGTTCAGTCAATCATTTTATCCCTTTTTCTATAATGAGAGTAGTCTGTATTACCCTAAACTTATTTTTTTTTTCTGTTAGGTGCTTTTTGATACTGCTTTCTCCCACACATACAGGAAACTATTAAGTATCCTTTCCTGAGGACTCAGAATTTTTGAAATTCTAAAGAAATTATGTCGTTGGGGTTTTTTTAATTTTATTAAAATAGTTACCAAGTGATTTGCTTATGAAGCTTTTTTTTCCCCTTTTAAAAGATGACAATCTGGTAACTCTTATATTGTGAAAACAGTCAAATTTTTTGGTTATATGTTAATGATCCAGAAAACAGTCTTGAAATAGGCAATACAATTAATGATCATTAGTTTAATTTTTTTAAATATATGAGGGACTGGTTTTTTTCTCCTCTCTTTCTATGCAATAAGGAAAAATTTGGGGGGATATAATTTTGGGGTTTCATACATCTTGGTTATTATGCATAAAGTTACAAGGAACTTTTTGTAGCGTGTAGGGCTTTAGTAGCATCACATTGTTATATATCAGAAAACAGCAGGTTTCACAGTAATCTTCCAAAAATTCTTGAGTAAAAACTAATGTAAAAAGTCATTTAACTTCTCAGCAGTATTCTTATCTTCCCTCACCGCTTTGTAGGGATTTAGAAGATCTGTTGGTTCTATTACAGTCGTCTTCAAAATGTATTTTCATGACTTCTGGGTATTGGTTTTAAAACTCTTTAATTCTTTTCTTGAAAATCCATTTTTACCCTTCTAATTTCTCTCTTTCTTCATTGCTGCTATGTCCTTGATTATTGATAGGCTTCGCTGAGGTCAGTCTTCGTAAAGGCAGAGAATTTGCATGGTTGAACCAACATCTTTCTGACTATTCTCATTCTCCAGACTTCAACATGCCATTTTTTGGCCACCTGCCCGTGCGGTGTTCAGTGATAGAATTCTCTATCATGAAGAGACTCAGTAAAAAAACATGAAAAGTTTGAAATATTTATGTTGTCATGGACAAACGCGGCTTAATTTCATACTATGCTGCTGAATGTTGCATTATTCTTACACCAATCAGATTCAATATAATTTTTACCGTCTGCAGCAAGTTAAAGTTGTAAGCAAAGTTCATACTTGATGAATTCCTTCAAATAGCTAATATGTTTCAAATTATTTAGTCAGTGTTAGAAAATATTTTGCCAAATACTAACTCTAAAATATTGCCAGCATTTCAGGAAAATTTGTCTACAGAATTCCTTCTTTTAGGTTAAACAAATTTTTTCTTCTCATAAGAAGCTTAAATCATGCTTACCTATTGGTATTAATAATCTTAAATGTCAGTCCCACTTAACTTTTTTAAAGTCAGAAGAAGAAATTAATTTTTTAAAAGTTGTACTGTATTCAACATCACTGTTAAGCTCAGCTACAGACAATTGTGGCATTTAGTGGCCTAACAGAAAGAGGAAGAAATGGGCTTCAGATAGAAGGACATCCATAACGTAGTGCTCCTCTTGTCCTAATGTCCCAAAAATATTATAGTAAGAGAAAATACTTCCACATACAGTATTTTTTGAAAAATCACCAAAATATTAAGAAAAAACTCTTTTTCATTAGTTCAAGTTCACACTTCCATTGTCAATCAATTCAGCTATTTGGTTTAATTCTCTTTGCCTATCTAAAATTTTCATTTAGTGTTACTATTATTATTAATAATTATTAATTATTAAAATCCCTGCTTTTAAACAGCTGCATTAATGGAAAATCTGAGATCAGTAAGTTATTGAGATTTTAAAGCTGAAATGTGGTTGTTTTACAAACTTATCTTCTCACTAAGTTTCACAACAATATTTTGTGTTTGAGTTGGCATGTACTGTGAACTTACCAGAGAAGTTGAAAGAAATTCCTGAAGGATAGTCACAGGAGATCATGCTTCTCAGTTCTATGCGGTTTTGAAACCACACAATATGATTTTTGTTTTGTGGTATCCAATATCAAAGTAACAGGAACAAAGTAGATGAGATAAAGATGCATCAAGGTTTGAGCCAAAATCACATGGTCCCAAACTAGTTAAGAGTATAGGCCTTTTGAAACTGTTTGAGTTAGAAGCCATAATTCTAATACCTTTGTTTTAACAACATGGCTAGACTTCTACTTATTAAAAGTTCTGCAGAATTTCTGACAATCATTTTGAATCTTAAGTGTTTGCACTGTTTACAACACTGGTCTTGCTATTTTTTCTTAATCTTGGTCTTTGTTATTGCATTCTGTGTGAAACCTTAATTTAATTCTTGATGCCTCATTTCAGTACCTAGAAACGAAGCCGTTTGATAGGAAGCAGTACTCAGCCACATAAGTTTCTGTGACACGAGCTATAACCTGCTAATTTGCATCCTGTGAAGGGCTGCCTGTTTACAGAGACCTGAGACAGCCTTGGAAAGCAGGGAGAGAATTAACAATAACTAGCTTTTTAAGTGTGCAGCTGCGAACTGCAACAATCCCAGACATGCCTTTTTATAATGGCTTCCCTAATGAGAACGTTCTTTTTGTTATTGAGGGTTCTTAACTCTTTTGTTTGTTTCTGTCTTGGTTTTTAAATGTTAGCAATCATTACTGTAACAGCTTGTTCATCATACTGAGATCTCTCAGAATTCCTATACAAATATCAGTCTTATTCCTCCTTTTTGGCATTAAGGTAGCTGGAAATGGCAAATAGGTATTATTTACTTTAGTATTTTGCTTGTTATTCAAAACCAGAAGGTGGAAGAATAAATTATAGGCAAAGTATACTTTTAAAATCATTTAAGCAGTGGTGACTCTGAAAAGATAGATTCAGTTCCAGTCTAAAATTAATATTGGAATTGTTTCTTTATCCAAATTAATTGCTCCATATTTAAGAGTTCTAGATTTACCTGAGCATGCTTAAAAGAGATTATTTATAACGTAATGAAATAATAAACAGGAGCACTGAAGAAATAGTAAGTATCAGCTCTGGGAATTCCAGCCTGGGCACGGCCAGTCGCTCTCTACTGATTAACTGCCTGCTCTTTACAAGGTTCCTATGATAAGCTACCACAGAGGATTTTATTTAATCAGAGCCTTTTTTTAATGTCCAGTGTGCCCTTCCTCTGAAGGAAAACTGTACAGTTACCACTTTTGCCATGACTTCACCTCCCAGGTGCCCACTACTTTTAGGACAACCTGCATGTTCAGGTGTAAGTGGATGTAGTTAGCATTGCACATCATCGAAGTTCACTTGCAAATTATCAGAATACTTTAATTTTGGAAAGCAAAGGATCGTGCTTTCTTTGAGATGATTGAACTTATTTTTCCTTATTGACTGTTTTCATCCTGGATGCTATTTGCTCATTTTCTTCAGCATGCTTGTTCAGGGAGCTACATTTTGTGCTGTAATTTCAATAACAGGTACAAATATGGTTAGAACAAGGTTATATGTCACTAACCGAGAGGCTATAAAATGTCGTTGAATGTGACAAACACTTTTCACCATGCCAGGGATGCTTTGTTCAGACCTACCCAATGGCAAAGACATGTCTTCTCATATATTAATGTAAGCTGAAATTCATATTGTATATTGATATTATATAGTCAAGGTCACTTTCAGTGAAAAATTGGAAAGGAGATTTTGGAAGGAAAGGAATTAAGAAAAATCATGATACTCACTGCCCACCACAGACACAAGTTCATGTGACTAGTTATGGAGCTGAAAAAAAGATGCCAAAAGCGGAGTGCTTAGCCACAGAATAATTCATTTTCAAAATTAGGAAGAGAACCAGAAACCCAGGGCTTAAAATGCAGATTTAATATGAATCCTGGCTGCCTCAACTGAAAGAAGCACAGCCAGACTGTTTTAACAGCAGGCATGCCTGGCTTTATTTTCTTGGATGTTCCTGTCACATATACAACTTATCCAGGTTGCCAATTCAACATCAAGAAGTGGCCATTACCTTGAAAAAAAATTTCTTATTTTCACCCTTCTCATAAATATAGATACTTCTACAAGAGGGCTAGAGTATTAAGCTGTGACTTTGATGCTGAAAATGTTGAGCAGCAAGCTATGCTGGTGAGTCTGAAGGGTACTTGAACTGGCTGTCTGCAGCACTTTGCAAGGGAAGGTTTTATAAATTAGTTTAAAATTGCTTTGTTGTTGCTAGGTGGGAATAGTCACTGTGATAGCCCTAACTGAGTTCTTTGAATCTTCCAAGTGCCTACAACATTAATTGATCTGTGTAATATTCATATGAGGTAGATTATATCATTCTTTTAATCAAAGAAACTGTTGCAGGAGCTCAGGAATGTTAATAATGGAATTTCCACTGACTTCTTGTTGCTCACCGATGGCATTCCTAAATGCCTGGTTGCTGATTTGTCATCATACTAATGGCCTGTAACTCAGATCAAGGTCAATGGGAAATCAGCTACAGTGTGTGAAAATGAGGTCACAGGAATAGAAAGCTGAACACAGAAAATCTCTGGGATGGCAGCAAACTAGGCAATCAGGTCTTAAAATGACATAACTAACGCTAAAGAGAGATTCAGAGGCATATAAAAGATTCAAGAGCTGAGGATCTCCAGTTCGTTGCCCTTAGGTATTGGTGTACACCACTCTATTACCAATTCTAAAACGAGACAACGTTGCTCAGGGAAGCTTTGGCAGCCCTCTACGGTGTCTTCTACTTGGGGGGCTTTTCATTATCCAGAGCTTGGACTTGCAGGAAAGGGAAGTCAATGAAAGTGTGAAAATGTTCGGAGCCATTTGCCAGAAATATCTACATGCTTAAGTGACACAACTATGTAAATTAAATCCCCTACCAACTGGTTTGCACCGTATAATAGCAAACACTGGTGAAGGAAGATGCAAACACATATTAAAGACTGTGTGAATCTGGTAATGTCCTTAATTTTATTTTATTTATTTTTTATTAATGCAATGGCAATTTTCACAAATATGTATGATAAACAGCAAAGGAAGCCCAAACAGGTCATCTAAAATAATTTTCTGTGCATTATACTTCCAGTTAAGGAAGTTATTCCTGTCTGAAATGCAAATAGGAAGATGTGCAATAGTTAACATAATGGGCATGCTTATAACAGCAGGCAGTTATTGCTCACAGGAACTATCCCATACCTGCTGGGGAATTCACCTGGTTTAATTTATGGGGAAAAAAACTATCCTCTGGGTTTCAAGCAGGAAAACAGCAAATGAACTGTCTGAAATTAAGAATGGCAGCAAATATGGTTGCTCACTGATTTGGGGAAAGGACTACCTGCTGCATACAAAATGTGAAACCATGAGGCATTGGTAGTAGGACTAGAAGAGAATCAGAAATCTATGACAGACTTGCAGAGCATAAACAATGAATCTAGGATATATTTTTTATCATAGATGGCTGACTTGGGTACTGAAATCTTTCACTGTCCTACAGGACCCAAAGTAAGTGAAATTTTGGGTTGTTACTTTTATAGAAAGTCCTGTCTCCAGAGGCCACAGACCAACAGGATGTGTGTATTATGGCACTGCTGAAAGTTCAAGCCCAGGACGACTTCAGATGACAGAAGTAGAGGTATTTTGTTAAATTCTTATGCTTGGAAATTACAAGTACTTCCACAGGATTATCTCCTATTGGTTTTCTCTCATTGTCTGGCATGAACAGCAATGGCATCCCACTACATCTATTGGCTGACATGTCCCTAGTTGTCATTGTATTTGAAAACTCTCAAGAGTAGGATGCAAAACTGAAAGTTTTGCAAAATCAGAACCAACATACAAGCAAAGCATCTGATTTCCTTTGCTACCTTACATCATATTTATGAGGTTGTAATTCGGCTGGCTTCACTGCAGTGTCTCCTGATTTACCACACTGTCACTGGGATCAGAATTGTGCCCAGAGTCTCCATGTTGTAAAGATAGAATAGTCTGCTAAGTGTTTTAGTGGCAAGACAGGTCACCGAGGTTGTAATTATCTCTAATTGACACTTAACACGAGCTGTAATATTCTTTATGTGCTGCTGAATGGGAGCTCAGAAGGGTGTGAAAGTCTTTTCTATCAAGCAGCAAAGTGGAAAAAAACCCCGAAGAACTTATTTTAACTCCTGTCCTTTGAACTGAGTGTTCACACCGCTCAGTACAAATGGGAATGAGTGTACCAACACCTATGGGAAATGACTCTTGGAAAGTAATTTTTGTCTGTATAAGTGATCACTCTATTGTATTTCACTGCAACATAAAAATCTCTCTAGCTACCAGCACAATTCAACATCCTCTCTCTTAACAAATGAATTCATGTTCCGTCTTTTTTCTGCAATGAGCTATCAAGTGACAAATGCTAGAGTGTCTCCCTGACAGTTCAAGAATGGCTATGTCAACATTTACAGAAAAGAGGTGTTTCTCTATAAATATGTAATCTTTTCAAAGGCTTCTTCCAAAATTTTTAAAAGGATTGTACTGTCCCATTGGCACCTGAACAGTCCAGGTTCCTGATATCATCTTCTAGTACCTCTTCTGTGAAATAAGAAAAAATGATTTTCATTTCATCAATCATAGCTTTGAGGTAACTCTGGCTACAAAATATTTGCTATTGTGTTTACTTTAAATATGCTTTCCAGTGAAAAATTATTCTGTAAGTAGCTGTGAGTGAAGAAAAATTTCAAATACCTGTAAAAGATGAGTTGCTGACTCAACATGACTATTAAAGGCTCTTTTCTCAAAAGGTTATGATAAACATTCAGAATACTCCAGCACTTCTCCAAAAGGAAATACTTAGATAATTGCTTGACATTTAATGAAGGAGTACTCCATTTCAAGAGAACAACCTATATCACGTCTCGGATGACAAACCCAATCGGCCATTATTTTGGAAGTAGGCATTTCGCTGTTTAAATAATATCACTGCAAAAATGTCCAGCGTGTGATCTTGAAAAGAAATAATCTTTCTAATTTTCTGAATAACAGATAGCTTAAATAAAGCATCTGCTGTCTTTATATAGGCAGCAGAGAATCTATTAAAGAAAAAAAAAAAGAGGAAAAAATGAATGTAGAAGATTTGTACCAGATACTGGAACATTTTCCAGTACACTTAACCTCTGATTTTGGGAAGAAAAATGGTCAATATGTATAACCAACCATACTTACCTCTTTCAAAGATATTTTAATATATCTTCATTGAAAGGGATGCGTTATCTACTGTAGAGGTAAACTGGATTTTTTCTAGGTTCCAGGTTTTGGGTTTTGTTTTTACTAATAACAAATCTCTCTTATTAATTTTGACTATTTTCAAAGACATCCTAATGATTATAGCTTTCTATGAGTGTTATCTTCTTATCAGCAAATTCTGAAGTGATTTTAACAGTTAGGTACCTTTGAAATGCTAACTATGGGTTTTTTTAATTTCTTGTAAAAAATACACTTTTCTATACAGTTACATTAGTTGTGACTGTGGTGCTTAAAGCAGAAGGTAATAGCACCAGCCTAGAATGAAAATCAGCTTTCCTAGATGACCTAATGATGAGGCATTTCACCACTGAGTAAATTTGCAGGACAAATGGACAGTAGCATGTATCGTTCAGAAGTTTTCATTAATGTTTCTTATAGTATTGAGAGTAGTGGCAAGGAAGTGAAGGCAAAAACAAGAGGTTGTCAAGCAGAAAGGGAGTTGTGTGTGAAGCCTTATGCATTTGTAGATTATTTCTATTCCTGTGTTGTCTTGAATGAACTTGAAAAATAACTATAATATCCCTTCTGAGGTAACAGTTTGAAGATCTTAATGTGCTCATAATGTTAGTATTCCTCATTTTCTCACACTTGTTATTGAAAGTTTTTCATAATTTGGGATAATTTTTTTTAATCTTCATACATCAGCTTTTAAAATGTGTTAACATCAGACTTACTTCATGAATATGTCCATCAAAATATTTTGTTAAAAGAGTAAGGAAGTGGTCATATTTTTGAATCACACAATGAGAATTTATGAAAATGTTCTCACTTTAAGAAGTATTATTAAAATATGTTGCGGTGGCCCAGTCCACGCAGGGGCCAGACCAAATTACATGGGTCCATTTCCCCGCCCACGACAGTGGGGCGGAGGAGAACTCCATGACAGACACAGAAGATAGCACGTCCTTCTAGAGAACACCGCCCCGGGGGCGTTATCTTGGGCCTGTACTCTCCTCCCTCTGTTCCAGCTGTTTCCAGAAAGTTCTGTTGGTTTTGGTTCCTAATTGGTTGTTCAGTTCACACATATTTAGGTACCCTGTTGAATAATCAATTAAGTTCTGGAAAGTTCTCCCCTTCTCATTGTCTCATTGGCTGTACTATTTTGTTCCCGCCTCATGTATACTCTAATTGGTTAGCTGTCATCTCCCATCATTCTGCAATTGGTTGTTCCCTAACTCTGCCCTGAGATTTCCTTCCATATAAAACGCCCTGTCAGGTACCTCCGTTGCCTTTTTTGGACCCCTGCTCCCAACCTGTTTGGACCTTCCCTATTTTCCAATAAACCCGTTCCTGATCCACCAAAAGAGGACCTCCTCTCCCTCTTTGCTCCTGCCGCGTCGCCAGCTACCATTGGCCTCAGCCAAGCCCGTTCCAGCGGTGCGCTGAGGGCACAGAAACTTTTAGGCACTAAGCCAAGGCTGTCGTTCAGGCCGCGGAAAGTTGCCTCCTGCCAGGGCCACCGGGCGGCCCAGAGGTCAAGGCGGCAACAAAAATAGTTTTCTTCTTGAAAGTACTTAATGAATTTTTGTGCAATTTATTTGTTTAAATAACACGGGATAATAATAGAAGCAAGATTATGTTAAACACCCAAAATTAACTACTTAAACATTGGATTTTCTGGATTTCATTGTCCCTTCAGCTTGTGGTTTTGGCAGATAATGCAATATAAGTGATTCTTGGCAATTTAAGACTGGGGTGCTGTACAATATGTATAAACTCATTCTCATTCAGTATGATATAAATGCCAGAATTCTCAATCTGCTCAGACTTTCTTCTAAAGCTCAGACCCCACAGCAAGTGGTCCCTGCCTTGTCTTTGACAACCCAGTGCATATTGGCTCCAAGTGTATCAGAAGAAGAACAGCACGTCACTATTGACCCTTTTGATTATGCTTCAGCCCAAAAAATCAGCATGAAGAAAATAGAGAATGCATTCTACGTCTCCCTTATGGAGAACATGGTGAGTTGGTATGCATTAATGATGATACTTTCAAATGTATAGGCAAGTTCTACTACCTCAGAGCCTGCTGACTCACAGTGAGGCTGGAAATGAAATCACACAGACAACATGGAAAGTTGCTTCAGATTTAGAAACAATGGAATAATGTATCTGGAAAGAATAAGGAAGTAGACCTGAAGGCCTAGCTATATCAGTTTAAATATTTCATATGCATATAAGGCCACAAATTGCCTCAAAATGAGGTCTAGTTAACATATAGTTACTGGGAAGTATTAGAAAAAAAAGCTGAAGTTAAATATGCTTTTATGCACCACTGATTTCACAGCTAGAAATTAGTGGCAAGACTGTCCGCAGTGGCAATAACATCTAGCAATGCCTTCAAAGCAGTAGGTAAGCTGGACTGCACAAATACAAAATAACAGTTTGCCCAAATAACAAAATTAGAAAGTTATGTCTAAGATTTCCACATTAAAAAACCCTAACTAATCAACTGATCTGTGCAATCAATGCCAGTTATATCAGTAATAGGCCAAAAGAAGAAAAAAGATGTCTGAAAAGAATAGAAACCAAATTCTGATATGTTGTTGCTACATGTCTTGAAAAATTGGGCTAAAACTGGTCATACAAATAAATTGGACTAATTTCTCACTAAGAAGGTTCTCCTGCATAAGTTTTAGTAATGAGATTTGAGGACAGAGAAGTTATTTCTCAACTTAAAATGCAGATGTATACATATACATCTATCCATATATTGGAAAGATACATACACATATAAAGCATAAAGCATACATATATTTGTTACTTACACAGTCAGTAACTAAGAATTAGCCTTGATTTTAGACACCTATGCCAAAAATTCAGATCACCACATGAAAGAAACAGTATTTTAAAAACTGTAGTGTCAACTAGCTCCCTGCTACAAGTTTAAATACAACTTTGGAAAGCCAGACATAATTTTTTCAGAGCAGCTGTTTTTCTACCAAATTATTTAAAATTTCCCTAAATATTTATAAAAATGAAAATCATTGTAGATATGCAGAAAATCCTAAATGTTTAAAGGTTATGTCATGCTCTAGTGAACCATTTTCTGCATGCTTTTGTTAGGGATAAGTTCTCAGTATTGTAAGATCACTGTATAAGCCTAGCAGCTTGTTAACTTACTATTATTTTAAGTGATATTAAAAGTATTACAGAAACCAACAATACTTGGGTAAATGGAAATTCAAAGTTCTGTCTTTCAATAACTTAGTGGCTTATTGAAATGAGTACAAAAGGAGCAGATTACTTTTAAAGCATTTTTCTGGGCTTTTACATACAGAAATGAACCCTCTAAAAAACATGTACAAGTCTATATGATCTAGCCCTTGCAGGATATAGTCAAAAAAGAATGGGAATAAATTACCCTCATTAAACCTGATAGGCCATTATGTCATCAGATATTACAAACTCTCTGCCATTGCTATGTAGGCATCATGTATGGTTCTGTGAACGTATCCGAAGCTTAATTGCTGTCCAAAAGCATTGAGCTTAGCATTAAGAACTTTAATAAGCAACAGAGTCAAATTTGCTTTTTCTACGCTTGATTACAAATAGGTTCTATATTCTGCAAGCTAAGGCAGATTGCAGAAATTCAGAGCTCCTATAAACTCCAATTGAGCTAAAAAAAATAAGAAGAAGGAGCAGGGGAATAATACTGAATTATTCAGGCTATATCCTGAAGAAGTTCTGGGATCTTTGAATTTGTAGAGTGCCTGAGAGAATGGGATCACCACCTGAGTGAAAAATCTAGAGTGAAAATGGCATTATAGAAAAATTAAAAAGTCAGCTGGAAAGGGTTTCCTCCTTTGTACTCTCTAGTTTTGAGGTCCTCACTGGAGAAAAATACATGCAAAAATATTTGTTTTAGTAAAGAGAAATACTAGTAAGGAAAAAAGTAAATTGTGTGAAAAGTCAGTGAAGAACAGTATCAATTACAAGATTGAGGCATCTGATTTTGTAATGCATGGAAGTACTTAAAAAGAGAATATGATCAGAATAAAAATTGTGAGCAGCAGCATACTGTATATGAATATACTGTATATAGCCACATGTTACAGAATTACTGATAATTCAGTACCAGTAATCACTCAAATGGATATTTTGTGCTAGATATTTCTGAAATTAAGCTGGAAGTTTCAGTCCTTTCCTGGCTGGCAGTCACAGGAGTTTTCTTCTCTTTTGCTGGAGCACACAAAACACCAATTTTTATCTCTAGCAATATCTTTTCTTAATCTCCTTTCCGACAGACTGCCTGCCTCGAATTGAGACCAGAGTGATTCAAAGTTAAAAGAATGTGTATAATAGAGATGTGACATGTTTAAATCCACTCCTTAGGAACATAAAACTCAATTAGCAGTATGGTCTGGCAGACAGTGTAAAAAAGGACTGTGAGGGAATTCATGTCTAGTAAATCATCCAGAACATCATCAAAATGCAAAGTGTAGTTTAACTGTAAATATGTTGCAAAAAAATTGTGAAAATGAAAGTTTATTTGGGGTAGAATTTTTTTTTCTGGACATGGGAGGCTGGTATACTGCATAAAATAGATAAAACAAACGTGGAAATCAGATTTAAAGTATGACTTATTGAAAAACATCAGCTGTGTTACACAGGTATTCCTCAGCTCAAATTCTCAAGTATTGAGAAAAACAGGGAAAAAAAAGCAAAACAGATTTGAGAAAATTATTTTTGGAAGCCACAGACTATTTATTTTTAAATAAATACAGTGTTTCAATGATCCTGCTCTACTGTTTAAATATTCTATTGCAATCCAGAAGATATCTAGAAATGCTGAAAAAATGCTGAAAAAAAATCTTTCAGTGAAGAATGTGTTGTCAAAAGGGTCTGGCTCGTGAAAAGCGCTACAGCACTTTGTTCCACTACCTTATTCTTTTGTGAGGCAATCCTCAAATATTCCCTAACCTTTAGAAGATAACAACAGCTTTAAAATGTTGCTATGCTTGTGAAGAGTCAGAAAGACACGGTGATGCTGAGAGCAAAGCTTCCTTCCACCACTCTCTCCCCTGGCTGTCGGATTCTTCTCAGGCAGGCTACACCACCCCTCACTTTAGGACAAACCATCTCTATGGTGTCTGTACCTGCCTCTAGAGTGAAGGGATTCTGCAATTGACTTCAACATCTCTCAGCAGTGATATCAAGGGACAGCACAGGCCCAGTGGAGCTTCGTAGCATTTTTGCTAAGAGCAAAATGGGACATCTGGAACATTGTCTTGCTCTCTGCATATGCCTTAGAACAGAAAAGGGAGAAGGACAGGGACTTGAACTGTAGCTGAATGAAGTGCGGCTGTATGGAGACTTTTTTCACTGTCTACACCTCATGTTTACCATCTCTAAATTTCACGTCAACATAGTTTCTGTGATTATTTAAGAAAAAACCCAGATTACTTAATTATTAGTATTTCTTCAAAGGACTTAAATCTTATGCAAGAAATATGAGGAAGTAGTCATGAATTCAAAAAGTTATTTATCAAATATAAGAAAAAAAGAAATGTTCTATGATTCCCTGAAGAAGGCTGAAAAAGTAAGTCTGGTAGCCTGAAGGAAAATTCAAACAGAGGAAGATTTTCCACAACTGCCAATTAAAATTGAGCTGCTGCCATGCAGAAGATCTTTCTTGGTGAGCCTACTTTTTTCTCCTCCTATTTTTCCTTCATTTGCACTTTGTCATGAAAAGAATTTGCCCTGATACTGTATTAATAGACAAAATGGCAAATAGTCACAACTCACGTGTACAGGGCTAAATGTGACAACCAACATTTTAGATAATTGATATGAACTCCATTTTTGGTAAAATAACAGTTGCACCAAAATACATCTATTTAGGTTGAGGGAAACTATTGGCTAGCTGCATCAAAGCCCAGTTAAATTCCTTTACAGCAAAATCCCCAGAATGACATTGAAAACAGAGCAATCCCTGCTATTCCTATACATGGGGATTAGGGTGCATGAGAAACCCCATGATAACTGTTTGCTTTCAGGACAGATTAAAGTTGTCTTAAAGTAACAAGTGAAAACAGAGATACTAATCTGTATCTTCACAGAAATGAAACTGCTTTTTTAAAGATACATTGGAACGATTTAGAGTCAATTCTGTGTGCTGCTGCCTTCTCCACAACTTTTGCATCTTGAACTCCTCAGCTGAATGAAGCACTTCTGACTGACCAAACTGAACCTGTAAACCTGAACTCAGTCTCAGATTTTGGCAGTAGATATAATGCTAATTAAATTAGATTTAGTGGTTTGTGGACAAACAGAAGAGCACATTATTTGAGCAGATTACTCTGGTCTTAAATATGCAGTTCTGTTATATAGCCAGTGGTTGAAAAAGATCCTGCTGCATCCAGACAAGGCACAAGGAACACACATATATATGTATAGAAACCTGTTTAATTAACAATATCTATTAGTTGCTTAGGGATCCAATGAAGGCACACAGGGAAGCAGGAAGGATTCCTTTTATCAAAGATAGAAGTCCATATGGTAGAGTGGTCCCCACCTGCCTTTTTATAGGCACATAATGATAAACTTCCAGTGTATCTCTGCTGATTTAAGTCTGGAAAATTGTTTGCTTATTTAAATATTTTGGCACAAGGTTTCTGACCACTAGAAATTTTAGACTAATAATCCATTCTGGTAGCATTCCTCTCTGTTCATAATTACCCTTCATTTTGGGGAGACTTTTGAAATCCCATTAGAATCAGTCTTCTTTTTTTAAACATTAAAATACTCCTTTAGAGCTTAAGGACTTACTAGAGCTTCAGTACTAAATGAAACAATATGTAATTGCATTATAAAATAAATGAACTTGCAAGTCTAAATTTCAGGTTTCTATAGTGGAATATTCTCTTATTTAGTGAAGTGCTAAAAACATAAATTCATGTTGATGAGACACAGAGTTTTCTTACTGTCACTAGTTTTGCATAAAGAATTAAACATGAAACAACAGATTGACTTACTGAGAAAATAAACTGAAGCGAGAACTTCAAAATCTCCAGACTATTTGATCACACTAGTGTGTATGCAGAAAAACAAGCCTTGCTAGCACAAACATGACAGGACTCTGGAATAGAACAGCAGAATTTTCATCCAATACGCTAGTTTAAATACTCAGAAGAATTACTGTTCTTTACTCAAATAGAAATTAGAACACAATTTTTGCATTTTTTTTTTTCTTAAAAGCACCTATATCTGCTCTGTTTTAGAAAATGCTTTTCTTCTATGAATAAACTGCTCTTTCCTTCTGCTAGGACTCTTATCAGAGCATTCCCAGAAGAAGATCCCCCCCACTGCTCCCAAGCAGGGCAGGGTGCATGAAAGGCAATTGAGAACTTGTGCCTGTGGTACCACTACTCAGCGATTTGGCATTGCAGGGACATTCTGAATACAGAGCAAGGCAATTTCAGATCTGGAAACAGACACAACTGATGCAGCTTTTTCTCTTTCCACCTGGTATGTAGGTGTTCAGTGCTAGGAGGCAACAGCTTATTAAAAGTTAACTGGAAGATGAAACAGCCTTAGCATTTTATATTGGAAATCAAAATAATGCATTCTCTGAAAGATTCAACACTGATAGCATGAAGTATATGTGCTCCATGATAGCAAAAAATAAATATCTCTAATTTTTTAATTAGTAATATTTTTTTTTCTGTCTTTGGCTTCTTTTCAGCCAATCCAGTCTTATTGTTATAACAGAACCACTGTTTGCCTGCACCACTGGCTTAGCCTCTATGACTGCTTTTCACAAACACCCATATTTTTAGTACAGTTTCTGCAAATGTATGAAGTGGGTGGCTAATGATCTACATTTTGGCTGGTCTGTTGGTTTTCACATGGAGGATATTTGCTCTCTACTAATCTGAATTTAGATCCTGTGTTACCAAGTTTAGTTCTCCATCCACAGCTACAAATAACACCGTGGAGCAAGTCCATGCTGGTTGTCATGCTGACAGGCATTCTGACTACTCTTTACATACTGCAAGCAATTTAATTCTTCCCACAGGTCAGTTAGAAACAACCATAGAGATGCTTTTCCATGGATTGCATGTGCCTTTGAAGAGACATTTATATACCATAAATTGTACATGTGATTTGAAGAGTACAGTGATTTGCAGCTTCCTCTCTCATAGGTTTAGTCCATGTAATTAACTACTTATACCATGAGCATGTATCACAGGGTAATGGGCTTAAGGCTGACATAAGGCTATCAATAACCCTGGCAAAATAGACAGTGTTGCCAGCTGTATATACACATTCCTCAGAAAGAACTCAATACTGCTTCCATTGGAGTAACTCTTGTGTTTAATAGTGGCAGTAGACTACTTTAGAGCACTCTGTGCCCTACAATGTGTGAAACAACTCCTGGCTGATGTCTCTCCTGCTCGAACATTTTGCTGACTTACTGATCTTTTTAGCCTGAGCCACCCAGTCTAGTCCTTTCCAGAATCAAGCCTAGCTTCCACACCTCTTGCGCCAGTCCAGCCATTCTTCTAGTGCTCAGAAAACAAACTACGATAATACTTCTCTAACTTATCCCTCTTGAGGACACTACACTAATCTAAAGCCATCCAATGTCAGCTTATTTTCCTTTCTTGGTTTTGAAGTGCTGACAGCACTCTGCAATGAAATGCTTTCAAAGACCTTGTAAGCCTTTGTCTTGGAAATAAGAATTCTCTTCCATGTAAAAAAATGTCAGTCCACACAATCTTATGGCTGTTTTTTTTCCCCCAGAAATGTGGAATGAGGGAGGGACAGGGAAGCTCCCAGTAGAAGCTTCAAAGAGTGAGGGTGGAGAGTGCATATGGTGGTGTTGAAAAACTGGTTGCAGAGCTGATTAGAGATTTTCTGTGGAGACAAGGAGGTGGGCAGAAAAAGAAAGGGATCTGTATGCTTGTAGAGTGTTTTGGTATTTACTGTAAGCATAAATAATCATTCGAATTTTCTGTGCAGTTCTTTCTCATCAGACAATTGCTAGTATTCAAAACACTGGATTAGAACTGGCAGGTTGGAACTGTCATACTTTCTTAGTTTGCATTGAGATTTATTTCTTCCAACAAGTAAAATGAAACTAGAATGTGCTTCAAAATATTACTTTCCCTTTGTTACAAAACAAATTTTTTAAAGCAAATGGTATTTTGTTTATTAATTGTTTATTAATGTTTTACTTGAAAATGAAATTGTGTGACAACATTTTTGTGATGTGATTTAAAAATGAAAAATAACTACACTCTATGGAGCTATCAATGGCAAAATTTGAAGTTGTGTAAAAATAAAGGGAAAATAAAGAGTGTTGATTCTTGGTTCTTGTTAAACCACTCCAAGCATGTAATCCAGCTAGCTCCTAGGTCACATTTTCTGCTGTCAGACGACAGCTAATGAAGTTCATGTTTTCTGAGGAAAAAAGGGTTGAAGAAAAAATGCATATTTCTTTTTCACTGGTAAAGCTTTACTCTGAGTTTACAAATCCCTTCTGTCTTCCAGAGAAAGACACATTTCATAGTGTGTTTCCCATTTTATGTAGTGTGAGAGAGACACACACACCATTTACATTTGATAGAGGTTGTCACATTTATTTTTCCATTGAAAAGATAAGGTTTTCAGTGAAGAATCCCAAAACTCATGGAGTTTTCAACAGAGCACAATACATTTTCTCGGCGATCCTACATGGTTTATATTGAATATCCTCCAAAACCAGATTTTTTTTTTTTTAATTATTTTTTAGTAACAAGGTTAGTTCTTTAAAATTTTGACCTGAAAATCTTTTTAACCAGGTATTTTTATGTCATCTGTGCTATTATTTTTCTGCTCCACCTACACAGTCTGGGTATTTGTCTCAAAACTCATATTTTTTGGTTAATTTCATATTCTCAAATTGCAGCTGATTTGGATTCCACACTGATATTCTTCTAACTCATTCAAAGCCATACGTCCAAGACACGTGAAACCCTCACCCAGCTCCGAGGAGGAGAGACACCACACCTACAGAGGGACTCTGAAATCTTCCCAGGTTTCTCTCTACAGCGAGAGATTTCATTATTTAGCATTATTATCCTTTTCTGGTGTGTTTGTTAAATAAATAGTTTTTAGATCATTCACTTTCCTTCGAGGAAAATTTCCTTTTTCCCGAACCTGGTGGGGGGAAGGGTGGTTGTAACCTGGCTTTCTCTCAGAGGATATATTGCTAGATTTTGGCCAAACCGGCACAATATATTTGACAGGAAGCCCAATAAAAAGCATTTTAAATTGTAAAGATAGCAGTAGTTAGTACTTTTCTTTTCAATAGGAGCATCTCCTAAAAGCCAAATTTATAGCATAGTGCTCATCGAAGAAGTACAATGGTCAAGCAGCAAGTTTTCAAGACTTTGAGTTTTCTAAAGGCTGTTGACAGCATCTTTTGTTATCCCCTCAGATATCATGTTGCTGGATACCTATGAATACCACAACAGAATCAAGGGAAGATATACCAAAGTTTTCAAGAAGAAAAAGTAAGTACTACAACAGAATTGTCAAAACAGCAGAACTTCAGATTTTTAATAGGAAGACATAAAGATTAACACAGTAAACACAGAAATTCATTTGAATAGAAGCAATGTAATTACCAGGCTTTTGTTTTCCCTAAACAAAATTGCATTTAAGTGCATGTGAACTGTTTTTCTCTTCTCCTAGGAAAATGTTGTGAGCACAGTTTTAATATTGATGCGTTTTTCCTTATAAAAATCCATGAACAAAGGACTTCACCACTCTAAAGGTTACACAGAATTTCAACAATAGGTTTAGTTGATTTGAATAGCCTTTTGGCATGTTGATTTATGCTATAAGAGTGGCCAAGGGCTTTAACAGTTTAAACAGGATAATGGAGTAGAGTAAGCATGCTGAGCAAATGCGTTCCAAGATTTAAGGACTTAAAACGTCTGAATTAAACTAAACTGACATGTATTCATTCTTAGCAAATTTGCTATAATTATATCAGGAATGTCTGAAACAAGCCTGAGATCACCTGCCAGCCGATCTGAGGGTTCCCATTATAGGAACTACATTTCAAGCTGTTGGCCACATACCTCGACATTAAGCAAATGGTGCAATATCTCAGTTAGTATAAAAGCATTACAGAACTAAGGCCACTTCAGCTTTGGCCAGCCTTTGTTGAAGATATCAATGGAAATATAATTTAAAAAACCCCAAACAAAATCATCCAAATTAATATAAAAATATATTAGTGAATTGATCTATAATCAGTAAAATAAGATGGCAAAATCATGCACTAGAAAGTCAATCACTTAAATATCTGAGGTCTCAGAATTCTGAGAGAAGGATGATTAGCTTAATGGATAAATAGAAATGGCTATAAAATCAATTCATTTGTATTTTAATAAGTATTTTATTGCACTCTGAATTAAACAATCTGTGAAATTCAGCAAAGCTCAATTAAATCTGGGTCATCCAGAGAGCTATTTCTCCTAACAGTCTCATACCATGTCTTCTATTGACATTCGCCATCATCTCTGTTGTTTTCCTTTTCAGGGAAATTTGGTGATTGCCAAAATTCTTTACACTGCAGCGTATTTCAGCAACCACCCCACAAGGGTTTCAGATCTGGTGTAACGAGATATTTCACTCTCTTCTTATGTAGGACCTGGGGGACATGCTAACATTTATAATCTGGATGGTGACCCAAGATACTTTGAGGGACATCTTTTCAGGAAATGAGTTGGAATTTCTGAGGTTTCTCAATATGGCCCACACCTCCTTTTTTCTTTTAATTGTGAGTATAAAGTGTATGACTCCCAGGTGAGTCAAAGCTGTATGATCTATATGATAATCTGTGACATGCTACCTATGTGTGGATGGTTTGTTTCTAGTCCTCTTCCTATGATCCCTGGCTGTTTCAACAGAAGAAGAGATTCCCTGGCATTTAACAGACTTGATTTATTCCTCTGTAATGTATACAGTTCTACATCTAAATTGTTCCAGTTTTTGAGGATGGGAGCAGTAAATTGCTGAGAATTTGCATATGATGCAGGATTTGGCAGCAAGGGCACTGAAAAATATTCTTATGTTTGACACTTCCAATATTAGACACCTAAATCCTCAGTTAGACTCTAAAGTATATGGTCTGTTTGTCAAGCAGCTGATGTTCTAGTTGGCATCAATTGACACTGCGGGTGAAAAAGCGCTTGACATATTAGAACCTCTAAATATACAGGGACAAAAATAAAGAGTAAATAAAGGTGCATTTTTAATTAGTACAAAACATTGCAATTAGCACTAACAAAAAGGAAAAAAAACTTGCAGATTTTTTTTTAACTTAAGTAGTTGAATTTTTAATTTTTATGAGGATGCATCTCTCCTGACTTTATTCACTATGCAAGCCTGGTTGACAGGCCACACCTGTTAGGCTAACCTGACATATGAAGAAAGAATTTGGTACTGTGCCTCCAACAGGTGAGATAAAGTTTTGTGATTGGGTGGTGAGATAAAAACAAATTCCAAATCCCTACCACTTAATGCATGAGTCTTGAGAAGACTGGAAACACATAAACCCTCGGACTTAAAAATATCAATAATAAAATATCAATACGGAACCTCCTAGCAATTTCATTTTTTTTTTTTTCACAGCCCTTTTTTGTTTGTTTGTTTGTTTTTGGTTGGTTGGTTGGTTGGTTGTTTTTTTGGTGTGAAATCCCTCACAGTGTCCACAGCTTTGCATTTATATTATTAATGGCTTCCTCTTAACCAGCCAGGAAACCATGACAGCTCCACTTGGAGTCTGCTGAGTCGTGCCTGGTCAGGGATCCCAACCAGGATCTCCTTTCCAGGGGAGCCCCATTTCCCAGAAGATGTTCCAACTAGTACTAATCATAAGTAAGTATACTGCAGGCTTGGACAGCTTTGTTCTTTGCATGAAGTGTTTTATTTTATTTGTTTATGCACGGAATGTGGCATTTTGGTTCAAGATGAAACTGGGTCACATCTCTCCTGTCTGATAAAGTATCAAACCTGTTCTGAGCAGCTTTCCTGGGCACCTACCAGCCAGTGTCAGAGACTAGGTGGGTGCATGGGGCCAAGTGGGACTGGTTTGGTTGCCCTTATTCCCTTGGCTGGCAGAGTGACTGAGGAGAGGAATTTGAACAAATCCACTAGGGCACGCGTGTGCATCTTTGCAGAAAACAACAAATGCAATAAGAATTTCCTATGATCTTCGTTACAAGCTCGCAGACATACATAAAAAGCTGCAGTTTATATCATTGCCTCTTTCTCAGACATTTAAGTAACTAACGTGGTGGATTCAAGTTGGATTACAACAGCTCCCTTTAGATAATTCAGAGTACTGCAAGTGTTGCACCAGAGAAATCCAGCTTGTTATTCATGTTGTTATTCAGACTTGGAATGCAGCCCTAACCATGCATTTTTTTACTTCTAGCTCCTCTAGAATTAAGCATATCTTCTACAGCTGTTGTTAACACATCTTCTAATACCCTTTAAGTTAAGAAGTATCTCTATATAGATCTGTATATGTAGGTTTTTTTTTTCCTTTTGCCATGACCACATATGTCTTATTTAGAGAAACATTTTTTCTTGTTTTGTGCTTGACCAATTCTCACATACCATTTTCCTACTTTATGTTTCTGAATAACAACAAGACCTGGAAAGAATTTCACACTGTGATGCATTTTCAAAACAATTTTGCTACTTTGAATGTAAATTTTGTAGGTTCAAGGAGCACTGACATAGCTGCTGTACAAATTGGAAAGCTTTAAGCAGGTGCAAATGAATTCACTTTGTTCTAACACACACCTGGTGGAGAGCTCTCCTTGCAGCCAACCTGCATGAGATGGAGCAGCTTCCTTCCAAACTTAGACAATGCTTGTGGTGAGTTATTGAGGGTGAATTCTGCTGCAGGACACTTAACTCTGATAAGCAAATGCAGAAGCACAAACTGATGGGTTTGGGGAATCCAAGTCTCCTAAAGACAAGCCTTATAACACTTGAGAAATATTGAGTTTGGCTCTCTTTTTCTGTATTATAGAAACCATATGTAATTGTACATCAGGGATAAAAGTAATGTGACAAAATCCTAAAATTGGAAGTTATTTACAGTGGACTCTTTTAAATTAAAAACCAGCTGTATGTCTCTGATATGGGTTAGAAATATGTATATTTTTATGATTTTGCTTGATTTGCTAATCCTGAAAAATGCAAAAAAAAAAATTGCTTTGAGAACTTCGTTCCAAATGGGTAAAATAAATGTCCTGAATTTCAGAAGTCCTTAGTTACAGATTTATAGTTGCCGAACAACTCTGCTTTCATTAGTTTTTTGAATGTGTTATTTCTTTTCAACTGACATGTTCCAAAATCCTTTCATATTTCTCCTTCTCTTTTTCATTCCTTCATTCCTCTCCTATTTGCTATTTGTTTACTGGTTGTTTCCCTCTAATATCTACTTTATTTTTATTTTGGTGGCTATATCTTGTCCTCTCTTTACTCTAGAGGTGGGTTTCTTTATGCTGTCAGAGAGAAGCCATGGAGTATCTGCCCCTCCCTTAACACACACACACACACACACACATGCACACATGCGTGGACACGCTCAAATCCACTGGGCGCTAAGCTTGCTGCAGCTCCTCCACCACTGCTGTCCTTTGTCTAATAGAATACTGGCTTTTTTTTTTCCTACTCAGCTCCCTGTACAGAAATCAATGTTCTGCTACACTGACTGGAGTGACAGTAATGCAGGAGACGCCAGCCCAACAGCATGATGCACAAAGGACTGTTCTGCAAAAATTCCTCTCCGCTAAAAAAGAAGGAGGAGGAAGCCACACTTTGTTTCCTCCATGGACAGAGTGGCAATACCATTTCTTTCCTGGCTCCTCTGGCTTCTCTCCTCCCCCCTCACCCACCCCCAAAACCAGAACTGAATACCTTAGGCTTACAGGATACTAGTTCAAAGAAAGGACATACAAACTGTTCCTCTTTTATTATATCATAATCTGATACAAGAGCCCAAAACATAAATGCTGCTCTCTTAAAGGTAAAGAGAGTCTATTACTTGGGCCAGCAAAATCTTTGTGGGGGATTAGTGTTTTGTTCCCTCAGAATAGGAGGCGTTAAAAAAAAATTTCTTAAATCCCTGACAGTATTTCCTGGAGTTAATCTCCTCTAGTGGCTGTTGGTATTTGCAGTGTCTACCAATGTCAGTCACTTCTAGTTATGCCATGCAATCGGATATATTGTGGAACAACCCACACACTGACGATGCAGGAGAGTAAAATTATGCTGCGGTGCTAGAAAAGAGGTGACAATGGACTTAGTTTTCAGCTGGTCGGGCTTGAGAGATGATATAGAGAAGTTCAATATGTTTCCAGTGAGTTCAATATATTTGTCTTCACAAATTATCCTTCAGTAGCTCCTGCTTTTCATTTCTTGGTGGCTTTTTTCCCCGTCATTATTCAACATCTGATATTTCTCCCCCTGTGAAATAAAACATAAAGAGTAAAATCACTGTTTTCTGGGCTGTTTGTGTGGGCATTGTTGATATTGAAAATCCGAGGCTGTTTTGATTCATTTTTCATGCTGAAGTATCCTTGGATTTGTTTCCTGATGGGGTGAATAAAACTACTGGGCTCAGACTCAATGCTGGGGCGTGTAGCTGGAATTGCATTGAGGAGACCAGTCAGGAGTGTGTTTAGGCAATCACAGGCTCTGACCTGCAGAATTAAGGTTTTCAGAGCCTAGTGGATTTTCAAATGGCTTCTGTTAGAAAATTGGCTGAGTATTACGTGGGGATGGGTAAAGAGAGATTTTGTTTTGCTTATTGAAGTGGTTCAACTAACCCTATGCAAGACTAGTGCTTCACACTTGGCTGTTCTCTCCCAGCTTTTCAATAAATATATTTCATTTGAGAAAATGAAAGACAGAGGGCAAAGTAGACACTGTTAGAGGCTTACTGTCAAATCTTTTAAGGCACAGGAAGGCTAGACAGCTACCTGTGGTACATTTTTTTGCTAATATGATCCACTGAACTATTTCAAAGTGACCTGTAACATGGAAATTTGATCTGAAAATATTTACCACTGGGGTTCTCTTTTTTCTTGGAACTATACTTGCTATAATAGTACTTCAACATTGACAAATACAGAACTCCACTTGTACCAGGAAAAATATAGAAATTAAGGATGATTTTAATTGCCTTCAGCATTTCTCTATATGGTTTCTGAATGTAAATGCAAGCTTGAATATTTTGAAGATTCTTTTTTTCCCCCAGTCTGATTTTCCTTGTGTTTGAAAAACACTTACTGTAACAATGCTGAGCAATAGGAGTGCTTTTTATTCTCAAAGCATTAAACAAGGAATGACTAATTGCATTAGCTGTTTGGCACAGGCACGACACAGCCTTCATCCTTCATTCAATTAGAGCTTGCTTTGAATTTGGTGAGGTCAGATTGCATCCCAGTTAGGTGTTATGACTCAGATCTTGTCCTACCCATATTTTCTACAATTACTTCAGTAACACTAAGAACTGTTGACAAATGAGGTACATTTCATTAGGTCTGTTTAGCAGATGGGGAAAGCAAGTCATGACAAAAGGAAACAACTTAATAGCAAGTGGCAAAACTGGTCATTAGTCCTGGTGAAGCTTGAAATTGTAAGTGTTTTGGTATGGGAAGGGCAAAAAAGGAAAGAAAGGATTTCATCTCCCTTGTTCAAGTACATTTCTCATCTTGTTTGAAGTGAGGAGGTACCACAAACTGATGTGCCCTAATTTGGTGTATGTGGCATAAGGAATTCTGATGGGAGCCCTTTCTTTTTCTGTGCTTACAGATGCACACCTGGATGAACATTCTGTCCATATCCATAGAAAAACTACAGTGTATTACACAAATTACAGACATCCACCTCCCAGCAGAGGACTAGAAAATTATTTAGTAATCCCAATTAAAACAACCACTGCCTCATCGTGAAGACCACTTCCTATAGTTCATTTATAATGACAGTCAATGCCTTACCCAGCGCTCCCAGTCAGCCCAGCTACGTATTCTAGTTCCTGCGTCTCATGCATTAAACCTACACGAGTCTGCCCTCTGACATAAGGCCCTTCACGTTCCAGTTAGATATGAGCCTACCTAAAATCAAATCCGAAGCCTCTTTTTCTGCTCAGATTCAACACCCGCCTCTGAGCGCGCAGCTGCTGACAGCCCGGAGGCTGGTGGTGGCCCCGTGCCCTGCACTGTTGTCGGCTCCCCAGAGGGGACAGCATCGTGGAAGCATTTGGGAACACGCACGGATAAAATGAACCATATCAGACTGCAACAACCTTGTGTGCTGCTGAGGGTTATTAATCTTTAAGCGGGGTCTGGTTTCAGTGCTCGGAGCGCACACGCCAGCTGTGCCAGCGCCAGCCGGGAGCGGAGAAGGGCGGGGGCACCGGGAGCCCGGGGTGGCAGTGCCGCCCTCGCCCGCGCGATGGCAGCATGTCTGAGCGATGCCGGAGAAACAGCAGCATGTCTGAGCGATGCCTGAGCTATGCCTGAGCGATGTCTGAGCGATGGCAGCAGGTCTGAGCGATGCCTGAGCGACAGCGGCATGTCTGAGCGATGCCGGAGGAACAGCAGCATGTCTGAGCGATGCCTGAGCGATGTCTGAGCGATGTCTGAGCGATGCCTGAGCGATGGCAGCATGTCTGAGCGATGCCTGAGCGACAGCGGCATGTCTGAGAGATGCCTGAGCGATGCCTGAGCGATGCCTGAGCGATGTCTGAGAGATGGTAGCACGTCTGAGCGATGTCTGAGCGATGGCAGCATGTCTGAGCGATGTCTGAGTGACGGCAGCATGTCTGAGCAGTGCCTGAGCGATGGCTGCATGTCTGAGCGATGCCTGAGCAATGTCTGAGCGATGGCAGCATGTCTGAGCGATGCCTGAACAATGTCTGAGCGATGCCTGAGCGACAGCGGCATGTCTGAGCGATGTCTGAGCGATGCCTGAGCGATGGCAGCATGTCTGAGCGATGCCTGAGCAGTGTCTGAGCGATGCCTGAGCGATGTCTGAGCGATGGCAGCATGTCTGAGCGATGCCTGAGCAATGTCTGAGCGATGTCTGAGTGATGCCTGAGCGATGCTGCCTGAGCAATGTGTTAGCGATGAGTGAGCGATGCCGCCTGAGCGATGTGTGAGCGATGTGTGAGCCATGCTGCCGGGGCGATGTGTGAGCCATGCCGCTGGCGGGCCGGAGAACGGGCGGCACCGTGCCCGGCCAGGCTGGGCCTGGGCAAGAAGGGCCGGGCAGAACGGCGGGAGCGTGGGCCCTGGCCCAAGGACAAGCTGCCTTGCTCTGCCCAGCTCCGAAGTCTGGTGTCTGGCCCCCGCTCCGGGGCACAGCTGCCTTCTGGGGCCTTTGGGGAACTGCACCGAGTGTGCCCCGGCATCTCCCGAGGACCCCCTTCGCGCACGGTTTCGCTGCTGCGGTTCCCATCTAAAGCGTCTGCTGCCCGCGGAAAGAGCCAAGGGACGGGGTCAGCTATTCCGACATTGGACCGTTCCCAAACAGAACTTGTCAATGTCTTTCCAAGATGGGAACTGGGAAGGGAAAGCAGGATCGCAGCCCGTTGCAGGGCGGGGATCTTTCCAGACATGCAAGCGCAAGTTAAGCTTTGAGAGATATGCATGTTTCTTCTGACCGATTCTGCATCTCTGGGCTTTTTCTTACCTGAGAACTCTTTCGGAGTTCCAGTTATGAAGTGCCTTAAGTACATCTGTCCCTGATGACTTCACAATTAATCTGCAGCTTCTTTTGAAATCAGAAGTGCACAGATACTCTTTTAGAAAGTGATCTATTATTTTTCAACTTTTTTTCCTCCTCAAGTTTGCAAGACCAAAGGTATTTTTACTGAGTTGATGTACAGGGTTTTCACGATACTGAAGTAATTTATGAAGATGGAACTGAACTAAAGTCTTTTATACGCGTCTTGAAGAGTGAGGTAACTAACTGCCTTTTGCTGGAATACAGTTTTATGGTGTGCAATAAAATACTCTATAACCTATTTGATAGAGTGGAAAAATAAATTTTCTTCAGCATCGTCTTTATGTTGCTACAATGTACCATTTTGTGTATTATCTGACTCCTTATGCTTCACATTCAGCAAGGGAGTTCTACTATACCTCCACACAGATATTTTCAACATGGTTGGGGCAACAAGTTGCAAATAGTAAATTATTGCTATTTATAAAATCTAAGCTTTCAGAAATCATCAGGATAGCAAGATATCCTACACAAACTCCCTGTTTTTGTCTAAAGGAATCTTGATGAAGAAAATTGGGTATCTGAAGAAATTGTTACAGGGATGTGCAAATAAGCTTTTGCCTAGAGCCTTGATTTTAAAACTCTATTTTAAAAATAAAGTTCAAAACAAAGGCTTGACACACACAGAAGTTGCACAATGGATTCAGAGAACCCAAATAATTTTTTTTACCAAAGACCTGAAGTTAGGGTATTTGACTCATTATTACTGAGACTGAACACTATGAAAGCATCTTAGGAGAAAGCAGTGAGTTGTTCTGCCTTTTGTCTCTGACCACATCTGGGTTTTATACATAATCACCAATGCAAAGTTTGGAACCGGGGCATGAATACCAGATCCTCCAGTCTGTTGTTATTATTTTTATTTTAATAGGAACAATGCAAAATTTAGCAGAGACTTCTGCTAAATGAATAGCTCTGAGAAAGGAGTAAACCTTCTTTCAACAGCCTCTTGGTTTAGGCATTCCATTCACAAATATGAAAACCATGTCCAAATTCACTTGTGAGGAGATTTGAATTTCTTTTTCTGACATCCCAAGAGAGACTCTAAGACATCAGATTCTTGTTTAGGAGGAAGTCAGGACCCTTCTCTGACTTTTGGCCAAAACAAACTTTTGTCCTTTTGGCTATGTCACAGATTTAAAATTACCTTACAGAATTTTGCGGCAGAAATCACAAGAATGACACAATATTAAATATCTTATAGAAAAAGACTGACAGGTTAAAGACTTTGGCCTAGAGTTCCCTCATCTTAGTACACAGGATTTTCATGGCTAGTAGATAAATTCTGATGCCTCAGAGTTACTCCCAGGTGTGCCACTGTTGCCTTCATATATTATGCCTTAAATAGTACTTTCATCTTCTCTGTGCCTTAATATTTCCCTTGGAAAAGTGAATCTAATGCTTCTGACCCCCTTGTTGTTACTTTGTTTTCTAATAAATGAAGAGAGTATTTATTGTTATAAATCATTACTGATGGGTTATTTTATCAGTCTCCAAAGTAGGGGTAGCCTCAACCAGAATGAAAACAAATTTTGCCTCTTTCCCTAAATGAATAGAAGTATTCTGTATGATGGTGGCAGGACATACAGAAATTAGACTTTGCTTTTTTTTTCTCTAGTATTATAAATCCAAAGATATTAATGACCTTGGCCCAGCATGTCTTGCTGAGAATTAGTGAGTGGATGAAAACACTTCCCCAAAAGGGACAGTGATTAATTCTCAGAAAAATTCACTAGGGATCAATCAATCTAACAAAACCATTCAATAATATTGTGGAAGAATTTGAAAAGAAATCATTTATGAATCTGAAAGGTTTTTTTTAAAAAGTAACAGACTTGCAAAAAGAAACTGTTGAGTAACATATATTGTTTAATTAGAAACTATGTAAATATGTACCTCGAGGGACATTAGGATTATCAGCTTCCCTCTGTGTAATGAGAATGTAATATAATATTATTGCATTCAAGTTGTGTGGAATATGGGACAAGAGCATCTGTGACTACACAGTAAACAATGGAATAAAGCAGTGGGCTTTGTGGTATTGCCTGGAGTGTAATCATGGAAGGATGGGCATCATCGTTTACCTTTCATGAATAAAAAGACAAACTTTCCTTAGCAGTTTTCCATTTCGGCTGTAAATTGGCCCTGGCCTGAACCTCCCAAAGCTGGCCTTCTTCTTGACAATGAAATGTACTCTCTGAGGAAAACTTCAAGCCACTATTAATCTCTTCAATCTACTTGGGATTCTGAAGGTTCAAAATTCACTGAAGAGAGTATAGCTAGAAGTGACCAATATGTTTGTGAGGTCTGTCTTTGTGCTGATTACAATTCAATATGTTATATATGGACACACATGCATGAATATTTTACATGTTGGTTGTTCAGTTAGTGATGTAGCAGGCTCTTTGAAATAAAATCATCTTTGATTTTAATGGAAGAATAACACTAGGTTTTATCTATGATACCCTGTCGAAGATCCTTACATAAAACTAACAACATGGCCAATACAGGGTCAAAAGGTCTTAGTAACAGATATGTTTAAATTCACCAAAATTTAATCTTTGCAGCCTTGAAGTACTTTGGACCATCACAGAAAATAATACATTTTGTTATCTTTTATCTCTCCAGAAGAGGACAATTAAAAAGAGAAGGTGAGACAATTAAAAAGAGAAGGTGAAACATTTGTGTGTGTGGATGGAGCATGAGATTCTTTTATGATGTAAGCTATAAAAATGATGTCTCTCTAGTCTAAACGCCTATTTCTCTTAAGGTTGGTTGTAATCCCAGCCTTCATATATCACCTACAAAGGTCTTTGTTACAGGAAAACCTTTCTATTCTCCGCAATTCAAAGCAATCTATTAAAGCCTATCTTTTTAGCCTACCAAGCCCTGCAAGAGGTTATATGGATGCATGAATTGTACTTTGTAGTAGCAGAACTGAGCTTTTAAAGGTAATGGGGTTTGACAAGCTGCAAAGGTGGCCTTAACAGTAACTGCAAAGAGCTACTGTGTGCTAGATTATTTAGAGTTTATTATTTTGAATGTGTCCCAAGTATACGGGTCCTGCTTCAGAGCGGAGCTGCAAGCCATGGCTAAGTTCAGTGACATTAGCTATTGCTCATGAGCTAAGGATGATTCTGAGCTAGGAAATGCCAGTCTTAAGGTGCAGTGTGCTGTCAAGGCCATTCAAAGTTTGAACTTGTTCAGTGTCACTTTGGTGTGCTGTCAAGTTTAAAGGCAGAGCAGTATCTGTATTACATGAAGGAGCTTTAGTTTGCCAGTAAATCTTAAAGGAATACCAATTTTAGTCCTTTCAACAGCAGAATTCTTTTGAACTCCTGTTGGATACAGGGATCTCAGGGATCAATCACAGTACTGCAGGCAGGATGTGTTCATTCAGTAGCAGCAGCTTTGGCACCAAAAGAGGATTGTTGAAACTATTTTCCTTTTAGCAGCAGGAGTAAGTACTGTAAGGAAACAGGACTCAGTGAAATTGCATGATGCATAAACAGTGTGTAATCCTTTGAATGTGCAGGGAATTATATACAAATGAGGAACAAGAACAAAAATCCAGTTGTTGCTGCTGTACAAATCTTGTTGCTGCTGTACATGTTTGGTGCTAAATATGCAAATTTGAATTGTTCGTCGGGAACATCTTTGTCTTCAGAGAAGAACTCTAAAATCATATAGCACTTTCTAGCTCATCCCTTGGGATTTAATGGATCTGCATTCAATGGTTTCAGCTTCACAGGTTTGTGTTTTGTAAATCAGATAAAATGCATTCCTTTTTACAGGGAAAAAGTATTTATTGGATAGGTTTCTAAAAACAAACATGGAATAAAACCTAGGACTTCAGTTAACTAGAAGCCAGAAGAGAAGGAAAATAAAAAGCAAGACCTAAAATGATCTGATATGCATTTTCCTGTAAATTACACTACAGAATACCAAATAGCACACAATCAGAAAATGGAAAGAAATAAGATCTGTTGCAAAGACCAGGTTATAACAATATTCTCTTTTCTTTTTTTTACCAGGTTATAACAATATTCTTTTTTTCCTCCTTCCTTGAGAATGCATGTATATACAGAAAGCAAAATGAGACATGTTTAAAAATATCAAGGGTCAGATGCATTTATTTTTTCTACCTTTTTAAAAAAATATTTTCAAAGAGATACTTTTGGTAAAATATTCAAATGCTATAATAGAAGGATTAAAAAATGCCTGCACACAGGAATGCCTGTGTACCCATATGCATATTCCCATATTATATCTTGGGCTGAAAATTTAATTATTTTGTGGAAACAAATTAAACATAGAAACAGAAAGATCAGTAACAGAAGGATTTTGAGAAACAAAATACCTGCAGCTGCACTTCTGTTTCTATGAGAGATTTGATTTGACATCCACTCATGTTAGCATTTGGAAGAGAATAAGGCTTGGCATATGCTACTATGTGTTTTCCTCCTACAGAGGAGAGAAGTGGCAGGCACCCTGCTATACCTTTTAAATTGTTCCCTTATCGCACAAATTAAAAGGGAAATATTTAAACATACTTCAGAGGTTAATTTATAACAATTAGTTTCTCCTTTGAAGGCACACTTGTTTCCTATTGTTTGAAATCTATAAAAGTACAAATCACAAGAGACCAGTGAATGTTTCTAATTTCATAAAAAAACCTAAAAGTTTTCTTAAGGAACTGACTGTACCCAGTGCCTGAAAAAGTAAAACATATCTCTATACTTCTTCCTTCTCAAGAATGCAGACATGGAACCACTCTATCTCCATGTTAAGATGTGAATTCCAGCATGCAGGAATTGCTGAAAATGGAGGTTTTATTCCAGTTATTACCCCAAATTTATAGAATACTGATGGCGCTGAGTGCAGAGGCTGTTGAGGTTATGCAGACTTACTAGTTATAAAGCTGCTGCCAATGACATCCAGCAACAAACACCAGAGCAAGATTTGGCAACTGAAGCTGGACAACAGAAAATAGGGTGGACTTTTCTATCAGCGACGGGCAGTTATTTGTCAGTGGTACAGAGCTATTTGGAGTCCAAACCGAGTTTGCTTATCCGTTGAAATAATGCTTTCTGTCTCAGCAAGAGATTTTAGGGCTTAGTACAGGATTGACGTAGGGATTCCAGTGGTCTTTTTTTACAGGTCAGATGAGCTCATATAACCATCTCGTCTGGTCCTCAGCCCTGTGAATCTTTTCACCACATAAACACAGGGTTAGGTATGCATCCATCAATGACGCCTCTCATTCTCCTTTCTGCAATGCAAAGTTGTACCCCAGTGTGCCAGTATTTGGTCATGTGAAACAGGTGGCTGTGGCACTTGGCTTTTAAGCACTGTGATGCTGCATGTGAGAAGACAGCAGGCTTTCCTTTTGGTAGTTAGACTTAGTGGTGAAAATTGTGCCACACCTCACCACCTCAGGCAAGGTAAAGTAAGCACTGTAATGTAGTGGTCATATACATATACATATATATGTATATATTATTCTGAATCCCTTTATCAGATCAGCCAGAGTTCATCAGCACTTCCCTGAACAGACAACTCTGATTTGCTGCAGACCTATTCTGTCTACAGGATACGTAGACAAAAAGTCAAACCCTGAGTGAGAAACCAATTCATGTGTTTCAGGGAAAGAAGAATCATAATCTTTTGCAATGTACTCAGCGGTCTTACCAACAAAAGTGTGTTCTGAGATTGAATTACGTAATACATTATTGTTTTTATTATTTAAAAATTTGTTTTATCTAGTGCAGCACTGACACTACACAGAACAATGAGTTCCATCTAAATAAAATTCAGAGACCTGATTTAAAAATGGTTGAAAAATTCCCCTGTTGAGTTCAAGGAACTTTGGATCTGCACCATTTGATTTGTCAGCATTTAGTGTAATTTTCCTGTACAGGAATTCCTGTATGAAACAGGTAGGAAAGAATGTATGAAATTTCTGAGAGCTGATCCCTCAAATCTCTGTAGGTCATGGCTAGAGGGGTATAACAGAATAAGCAAAAATAGCTGAATTCCCATGTAAATGTGCAGAATACTTTGCAAAGTGCTGTGTGTCTGCAGATTGGAAGCAGAAAGAGGCAACAGTGGTTGACTATATGTTAGGCACTCAAAACATGTGGAATCATGGAGATAGGATTTTCCATGATGAGCTCAGCTAACACTATAATGATGGAAAATTCAGTCTTTGGATACACAGAGAATGGAAGAATTTTAAGTGGTGTTAGAGTCCTGTTACCAGATTATGAAGTCAGGTTATGCGTGCTCAGGCTTGAAGAGTCAGTTTTCGGGATTTATTTTTCGACACAGCTTTATTCTGTCTTCACTGAGGCCAGGCATTTACTGTTATTGTTATTTGACCCAGGAGATTATCTGCACTCTCAAGTTTCTGTCTCTGGTTGGACATTAGTTTTGCCACCTCTTTTTCATTCAGAATCACCAGTGACTTGTGTTTTCCAGCTCTTAACATGACAGATAACAAGGACAATGGAAAGCACTCTGTGACAGATGCAACCTTGTTGGCATCTGAAGGTGCAAACATATTTTCAGTTTAGCATGCTAAAGGGCTTCAGTTCAGAGCCTTGGGTGGTTAGGAGCATATGCTGTTGCTGAAAATAATAAGAAATAATACTATTTGGAACACAAGTGTAGGAGCAAGTGTGTGGAGCATTTAAGTCTCTGAACACTGAGAAGAAATGTCTAGACTCATTCAAACTAATGAAATACCTGTGATGATAGAAATAAGCCTGCTAGAAGTCCTCTTGTGAGCAAACTACATTAGTGCTCTTGCATACTGCCACAGCACTTAATGTTTTCTGTTGCAGCTTTTGCAGAAGACAATTGCCCTTGATATCACAGTGATATTTCAACTCTTCTTTATATCCAGACCCTTATTCTTAAGCATTTTTTCTTCATTAATAATTGATGCCTGTATTTAAGGCTTCTATTTGAAAATATCTCTCAAATCTACTTTATTAGATTTTGAGTAAATGTTCTCCAAATCTCCTCAGCATTTTGTTAAAAATGAATGTCATATATCTTTTGATAAAGCCTACAGAGTTAAGTGCCTAATAAAATAGTACATGACTAAAATGACTATTAATATTTTCGCATTATGCTGAAGTATGAGTATTCTCCCAGCAAAGGTATGAATCACTGGTTTTTCATTTCTTTAATTCTTTATTAATTGGTACTTGAGGCAATAAACCATAACATATAACTTTGGCTTCAGATAAGGTTTAATGAGTGCCTGACCTTTGCTTGGATAATTTTCTGTCAGTGAACCAATTCAGGATAACCCTTTGAAGCTTGAATTCCAGTGTTGAGTGCTGCTTGCTTTTCACTGCCCTTGACTAAAATGGGTGGTACTGAAAGTTGGCTTTTTACAAAGAAGTCTTCCATAAGAAAGCTTTCTTTTAAATACTTAATTTAGTGGAAATTTAATTTTTTTTTGTCTCTCTGTTTCATTAATTATTCTGCAATAGAACAGAAGCCTGATTATAGCTGGAACTGAGAACCACCTCTCCTAGCATAACTGAGTTATATGGCCTACTAAGATGTCATAATCTGCATGATGGCACTTCCACCTAAACGTACATCGTGCTTATGGATATACCATAAAAACTCCAGCAGAGTAAGTCCTAATTCTTTTAGAGTCCCACGGAGTATAGCTGGAGAAATCAGAAAGTTATTACCTAAATGAAACTGTATATTAGATAGGGGACCTGAATAGGTTTGATGCCTTTCAGGTAATTCTAAAAAAATTGCAGATATCCAACTGGTACAAGTTCAGATCTTGACTGAAATCTCCTGAGAACAGGCTCCCCAGGGGGATCTCCAGTACTTTCTACTTCCGTCTGGATTTGAAATAGTATGAGAACAATCACTCATGCTTTAAATTGGGGTTTATGTTTTCTATTCCTCTCTGAATCCCAAAATGCAGCTAGGCATGAAAAAATGTGAAAATGATCGAACTTATTCTCACTCTAAAAATATTTCATGATTTTAGACAATGTATTCTCTACCTTAAAATATCTTATTTCTGGAGTTTCTGACTACCATGTCCAGTGGTATCACCTCTAACTTGTTTTTCCAGAAAAAAGTAGAAACTGATTAAAAAAAAAAATTAAAAAAATAAAGAAAGCAGCCAAATGCAGAAGAAAACATATTATTTGGCATGGAGCATACATGAGGAAGACTAAATGAAATACTTTCTCCAATCTTTGTCAAGTCTGTAAGTTAAGGCTGGAGATGCCTTGTAAGAGTGCCTAACGCAGTGGTTGGCCTCACCTGTGTGTACATTACATTCACTATTTAAAAACTGTGTATATAAAATATGTAATATTCACTGGAACAGGGTTTGGAACTTGAGCCTTATGATTTGGAGCCATTTCAACCCTCAACAAACGTTGAGTGACTGAATGCAAAGTATAGCAGCTTCAATTCAAAATGCCTTTATATTAGCAGTGTTTTAAATGTATTCAGGGGCTCAATTCCAGTTTTGAATCATAAAACCTGAAACAACAATCAAGGATAAACAGACATGGAAGAGTTTATCCCCGTCCTTTTTTGAAAGCAGAGAATTAACGTGTATTAAAACAATATAATCATGTTTGTATCATATCAGATTGTATCAGGAGATCTAGCTTGGATAAAATAATATTTCTATTTATCAGATTCCAAACAACTTTTGGGCTTTGTTGTAGTGGTTTGCTTTTGGTTTTAATTCTATACTTAGCTAATACAATTTGTTGGAAATAATTTCCATCTTTGGTCATTCACAATTAATTTAATGAATTGCATTCTTTGCTAAAACACTGAAAAGAAAGTAGCTAGTCACAATAATATGCTTAAATAAACGTGTTTCGGTACTTTGCTAAAACTTGTGCATCAGGCCTTGGTCTTACCATTTGCATACGTTGATTCAAAAGATTTTAGAATTTTTACCTGCTCAGTCTGCCAGTTTCCTTGTGGAAAGTCAGTTCTGTATGAAGATTTGCACTCATTCTTCACACTGAGCATGCCATTTGCAAAGACAAGATATCAGGGCTAACAGGAACAACATAGAAAGGAGAAATAGATCCAGCTGCTTAGAGCTAACGGCATAAACCTATGGAAACAAGCTGCCTTCCCATGGTTAAGAGACTCCACTCCAGTGAACAGAATTAATTAAACTCATTTCCATTCAGGACTGCCCTTGGTCCACAGAGAGTCAAAGGGCAGTTGAAGAGTATAATTACTTGTGTTAAAGAGAAATGGCAATGGGAGTTAGTCCAGCGTCACAATGTGTTTTAAAAGAACAGCATGCCTTTATTGTATTTTTAGTTTGATGTGGGTGAATTACAAAGCAGGGGGAAAAAGCTCTATGTGAAACAGTACTTACCAGATATAAATGGAAACAGTCATTCAAATGCTTCATTCAAAGTAGTGAAGAAGGAGAAAAAGAAAAAAAAGCTAGCTGTTCTGATAATATGGCCAGCAGTGGGAACAAATGCCATAAATTACGGTTTGCTTGAGATTATCATGAGAATAAAAAATAACTGCCAGGACTACTAATTTTCAACCTTATTAGAAAATATTAGTTTTTGTGTATAGTCATTCCCTTTGATCCTGTACGCATTAATTTTTTTTCAATTTTCACCTGCTCTGCACAGCACCATTCACCAAAGTGTTACAGGTATTTTAACAGCCTAACTTTGACTAGACTCTGCATCCCTCCAGGCCTTTTTTCAAAGCTTGTGTAGCAACATATATTTTGCTGCAATCTTCCAGATGATTGCCAAGTTTCTGTTTTTATTTTTTTTTCCTACTCTCAGTGATATTTGGAGTAATTTAATACAATTTGGGATTACATTTTCACCTCAACCAAATGATATATGTGCTGTGAAAATAAGCTATTCTACTTTTATTGGAACCAGTCAATTAAACCAGGCACATGGGGAGGAAGCAGTTGTAGCTGTGGTACCCATCCTACCTCAACAACCCATTCCTCTTTTTCCCCCATCACATACTGGGAGGATTCAACTAGATGGGATTTTGTCAGAGACTGGTATAATGCCACTGTTCTTTTTATTGATAACTACATTATACCATTACAGCCCAACAGTATTTCGGTGCCACAAGCAGCTCTAAGAAACATAATCTCTTCTTGTAAAGTTTTGTTCTGGCTTGAGCAGATCTCACTGTATTGTAGTGCCAGAAACTGATAGCTGGATGTAGGGGAGGCTGCACCTCTGTGTTGCAGGACTAGTAAAGCTGCAATATCCTGCCAAGCTTAGAAAAAAGAACATAGTGACCTTTATCTCATATAGACAAAAGAATAATATACAGGGATTATTTTAGATGCCTGAAGAAGTTTCTCCAATTCATATTTCTAAGATATAGTTGAGAGTAATCATAAAAGATTATGCAGAATATATAGAAGAAGCTCTGAATTTTTTTCAATATGCTGACAATAAATAAGGCATTTTTTTTCCCTGGATCTCCAGGCATGTCAGTTAATTATACCATTTTTATATAGTTCATCTGACTATTTTTTAATCCAATAATATCCAGCTGCAATTTGAATCTATTCAAAATATATTGGCCAGCTTGAAAATACAGACAGAGAAGCCAAAGGAATAATATTGTCATTTTGGTATTTCCACTGACTGCCTCAAAAGCCCTGAGAAACTGTATTTTAACAGCTGTCCGAAATGTTTATCTGGATCTCTTTTAGCTTGTTACTCTTGTTTCTTTTTGTTTATCACTTCCAAAATGGTATTCATTCCATAAGATGAAAATGGCAAAAACCCTGATATAAAAGTTGTACCAGCATATGACCTCCTGTGGTCCTGCAGCTACCATGAGTAAGGATTATGGTTATGAGCTGTTGATGTAGTGCAAATAAATAAAATGTCATTGAAGGACTTAAATTCACCTGATTGGTTCAAGGTCTGGCAGTTATAAACTGAAATAGGGGTTTCCAGTCCCTTGTGTTTCCACTTCAATGCAAATATTTGTGGGTAGAGATCTGTCCTAACTCAGAATTCAAATTCAGAAACTTTTCTTTCAGAATAAGTCTTACCTAAATTAGGCACTCTGTTACTTTCATACAAGACTGTGTAATTATATCAGTAACTCCCTAAAGTGCCTTTGTTTTTCCCTTACTCTTTCAGGAGATACATTTCTGTTAGATGCTGCTCAGTGAAAAGGAGTTGACAAAGCTGATTTATAGTATAAAACGAGAAGTGTGGTAAAAGAACAAGTCTGCAGGATTATATGTAAAATTGAATTCCAGTTTGTTGAGATACATATNGGAAGGGAAGGGAAGGGAAAAACAGTATGACTGAATAGCAGTTGCTATGCTAACTGACTTTGAACTTGTGCTATTTCAGTTGTAAATGCTTCATCACGAAATCTTAGATAGTTTGGAAGCAACATTAATTGCTGGATCAGCTGTGTAGTAAAAAAACCTGTGATCTCAGAGCAAATTTTCTAAAACAGTGGTCTAAAAATATTGTAAAAAGGAGCTAGAGCAATAAATGAAACATGAAACTTTCTTGTCGAAATGCAGATCCATAAGAAAAAGTGTAGCAACAATGTGTGATATGTAATTATTTGACAATATTCATAAACTAGAGCACTATAAAGCAAAATTGATGAGACAATTCACAAACATAAGTCACAGATATTCTGTTTATTTGTACCTGGTCCCCTCTGTAGCCACAAAGGAAGGAAGGAAGGAAGGAATTTGAAAAGATTTTCATGATTGGAAAAAGACAGGATTGTTTATCCAATTGCTTATATTGTTCTAGATAAAGACTAAAGTGCTTGTGTGATTTATTGTATTTGGATCCTAACTGCTAAGAAACGTGATTAGGAGAACACAGAGTTGCTAGGTGTAGGAAATTCTCATGGATTTCAGTGGCAGCATTGCAGTTTAACAGGTTTAGACATTGGATCCCATTTCACCTGGAGTGGCAGTGGGAATTTCAACAATATTGCAGGTAAGCAGAAGAAAACTTCCTGTACTTCAGAAAAATTTCTAGCTCTCTTCAATGAATCTGGGTATGTTTACTATGATAACAGTGAAGAGTAAACTACTATCTACTCCTGGATTTGTCATACCTACGAGATTTGTCATTTAGGAACACAGTTAATATGGGTGCCTGATAATATCATCAGAAAAAGCTCTGGAGGAATCTCCAGACAAATAAGATATATTCTACAGGCCAGATAATCCTCTTCAGGGGTCCATCTCTTATCCCTGTCTGCCCAGGGAAGCCATGTGCAGCTGGAGTTCTGACTTTGACAGCTCAAGACAGATGACATTAGTCTTACTCGTGCTGGGTAAGCATAGTTTAACATAGAACTTTCTGCAGTGAAGAAAAGCTACAAACTAATGAAGAAGCCCTCTCAATTTAGAACTGTTAGGTAACCCATAGCAAGTATTTTCCTTGTGTGATATTCTACATAAAACTGTTGTATTTCACCTTTTCAGTTTAGGACCTGTTTTGGCAGCGTTTGCCTATGTGAAAAGTTCTGTTCTAACTTGCTGCTGACAACATCCCTTTTCTGAGTCCTGGTTGGGCCAAGCTGGGTTGAGGCCTTGGCAGCCTCAAGAATGGATATTCCTGTCTGTTGACAGGAATTGGCCTTTCAGCATGGAAACATGATCTATGTTCTTGCACGTCTTCACTGCCCCTTCACTACCAGTGTGAGTGATGACTTTCCAGTACCAAGATGACCTTCTGAGGGGGGTTCACTTTGCACACCTGATATCTTTAGGGAGCTGCTTTGCCTGGGCTACGTGTACAGATAATGGAAGAGGCCTTTGGAAAGATATTCAGAGCAGGAAAGTCTCAAGTTTCCTCCTAGCAGCTATAAAGAAATCACAGAGATAGTAACTCTCTACTTTAGCCCCAAAAGTTGCCTGTTGAGCAGATACAGCTCAATCATATTCTAACCTGGCAACTAAACTATAAGAATTATCCCATGGAACCAACTTTACTTATTTAATATTCTGAGGTCTGTAGAGATGCTTGCAGGTGGTTTATGATTAAACATTAGCAATATAACTAACAAATTTAGTAAATGACAAAGCCAAATAAAGAACAGAAATTAATTACCGGTGTTTAGAAGCAGCATTCATTTCAGACCACTAAGGTAAGTCCACTTTCCTAATACAATATATTGTTGAGTAAATATTGAGAGCATAGCTCCCAGAGTGGTTAATAGCAACATATACAGACGGATACCAAAACTGGCTGAACTGTGCCTGGCAGTTTGGTTTCATCTGGAAGGAGTCCAGTTCCCAAGGAATTGGGTAAGGTTTTCAGAATCCTTCAAAAGCCCATACTAGGTTCAAATACCAAAGATGTATGGTAACTCTGTGTTAAAAAAACATCTCCTGCCTTTCAGGCCTCCAGACAAACTGTCTAGAGACAAAATCCTAGTTTTGTCCCTCAGAACCCATCTGTACCTGACATGGTATTAATTCTGTCCCACAGCAGTAGGGTATTACTAGACGTTGTTGCTTCATAAGGTGCTGCACATTTAATACATGTGACAGCAAATTTGTAGAATGAGCAGATGTATATATTCATCACTTGCTATGAGTTTATAAATTTTGTTGTGTTACCTCCAGTGGGGGATCGATGTTCTTCTCTGTTTCTTGCTGCAGCTGCTGCTGTCTTTCAGGTACTGCTATGATGTATGAAAACTGCCCATCTTCTTTCACAGTGATGTCTGTTACTCCTGGTTATCAACTGCTTCTGGGAAGTATAAATATTTTTTCTATGTTTTCTCTAATTTTCATAATTTTCGTAAAATACAAAGATAACTGAGCAGTACATATAAACTGTCAAAATTTCTTTCTGTTTCCTTTTGCAATTAGGTGCTAGGGAAAAAAAGAATATAAACATTAGGTAATAAGATAGTAACTCTTGAGATTAAAAAGAAATACTGGTGCACTTTTGTAACACTTGAGATTTCTTATACCATGAAAGATTTCATTTTTTAAAGTTGAAATCCTGAAGAGAAATAGATACCCAAAGAAAGCATTTATGTTCATAATTTCAGTTTATTTATCTAGCTATATCAAGATGAATGTTGCTATAGATTTCTACCTTTTCTTTGACAGTAGCTGTATCACTTCTTTCCATCTGGGAGTTTCTTCAGGATGAAGTCTGTAGTGGAAAATAGCATGATATTTTTGTGTTATTACTACCTGAACAAGATGTCTTTACAACCTATTTCCTAATCTTAAAGATACCAGGAACCTCAGATCCATTTTATATCTCACCCTTCCTAAACTCTTACATCAAGTATATGAAGTTCAGAATTGAAACTTCACAGTTAGCGATAAGAGACATTTTGCCTAGAAGGTATGTCAGCTCAGTGCAAGTTTTCACATACCTGATTTGTCTTTGTATGAGAAAACGTTTCAGATTCACCCTCCTGAAGGCTGATGAGCTATTCACTGTTATTTCCATCAGGATTTCAGACTATATTTTGAAATGTCTCTTACAAAAAAAAAAAAAAAAAAATCCCTAGTGATTACAACTCATTTTTTGAAATTGGGTCATTCTGTCTTTCCATGCCTTGGGATAACCAATTAAAAAGAGTAAAGCTAAGGAACTAGAAGAAATCCCCCGAACTCTGAGATCACTAGCCTGTCATCTGTCTTCAATAGCATCAATTTAGTTTTTCATGGTGAAAACTGAGTATCTTGGGACACTTCATAGTAGACTTGACACAGTTTTTAAAATCAATAGCTCTAGCTGCTCACTGTGTATTTAACAACATGATGATTGCCACCAGAAGACCTTAGGACAGATGTAAAAAAAGACATTACAATGGGAAAAGATCCACCTTTTTTAACGAGAGTTGAGATGGCCTATAACAGAATTTCATTGTTTAGTCCTGGATTTCTTAAAAAATTAGAATTATGGTGGAACTATATCTGAATCAGATGAAACCATTTTCTCAGAAGAATGATGTTTTGTTGAAAATCATTTATGCATAGATTGGAAATTATTTTTCAAAGCTTCATTTTGACAAAAAGTAATACAAATTGTTTTGTAACAGAGTTATTAGGTACTATTTTGACCATTTTCTCCCCTACATAAAAATTGAGTATTTCAAAATTAGGGCATCCTATCTTGGATTTCACAATATGTTATTTTTGTTGTTACAATATAGTAGTATAAAAGAGCAGATGTGAACTGTAATGTTTTGCTTCGGGAAATTTTATTTCAATGACTACATTATTCACCCCAAAGTGGTAAAAGAATTAGTTTGAAAGATATAGTCTATTGATTATTTTAAAAATAGTGTCTATTAACTTCGAGTAGGTTTTAGTACACCCAGAGAACTCAAGAAAGCTGAGAGAAATTTTAGAGTGCGCCAATGTGCAAAGGAATGAACAGGATCATCTGGATAACCACATAGCTGTTGGTCTGCCATGAGTTGTGGGTGAAATAATGGACAAGGAGACAAAGGATTGACTTTATAAAGGATTAAAGGATAAACGTATAATTAACGTTGGTGAACAGGATATCTAGTACTCATATATAGAAGTTATAATGGGGAAGGCAGCATATGTTGTAGGGAGGTATTAGGAATTGTGAATGTTGGAAGTGATGACTGTGCAAATGTTTTGTGTACCTGGGCTGACAAACTGGCCTTTTCTGGGCAAGCAATTTACAAGTGCAATTAACTTCAGGCTCAATTTAGCTAATTTAAACATCTAAGTAGCACTTGTGTATTTGTGTCAGATCTCTTGGCATCTAAATAGCTTAAATTGTGGTGCAAATCATTGTGGAAGTGAAAAAGAATGCCAGTGATTTAGAAAAATTAAAACTCCAAGAAAATAAATAACCTCAAACGAGTCATATTATATTTCTTTTCTTTATATAACGATAGAAAATCTTTCCTCACAAATTTTATTCTGTACCCAGATAACTTTCCATATTTCTTGCACTGTTGATCTGAAAGTAATTATACTCCTCCTGTCTGAAGGGTGAGCTAGCTTTCAAACATGCATCATCAACAAAATACAAACAACTCCACCTGTATCACTTTGTCAATGGTTGAGGCTATTTAGCTGGAATGCAGATATCATTGGCTAGACACAGAAAGAATTAACCCCCACCAGCAGCTTAATTCCTTACTCTAAATTGGTTTTGACTAATTGCAAGATTAAATGCAGACAAAAAAAAGAAAATTGAGTCAAAAGCCCCAACCACCTCTGATTTTTTGTTTGCCACAAATCCACAACTTCATATCCTTTTTGTGTAATATTCTTAGGATTTTTTATTATTATTATTTGATAGATAACTGATTTTATAGAAGAATTAAGTGTAGAAAAATGATCTGGTTTTTTTTTCCTAATTAAAAATACTTATAACCCATGTTTGCCATAAAGAGCACTATTTTTTTTTTTAGCTCCTTGAGAATTCTCACAGCAAACATTGACCAAAGAATACCTTGGCTTAGTTATCTGAGTAACTAAAAAAAATTGGGAACAATAATTAATACAATCTTTGGATAAGTCTCTTTTCAGTAGCATATAGTAAAGGTGTAACTGCATTTATTGTTTTCATATTTAGGTAATCTGGGAATAACATATTTGTCAAGCTTTACGTAAGTGACCTGTCATGGATTTGAAATATTTCTCCATGCCCTCCCTCTCCCCTCTCCCAATTCGTAGGAAATTATATAGCTCTAATAGGAAACTGTGAGTTAAGAATTTTTTTAAAAAGAAACATCTACAGCAGTACCTAAATAATGGAAATCTTCTACCCACACACTTTCTGTCCCTTGTTCCTTTCACCAATACTTTTGATGACTGTTTTTCTTTGTTCATCTTACTAATTTTGTAACTTCTTATCTGGCTGCAACTTTGAGCAACAAGGACTATTTTCATTTTGGTAGTTTTTTAAATTGCTTTTGGGAGTTTGATGGATTTCAGTTTTGTGTTCTCTTGAAGGGTATTTAACAGGTATTCAGCAGTCAGTGACCAGATGATGCAAAAGTCCCTTCTTTAGTTCTGTTAGTTCTGGTAAGTTTCTTCTATGCAAATCATTAAAAAAAAAAAATTCTTTTGGAATGTTTTGCAGACTAAGCTGGCATAGGTTAAACCAAATCAGGATAAAAGTGATTTAATTTGTTAGCATCATGTAATTTAGCAGCAATTAATGATCTATGCATTTAGGACCTATACCAGCAACTCAACAGATAGATCACTGTGATTGTGACTTACTAATCTGCACATTTCTGAACAGTTTTCTGTGGTTGATTCTAGAAAATTGCAATTTCATCCACATCCTCTTCCCCAGGTTTAATGCATCCCCATCCTAGAGGGCAAAATGTCAATGACAAGCAGCACCCTTCCAAGCTACACATCCATCCTGTGGGAAGTTTTAAGTGCCTCTATGCTGCCCCTTCAGCTGCTACCCCCATGCAGCAAGGATCATACCTGCACTTACGTGACAGGTCCCGGGACACTGTACCTCATACTGTCATCCTCCCTACAGGCTGCTCATGGCATACAACTGAGAGCCTGCTCTGTCTGGCCTTGGCAGTGGTTGTGATACCCTGGGACAATTTCTGGCAGTGGTGAGCTCGGAATTGACTGCTGTCATTCCCACTGCAAGGTTTCTCTGCACTGCTACCAATATTTGCACTTCTTTTATACTTCTTTCAAGCTGACTCCTTGTCTGTTTAAAAAATCCTCTTTGCAATTCCCAGGTCTAACCTCGGTGGTGGCCATCTTTCTCTTCAGTGTGATCCTTTTTCTTCAATTTTTATTTTGGGCCAACAGCCTCATGGACAACTTTGGGTGTCCCATTGGGACCTACAGTGCGCACTCAAGTTTGTGTGTCAGCAACTGTGGCTGTCCAGGATGTTTTGCTAAAGATGCTGTGAGCATCCCACAGACCCCAGGGGGACACTGGCTATCAGAGCAGGGAAAGGCAGAGTGCCAGCACCTTGAAAGAAAAAGGAAGATAAAGAAACTCTTTGAGAAGATATCCAAAAAGGGTCAATGAAGATGGTGAAGGGTCTTAAACGCAAGTCTTACAAGGTGCCGCTCAGGGCAATGGTGTTGTTTAGCCTGGAGAAAAGGAAGCTCAGGGGAGACCTTATCACTCTCTTCAACTACCTGAAAGGAGGGTGTATTGGTTTATATTGGTAGCTAGCGAGGAACTGAAAACACACCAGTGTTTTGGCTACTGCTGAGCAGTGCCACCACAGCATCAGCGCATTCCTCTCTCACCAGTAGGCTGAGGATGCTCAGGAACCTGGGAGGCAACATAGCCAGAACAGCTGACCCAAGCAGTCCAAAGGGGTATTCCATACCGTATGGTGTCTGCTGAACAATAAAAGCTAACAAAAATTGTGTGCACTTGGGGTGCTGCATTAATCATTACGCAGTTTTTCTTCTGGAGCAACCTCTGTGTGTGCTGGAGCCCTGCTCCCCAGGAAGTGCCTGGAAATTGCTGCTGATGGGAAGGAGAGAATAATTTTTTTTTTCCATTTGCTTCTGTGCATGGATTTTGCTTTTTTTGTATTAAATTGCCTTTATCTTGACCCAGGTTTTTGGGGTTTTTTTTCACCTTATTTTCCCTCAGCCTGTCCTGCTGAGGAGAGGAATGATAAAGCAGCATATAGGCACCTGGTATCCAGCCAAGGCCAGCCTACCACACAAGTGTTGGAACAGGCTGCCTAGAGAAGAGGTGCAATCACAATCTCTGGATATATTCGAATGATGTGTAGATGTGGCACTTGGGGACATGGTTTAGTGGTAGACTTGGTTGTGCTGAATTAATTAGCTGGACCTGATGTTAAGAGTGTTTACCATCCTAAATTATTCTGAAGTATATGAGAATGCTTCCAAGAAGTCCTAAGATGTTATTGCAAGACTTGCTGCTTTCCACAGTCACATCTTTTCAACGTAATTTCTCAAAGAAGACCTTGAAGTCTCATTGTCAACAATTGCTTTCAATCTAGCATTTTTTTTCCATTGTCTATTCTAGAATTGAGTTGTTAATGCAATCACCCCTCACCAGAAACTTCAAATAATTTGATCAGTTTTGAATAAAAAAGCATCTCACTGACTCTGTACATTCCTAATGTTAACTCTAATCGTCTATGTTAGGATATCTCAGAAACTTTTATTTAAATTTTTTAACTTATTATTTCTCTATAATATATTTATAAATATATAACAGTTCATTAGAGTTAATAACAAAGATAATAAGCAATAATCCTATCCAAATATAAATATTAGGATCCTAATTTTGATCATTTATTTTCTTTGCTTTTCTAATTTGCTGGAAGTTAAGCAGACCAAAGCATCTCTTGGCTAAACTGGTGTCACTGTGAACAGCGGTATCTATTCCAGTAGATTTTACCACAAAAAGGATTATCCCTGTTACTGTTTCCTCGATTTGAAGGACAATGTGGAAAGATACATTACTGTTTTCATGATTTGATTATCACCGTAAGAAGTTGGGGTAAGAATCTAAAGGAAAAATGAATGAGAAATTAAATGAAATGAAAATGTTTGACGTCTTAATTAAAAGTTTAAAAGTTCACAGTGTACCTGAATCCAGACCAAATTCTAACTCTGTGCACACTCCCTTAGAATAGATGGAGATAACAATCTTTTTCTCACTTTGTTGGAGGTGGAACTAAAGCTCTAAAGGAAACAGGACTAGGTCGTGGATGGTTAGGCTCAATGATTAAAGCAAGGATGGAGTCAAGTGTGGGGAACAGAGATAGTTACTATAGTCAGGAAAAACCAAAAACGTGCATTAAAGTTATAGGTGCAGAGAGAGGGATTAAAAAAATAACAGGGCTGGAGGATGAACAAAACTAATGAGAAATAGAGTCAGATGTTGTCCAAAATTTCTAAGGTGACTAAGGAGTCTATGTTGAAAAGTATGATTCAAAATAAGGAACAAATTTTGATCAATTCTAAATAAAAACAGGTTACTTGGACTACTTAAATTAAAAATAAAATTGAAAGTAAAAACCTTAAAAACAAGCAGTTTGCCAAGGAATAAAATATTTTTGGGACACTTGATGTCCCAAAACAAAGGCAAGGTAAATATATAAAAAGTTGGTGGAGATAATATTCGTCTCTTAACTAATAAAAGCCCAAAGTAAGGAATCTATGTTCAGTTCTTTTTCTCATTTGAAAGCATTTTAACCGACATAGCCACAGTACTGTATCTTACTGTATATTCTGGGGGAAAAAAAGAGGTAACCCCTTCCCTGGGGAGCCTGTTCCAGTGCCCAACCACTATCTAGGTGAAGAACCTTTTCCTAATATCCAGCTTGAACCTCCCCTGACACAACTTCAGGCCATTCCCTCAGGTCCTGTCCCTGGTCACCACCAGAGAAGAGGTCAGTGTCTGCCCCTCCTCTTCCCTGCACGAGGAAGCTGTAGACTGCAATGAGGTCTCCTCCAGGCTGAGCAGACCAAGTGACCTCAACTTCTCCTCCTGCGGGGTCCCCTCTAGATCTTTCACCATCTTTGTAGCTCTCCTTCGGACATTTTCAAATAGTTTAATGTATTTTTTATATTGCGGCACCCAAAACTGCACACAGGACTTGAGGTGAGGCTGCCCCAGTGCAGAGCAGAGCAGGACAATCCCCTCCCTTGCCCAGCTGATGCTGTGCCTGATGCACCCCAGGACAGGGTTGGCCCTCCTGGCTGCCAGGGCACTGCTGACTCATGTTCAACTCACCATCGGCCAGGAGCCCCAGGTCCCTTTCTGTGGGACTGGTCTCCAGCTTCTCGTTCCTCACTCTGTCCATATATCCAGAGTTGCCTCATCTCAGGTGCAGAATCTGGCACTTTCTGTGTTAAACTTCATACAGTTGGTGATTCCCCAGTCATCTAATTTGCCATGATCTCTCTGCAGGGCCTCCCCACCCTCAGGGAATTAACAGTTCCTCCCAATTTAGTATCAGTGGCAAAATTACTAAAGCTTCAAGTCCTCTGTCCAAGCTGTTTATGATGTTGAAGAGAACCTGGCCTGAAATGGAGCCCTGCGGAACCCCACTAGGAGCTGGAGAGATTACCAAGGAGATATTGCTTTATTTATTGTCACTGAAATACATAAACGGTTCCCTGTTAAAGCACAAGGTGTATTACAAAGCAATTCAATAGAAAAAATTTAGCATCTGCTAATTAGAAAAACGACACCCCTAGCGCCATAGAAAGTTATGTCTTTAGAAAGAAAATGTAACCTTTTTTTATCTTACATTAGCACTTAAAACAACAAAAGAACCTATTAATATCACAAAATCTTAAAAATTGTAACAAATGCTGATAATGCAAAATGTATGTTCAGTCAAAACTCTGGTAGTCTATTAAAGTAGGAACACAAAAGTGTTAGTAAGGAAGTAGATTGAGTCTATTGGGTTTTTAAAACTCTTCTTACAAATGGAAAGAACGTCATGTTTTTGTATTATAAAAGCAGATACTTGAACACTTTATAAGAAATCAATCTAGGGCTTCAGTTCTTTCTTCTATACTTGGCCAATACCAGTGCGCTTTGTGCATGCATCAGGTAAGGACATAGTTTAAAGAAAAGGAGTATAGAGCTGGCTAACAAGGATGAAAAACAGAACGAAACTGTGTTGGGAAGTTGATCGACTGTCTGATTGTGAGTGGTGACTGAAAAGTTTAGCACATGAATCATGCCAAAGGAACCTAGGAAATGTGACCTAGGAAAAGGCTACAAGCCAGAAAGATTGTTCTTTGGAGTCTCCTTGTTGCTAAACTGGCCATTAACGAGGGTGACAGGAGTGATAAATAGTGAATTTAATTTAACGTGATTCTTTGGAAACAGAATTATTTGATTTTTTAAAATGCAAGTTGATTTTAAATGGGAAATATTCTTCGGAATGGAAAAGCTGGGACTTTTGGAAGAGTACATGTTATGTAAAAATATTGGACTCTTTTATAAAATGATTTTCAGTGAGGATCCTCTCTAAGACATTTTTCTTTTTATTATTTTTCTTTTAATATTCCCAAAATTCCACATGAAGCTTTCCCTACAGTTGCTGCAGTAGCAAAGGGAAGGATTTGACTTCTTGCAAGTGTTGCTGGAGAAGTATGGATGAAGAAACAAAGGATGTTTGCCTCAGGATAATTGTGTGGGAATGAGAGGGAATTGGAAGGGTCGAGATAAGTTCTTGAACACATGGAAGAAGAGACACATGCCAAGTTTAGAGAAAATATTCTGGGTAGATAGAGCAAGGAAGTCAAAAAAGTGATGAGAGATTCAGCAGACAGAGAAGAAGCTTTATCAAGTTCCTTCCTCTCCATGAATGATATCTGGGCTAGCTCTTCACAAGACACTTGTTTTTATATTTGCATTTGACAAATGGATCAACCTGGTACTTGTTTTATGTATAGGTCCACTGACACAGGGGCAATTCCATTAATTGACTTCAGTGATGTTAAGTACATTTGTATGTAATCTATTATATTATGTAAAATGCAGAAAAATCACAAAGTATTCTCTAAGAATATGGAAAATTCAGTGAGGAAAGAATAGTTCATTATCTTGCTTTATCTTGTAGAAGTAGCAACCCTGTTTCCATTACCAAACTCAAAAATTTGAGAATATTATAACATCATCAATATTAAGAGACATATAACATTAAAATCTTTAATAGGAAAGATTTTTTAAAATTTATTTTATTAAAGATTTTTTACCACATGTTTAGATTTAGATTTTAGATACTTAAATATTAAAGCAATAATAGAAGATTAATCGTCCATTGATTGTAACCACAGTAACTGCTGCTTAAAGGATTTTGGAACAGCCCCAATACATTTGCAGTAGCTGAAATTTGCACATGCAAATAAGATGCATTCTAAATTTTCTAATTAGTTGTTGATTTAGAAGCTGCTGACTGAGATATTCCCTGATTCCGTCTACGCTGACATTTAGTAAGTCATTGCACTGCAAGGAAGACACAATAAAAGGACAAAGTAGTTTCTTAAGGCCTAAAGGAAATAAACTTTGGGCTTTAGCACAGCTTTGCACATTAATTAATACCTTGTTTATGACTGCAGCAATATTTTTGAAACTATTTAAAATAAAGATTCAAAAAACCGTTATAATCTGGATTTTTAATTATTTCTGTTTTCCATTTATCTATTTGGTTTGTAAACCAAATTTTGAGGCCATTGGATTGACATCTCTGAAAGCTGCTGTAACAAAAAGACTGTAAAACAATGTTTTAAAAATAGCTTTAAAATAATACTATTGTAATTTATAAGGGATAGAGAAAATAAAAATTCACATTACAGGGTATCACTGAGCCAAATGGCTTAAAAGGCAACATGGAAGTTTAAACCCTTGGCAAAAACGATTTTTCCTATTGGAACAGAAAAATGTAAGGCAAAAAGCTTCTTTATAGACACTGCACCAGTAAACTGTGTCTTTAGAAGAAAATTTTATTGGGTTAGAGTCTAATCTTTCATCCAGAGTTTGAGTCAAATGCTGTTCTGAGTCACTGTGTAGTAAACCATAAAGAAGAAGAGATAAGCATCTGCTGGTAGAACATGAACAGCTGAACCATAAGAAGCTGTTTCCCTGTGTTCATCTCACCGAATGTGCGTCTGGACTTTGTTGTGTGACTTTCAGCTTTCCACTACATTTTCTTTTATTGCATTTTAGCTACTTTTAGGCTGTAACTTTTGCAAGACACCTAAGTTTTTTCTATTGACCTGTTGCATATAAGCTGCTAACCTGAATGCTATTAAAAAGGTATAGACTCCATTTGCCTATAGTACACCTGGGCAAATCCCCTTGATGCCAGTTTATCACTTGCTTAGGGGCTCACCAGACTGCTGAACCCGTAGGAAGGAGCTGCTGGTAGTCAATCAGCTTTGTCAGGGCAAGCCAGTTAATCTTCTCAACTCCTTACCAGTTTCTTAAAGCTAAATAAAAACTCACTGTTTATTTCTTGCGTTTTACTCCTTAAATTATTTTAGAGATATAGAAGAGCACCCGGTGTCCAACTATTTTTGAAGTCAAGCATATTACAGAGTATTAGTACCGGCATGTATAAAACCTTTTGAATTTATTTTCAAAATGTGCCAAAGAAACAGTCTCTTAAATATCTCCACCAGCCCAAGAAAAATAGCTTTTCTCTCTAAAAGATCACACATGAATATAGCTTTCATGTTTTCAAATACCTTGGTATTCCTGGGTAACCCAGGTACTTTTTTCCTCATCTCCATTTTTTCAGCATTTCAGCTGAAAAAGCTGCCAAAGGAGAGCCTCTATTGCTCTTGTTTACAGCGGGTTTTCTTTGCTGAGCAATGGCAAAGAGTCAGCTGTGCTGCACATCCTTCTATTAAAACAACCTTGCTGGTGCTTCATTTTCTCTGCAAGAATAGACACATTTGGTATTGTGTAGCAAACTCCTCCTTTTGCTGTTCTGAATAGCTCTATACATAAAAATTGAGCTCTGTCTTAACCCCTCATAAATAAACCATGGCAGTGTTAAGGGCTCTCCAAAGAAGCACAGAAGATGGGGGTTTTGCTGTGAAATGACATCCAGACTCTGACACCTTATCTCTCCTCTCCACCAGAAACTCTTCCAGTGAAATCTGTATTTTTGAAAATAAGCAGAACTGCAGTGGCACAGCAGTTTGGAGGCTTTATTTGTGGTGAAGAATTACATCTTGGGGAGGCTCTGGAACACAGGTTTTCCCATCAAGAAAAACAGAAATACTTTGGAAAATATTTTTTACTGTGGTTTTGTTGAGATATAGTGCCCAAGAGTACAACACAGCATTTTCCCCCTCCACAAAAGCAATGCGAGTGGGTCAGGTAATACAGAGATGATTTATCATTTTGGCTGAGCCCTCTGAAATGTTGATACAGAAATCCCTCCTTGAATGAAGAACAAGGAAATGGGCTCTAACGAGATCCGGATGCAAGTCATTGGTAGTCTGCTTGGTGATTCTTAGAAGTAACTTTGCAGTGAGTGATCATGATGCTACAAATCCCATAAAAGGCTATCAGATCTTTCCCCACTGTATAAACAGCAGCAGGCCTAAAGACAACAAGCCTGTATGTGCTCAGCTGCAGCCTGACAGCCTTCTGCTGAGCTCAGAACTAACCCTATATTTACTCCCATGAAAATCAATCTAGCATTACTTATGCAGAAAGACAGAAAATGCATTTGCATGTAAGGGTTTGGCACTCTCCATTCCTGCATGGATCCTTCAATTTGGACCCTGGTACACTAACAAACTACTAGAAAGAAAAAAAACCCCAAGCAACCAAACAAAAACCCAAACTCTGCCACTAAAAACCCAAACCCCTAAACTGCTGTGGGGCTCTGCATAGATTTGAGGCCTAATTTAAGAGACATGTCTAAAAGTCACAAAGGAGAGGAAAACAGGAAAACAGATGAATGCATCAGCAATAAAAAAACTTTAACTGCCTGTCTATATAACCTGCTTGCTTGAAATAAGTTTATTAACTTATAAGTATGAATATATTTTTAAAATGTAAATAAATATATGCTTGTAACAGTCCTCTGGGGTCTTTTATCAAACCTTAGCTATTATCAATACTCTCTAAAGAAAATGAATATAAATTAGGGATAGAAATTACATTTTATAAAGGAAGAATAAAATAAATTGTTAAGATTCATTGCTCTCCACCTCCATTTGATTTAATTCCTTCTGGGTTTNTTTCTTTTCCTTTTTTCCTTTTCCCTCCTTTTATTTTTCGTTACTGTATTATTATAAAATTGTCATCCTACCAAGGCACAATTCATCTTTCCCTTTTTGCCCACTTACACGGATGCAGTGTGTGAAACAGTGTTATTTTGATTTGGTCACAGTTCATATCTGTGAGACACAGGTGTGATCAGCTGCAGCACTGTGAGACAATGATGAATGGGCCCTTTAGAGCTTAGCTTTACATTTCAAGAAACAGCAAAAGAGATTAAAGGAGGGAGAAACTAAATATGTGCCAGTGCCTGTCCCTCAAAAAGCAAGAACAGTAAATCCATGTACAGACACTTCCTTCAGCAACCACAAGAGGTGAATTCCTGGGAATACAAACCAGCTTGTATTTTAACAAGGTAGTAGGTGAATTTGAGATTCAAGATGGAGGAACATATGGTTTGTGCTCTAAAACATATCACAGGTGTCCCAGTAATCTCATTTTACTATTTACATTCGCGTTCAAGGGCTTGATTTCCTCTTCAGTGAAGAACAATTTTCCCTAAAGATTTATGAATAAACAGAATAGGTTCTTAAAGGATAAGTAACTGGAAGTTGGTTGCAATGTAGCACCTCAATCCCACTTATGCAGACATCTCCTGTGTTGGTTTATGTCCAGAGGTTTCCATTTGTAACTTCTGGTCCAAGTCTTATTGATTCAATTCCTGCTTATGCATGATTTTTTCACAAAAGTAGGTTATGCAGAAAACCTGAATCTCCCCTCCCCAGACTAAATATCAAAGAGTACAGGAGGACATTTAATATGAAAAGATTATGCTCTAAGTATACAAATCGCAATGGACAAACTGTGTTGCTGTGTTGTAATCCAAAATTTCAATCAAAAAACATTCTTCATACAATATTGTAAGGTTGGTATTAGAGAAGGATTTGCTAAATACTAAATAGAGAATCAATCAAATATTTTATTGCAAAATGACATCTTAAGTAGAGCTTTTTCTAAAACTCTATATATTTTATTTTATATAGTTTTTCTGTTTTCTCTTATGTGGTAGAGACATTATTTAAACATCGTTGTGCTAAACAGAAAAATACCTTAACTTTGAAGCTCCATCTGGAAGTAAAATTGTACTTGTAAATGCTTCACTGAACAAAATTTTTCAACCATAATTCAAGTATAGNTCTTGAGAAATTGCCACTGTCTCTAGAACAAGCTTTTGCAATAGCTCCCATTACCAGGTTTTTCCAAAGCCATAATTTCATAATCTCATTTTCTGAGAATAGTTACATGTCCTCAGATAGAAATTCCCCTTTCCCTTCCCTTCCCTTCCCTTCCCNTTCAAGATGGAGGAACATATGGTTTGTGCTCTAAAACATATCACAGGTGTCCCAGTAATCTCATTTTACTATTTACATTCGCGTTCAAGGGCTTGATTTCCTCTTCAGTGAAGAACAATTTTCCCTAAAGATTTATGAATAAACAGAATAGGTTCTTAAAGGATAAGTAACTGGAAGTTGGTTGCAATGTAGCACCTCAATCCCACTTATGCAGACATCTCCTGTGTTGGTTTATGTCCAGAGGTTTCCATTTGTAACTTCTGGTCCAAGTCTTATTGATTCAATTCCTGCTTATGCATGATTTTTTCACAAAAGTAGGTTATGCAGAAAACCTGAATCTCCCCTCCCCAGACTAAATATCAAAGAGTACAGGAGGACATTTAATATGAAAAGATTATGCTCTAAGCATACAAATCGCAATGGACAAACTGTGTTGCTGTGTTGTAATCCAAAATTTCAATCAAAAAACATTCTTCATACAATATTGTAAGGTTGGTATTAGAGAAGGATTTGCTAAATACTAAATAGAGAATCAATCAAATATTTTATTGCAAAATGACATCTTAAGTAGAGCTTTTTCTAAAACTCTATATATTTTATTTTATATAGTTTTTCTGTTTTCTCTTATGTGGTAGAGACATTATTTAAACATCGTTGTGCTAAACAGAAAAATACCTTAACTTTGAAGCTCCATCTGGAAGTAAAATTGTACTTGTAAATGCTTCACTGAACAAAATTTTTCAACCATAATTCAAGTATAGTAATTACATTTAAAATACAATTTTTCATAGTTATGTCCCATCTGCTCAATACTGATAAGGAGTTAAAAAAATAAGCTATAAAAATCAATGCCACTAAATGCTTATTAATTATAAAAGAACTTGCTTAGCTTACTGAGCACATTTAATAACAGGAATGTATATTCCCAGGTATAGATGCAAATTTTATATGATTCATTTAAAGTTTACAAAGTTTATAAGCATCACACTCATTTCATTTAATCTGATTCTACACTGAGTGGATCATTCTACTACTGGTAGAGCACACAATTTCTGCCTGGGTTAAAAAAAATCATTGCATGTTAAAGGTCAGTGAGGCATAGTGGACAAAGTTGCATACAACATACTTTCTGCCATCTTTGCAAAATTACTAGTAAATTTAAGACTAACGACTAATTTTCTCAGATGTTATATTTAAATCCAGTGTCATCATGAGCTGATTTAACCAGTTGGTGGTGCATGAGGCATTCAGGTCAATTAGATTGGCATAAGAATGTTTCAAGGTTTTTCTCAGATCCAGCCTCACAAAAGACACTGGAGAGAGATAAAACACATTAATTATAACTTTTTTTGACATCAATATACATGGCTGCAAAAAAGAGTAGTCAAAAACCCAAACCTTATGATATTGAAACAGCAAGTTGTAGACTGGTGGAAGTGGCAGAGTAGGAATGACTTAATTAGAGGCACCTTATTGGGAGGTGTGTGTTAAGTTTTCTTTACTGTATATCTGGTTCTGGCAGAAGCAAGCACACTTGAGAATAGAAGCAGTCAGTACGGCAGACAACACAAAGTGATAGACCATAAATTAATTTGTACCTTCAACAGCACAGCCAGAGCTTGACACCGCCACCCCACACTCGTAAAAAAATTTTGGATATCTCTGTACCATAAAGAAGTGCTGCTTTCCAGAGCAGATCTGTGAGAGGTACATCCATCTTCTTCCTCCTTTTCTTTTACTTTGCCATTTTCGAAAGATCAAATGTGTGGGAGACATGTTTTGGCACATGGAGAACTGTCTTCAAGCACAGTGGGCATAGGCCTTGTATCCTACTGATCTATGCAGCTTGAGACCAAGCAAAATTTCATCAGTTCAACAATGAATAGAAAGGTTTCACTTTGTTCAAAACTATTCAAGCTTTTTTTTCCTGAAACTTTGAAAGCAAAAATTGAAAAATCCTGTCCAGAATGGCTCCTCCTTATGGCAGATTCCATTCACAATTTTAAAACTCCACTGATTTTCTTTTAATTTTTTACCATTTTCATACAAAAACATACTGTTCAATAGTATCTTTTTTGTGAAACATTTTCTATTACATTGCTATTTTTATGGATTAAAATGTTTTCCACCCATATAAGAATGAAAACCATTAGCTTTGTTTTAGAGCACTGCACTGTAGCCACTGCAGTGTTTAGCCACCAGCTAAACTTCAGTAATAGAGGTTAGCACTGTTTAATGAATGTCAAAAAAGCCTTTATGGAAGAAAGAAATTTGAAAAAAATCAAAACAATGTAGACTTTGAAGCCACATTAAATCATTTATATCATACATCTATGAGATAGCAGTGATCTGCTGAGATTTGCTGACACATACTGCATATCAACCCTTATTTAAAGCTGTGAAGCTGGGTGACACTGGGATAATAGTGCCTGGCCAGATGAATGTATGCTTTTTCATTTAAGCATTTATTGGAAGTACCATAACATGGCCAAGCTTCCTTTGTATGCAAACGAACAATGTCTTTGCTATTTTATTTGCTTAAATATAAAAATCCATCCTGGCCTGAAAATGTCAGTATAACCTTTGGTAAAGGATTAAGACTCTGCAATTTATGTCTAACCTAAACTCCAAGTAACTTCCAAATTCCATTTTTTGACTCTTAAAGATTTTTTCTTAGGAGTTCACATGTTCCCCAAATTCAAAGGTTACGTTTCTTTCGCAGGTGTTTGTGAAAATGGCCTTGCAATGGTGACAGAGTGCTAGTGATTCTCAAAAGCTTTGTGAAAGGAAAATAGAGTGCTGGTTATGTAGCAGAAGAGAAGAGAAGAAGAACAGAGCTCACATATGTAATTTTTGCTATGTAAGTTTGTACAACATTTTGGTGTTCTGAGTAGTGTATCCTTACCCATCATTTCTGATTACTTTTGATCTTAAAAAGTTTTGTGGCTACTACTTCCTGTTCTGCAACAAAAAAATCCCCATTAGACTCCTTACCTCCATCACCAAAGCAAGAACAGTGCTTCTTTAGCCATAATGAATTCAACTGGAGAGACTGAAATAGCAAACACATTAAAAAAAAAAAAAAGTCTCATTGTTATTCCTAGAAACAAAATTTTAAGATGCTTGTGTTTGGTAATCCACAGGCAATGGTACTTCAGCCAGAATTGCAGGGAAACAGAAAGTAAACGCAAAATGAGAACCTGGTGCCTCAGGTAAAAGTACAAAGTTCTTTATGTATTTTATATTCTATTCCTTGCAAGCCTATCAATGCATTGATGCTTCCTCTTCTGGAGAAGTCACATTGGTCTTTCTTCAACTCAATTTTGAACACATAAGACCTTTTCTTGAGTAGATGGTAAGCAGAGCAGATTGTGATTCCCCTGCTAGTTGAAGAGCAGACTGCTAAAGCCACAGAGAAAAACCCCAACACCGCTAGATATTTGGGTTCTAGGGTAAAGTGCTCTTTTCAAGAACCAATTTGGTCCTCACCACTGAAAGAAATCTTTCAAAATTAAAATTCCCTTTTCTGGTCCCAAACATAACTTATTAATTGTTAAATGGAAGACAAATGAAAAAGAGATACTGGGCTTTGTATGTTAAATCAGATTTAGTCTGTTCACTATTTCAGCCAAATGCTAAATTAAAACTTAGCATCCTAATAAAATGGTGCAGGTCGTCCCAAGCCATCCCTTCTCCAGGCTGTGTCTACTCTAATGAGTGTTGAGTAGGAGGGGATGATCACTCCTCTGAAGCTGCTGGCTGTGTCTCTGTCCATACAACATGGAACACCGCTGGCCTGTTTCTGTGGAGGTGCTCCCTGTGGGCTCGTGCTCAGCTCACTCTCTGCCAGACCTGCCAGGCCCTTTCAGCTGAGCTGCCCCCAGCCAGGCAGCCCCCAGCCTGTATTGTCCCAAGGGTTCTGCCTGTCCTGGGTGCAGGGCTTGGCATTTCTCCTGGTCCATTTCCCTCAAGCCCTGCCAACCCAGTCCTCCAGCCTGTGTAGGTCCATCTGGAGGCCTTGAGCCCTGTCTTCAAGTGCGTAGATGGCTCTTTCAATTTGGTGTCATCTGCAAACTTAATGACTCCAACCCCTATTCTGAGGTTACAGCCTTGACCATCTTGTGAGACTCCATTTACCACTTGAACAAGCACAGTCTAAGCCAAGGCCTGTGATGTGGCAGGGGAGTCTCTCCAGTCTTCCAGGTTCTTATCCTTCTTGGTTTTCCTTGTGACAACATTAACAGGGAAATGTAGTGGGGATACAACATGACTGATTTGGGGTTCATCTGCTCTAAGCATATCGAGATTTCTAGTGACAAAACAAGGGGTAATAGTGTTAAACTAAAAGAGCACAGATTCAGCTAGATATAAGAAAGAATTTTTTATGATGAGGGTGTAACAGGAATAGGTTGCCCAGAGAGGTTGCAGATGCCCCAGGTTTGGATACTGATGGTTAGTTTGATAACATGTGGCTCTGGCAGTAATCTCAGTCTTCAAGCTCTTAATGTGAACTGGGAAGGAGCAATTAAAGCCAAATGAGATGAGGCTTGTGAAGAAAGAGGTGCAGCAGGTCAAAAGTGGGGAAAAAGGACAGCAGTGTGCTTCCCCAAAATTATAAATTTTTTTCCGGCTTACTTGCTATATGTAATCAAAACCCTCTGCATCTCTGAGCAAACCTTCCTGTTTCAATGGTTGTAACACATGCTCTGTTAATATGAGTGCTAGGTATTAAAGCATTTTTGTCTTCACAGCTTCCTATTAACCACCTTTATGGTTATGTATGGTTTTTTTCTTGTTCTTACATTGTAGTAATTTTGAAAGTTTATTGGTCATGGTTCACACAGGTATCCACAAAATTTTTTTGCATTTCTAAAAGTAGGATTCTTAAAATATCTTTCTGTTTTCTGTAATGTTTGCTTTCAGATTGAGTTCCCTCATCATTCACAATACAGTCTTTATGGAATCAGCATATGGAATTTCTTTTGAAAGGAAAATTGATATATGGCCTGGTGTGACTTAAGTTTATATTCCAGAGACCTCCTTTGCTGCTCAATCACTATCCTTATTCCCATTTTATTTCATTATTTCATACAAGGCTGCTTAGAAATACCAAAATAAAATATTTTAAAGTTCAAAAATGACAGCTTCATGGGGTAAATTTTATTGGTTTCCTATTAACCCTGAAAATTAAAATATTATTTAAAGTCTCCAATTTCCTGTTTTTCCTGTCTTATTTACTGAAGATTTTGATTCTGCTAAATTGTTTTCAGCATGCTTCTTTTTTTAGTAAGGAAAGAGGCCTGGGCAGATGCATATGCAGAATACAGCATTTAATACAGTCCTCGAATCTTTGGAGCAGTTGTCAGAATTCCGGCTTATTTCTGGCTTCATGGCTGTGAGAAAGGGTTTGGAAATGTGGGGACAATGCATTGATGTTGCCTAAGACTTTGGAACTTAGTAAGTTGAATATTAAAATATAATATAGTCTATTTTTTCAGCTGTAGCTACTTCCTATAAACTGGTTCGCATTAAAGACTTTTTATGCAATTACATAAATTATTAATTGACGAATATAATAGTATATTCCTGTTTAAAAAAAAAGGAGGATTTAAAAAATCCTACCTACATTACTTAATCAGTGACTGCATGTTTCAATGACAAAAATATGTTTCACATGAACAATTTATATATTTTTTCCAGACTTTTGTCATGATTAGATAGAAAAATTAGGAATATAGGATTGCAGTATTTATACGTACCCAGAAATTTATGGAGAAAGCACTAAAATCTAGATTAAGTTTTTTAAAAGTCAGAGTAATATATAAACTCAGAAAACTTTTTGGGGCTAACTTTTCCTTTTCCTTTAAAGAACAATTGCCTCATTTAGGAATAATTGGTATTCACAAGGGAAATGCACATGTTCTGAAACCTAGCAATTTCCAATTGCCAAGATACCTAATGAGTTGTCTTAACAAGATTACCAAACATATAAAAGGAACTAATTGCATTGCATTTAATTCTGAAATCACAACTAGATGCAAAATAGGTTTTGCAGCTGGCATTTTGCTGGCAATGCAAGATGAAAATGAGGAGGTAACTAGAGATCAAGGGATCATCCTGCTCAGTTTTTAGGAAGAGTCACTCCTTCTTCCTCAAATGACACCAAAATTACACACCATTATTTCTTGAAGAGAGAAACATTTGAACAATCTGTGACATGACAAAGGATTAGTTAAACACATCAATTCTCCAAAAATGTGTTTAATTAACTGTTTTTCATTTATTTATTCACATTGTGATCTGCTATTCAAATAGCAATGGACAGGTATTATTTCATAACATAATCTGGGGGTTATATTTTTCATTCAAATTTCTACTGATGGTTTATTGTACTGTTCACACATTCATGGATACAAACTCCTGCTTATTAATTACTGATTAAAATAATAATTTCATTATTTTTTTAAAAATATGAATACAAGATATTGCTATCCTCCAAAACAGATAAGAAAGTTTATTATCCTTACTAACACATTCATTGTGCTCTTATATTACTTCTATAATTATATTGCTGTTGTATTTTCAGAGAATACTCCATGTAGAGATTCGTACATCCACTCTGACATCAAATGATGGATTGGTTTTCTTTTCTTACCTGTGCACTATGGTAATTATTCTCAATCTTCCTATGTTCAATGTCTTACATGTTTTTTTTCCCATAAATCAAAACACAAGAAATATAATTTTTTTTCTTTTCAAATATTTATAAATTCCAATTATGATCTTGGTGATATGAGATTTCCTTTAAAGTCCTCAGAAATATCTGTATGGTCTGGTTAGCTTTAAATCTTCCTGAAAAATTATTTGCTTAAAATTAATTTCATTTTGAAGAAAATGCCTGTGATAAAATGCTATCATAATTTCTAACTGGTTGTATTTTCTTGTTATTTAGTCATCATTTGAACCTTGGAATTTTTTAAATTCTAGATGGTTGTAAAGGACTATTTTAATTGACAGCTGCTGTTGACAGGCTCATGCAACAATAAGACAGAAATTCAAGACCGAGGAATAAGAGGGGATGTGATTAAATCAGCCTTCTGTTTCTTTCACTTTTTTAACTGATCTCGATATTGAGGCTGGCATGAGGTTCATGTGAGGGTTCATCATAATTTTGTTGCTGATCTGAACAATTTGAAATATTCATCAGAGATGTTCACCACAGTGTAGCCACCTTCTTCCAGAATGTGCAAAGCAGTTATATTCTTCTTCAAAAATATTAATTTTTCAAGGCCATCTACAAGAGAAAAAAAGTACACTATTTGGAGACACTTATATCTTTTTAGCACAATATTCCACTGTTCATTCGTGTCATGTGATTATCTACCTGGATCACAAAGCACTCCTTCTGTTTCTTATTATTTAACTAAAAACTGGCATGTGTAAAATTAGAGAAAAATGATCACATTTCTTTGTTGTATCTTCTGCTGAAAGACTATCAAACAAAGCTGGTAGGAAACAGGTTCCAAGAAAAACTAGAAAAATGGGGTTCCTTTACCGTCATAGCTGAGCAGTGAAAGTTCAAGCAGAGACAAGTAAAGGTCCTTGAATCCTTCAGGATCTTGAGATGTGTAGAAAAAACAAACAAGTCACAAAATACCCAACCCCAAAATAGAATTCGAAGAGTAGTAGACAAAAGTATCACATAGGTTTGGTTCATTTTCATGCTTCCTCAGATACATGCTTACTGTTTCTTATGTTTAAATAAAGGGTACAGGGTTAGCCTGACCTTGACCTCACTCAGCATGGCCCTTCTGTTTTTCCAGTGAAGCCAGTGAAGTCTTGGAGGTCCATAAACATTTTCACCAGTGTATTGTACATGTCCAATCTTTGAAATCATTCAGGGCATGACCACAGGAGTCACAGGAAATCTAACTCAGCCCTTTTACTCACAAATGAGATTTCTGCTATTCAGCCAGCTCTAAGGGCTTCTATTGTTAAGGGCATATATCAATTTCACTTTCAATTTCTCTTCCAAATAGGTACCAGGAGAAAATACTGTTGAAGAGGAATAACCAACAGCAGATTTTGACTTGATAATATCTTTCTTTATCTCATAGTCTCATTAAAAGTTATTCCATATGAATGACCTTAAATACTGTAGCTGTTGTGAACTGAGATGGGCAAATTGTGAAGTCTATGCGTAATTCTTCTTCAAGCAAAACAGAATGCCTTTTTATACTTCTTGACAAGATGTGTGCCATATTTTCTGTAAATACACAAGACTTTTCTTCATCTAAAAATTGCAAACCGAAAATGAATCATGCTTGTAAAATTTTACTATCATATTATTGCTCTGCACATCTGTTTGAGACTCTGCTGTGATTGACTGAAAGGCTTGAGTAAAAATAGGAAAACAGACACAGCTGCAAGTAAAAGGAAAGGAAAAAAAAGCAACAAACAGTAGAAGACAAATGACATAATGTACAAGCTGTTGTTTCCTCCTCTATCTTATCTTTACATACTCTAACTCTTGTATTGAATTTTTCTAGTTCAGCAATATTTCCCCTTTTCACTTGTGATTGTGATTCCTTCTGTCTCTGTTGGATTGGCTCATTGTTGCATATGACAAAGGGGCAATGTTGCAGAGGCCCTGAACTGAACAGAATTCCCTTTACTTTGAAAGAGTTTCTGAAGACAGGACATTCCTTTCCTCATCATTTTGAGGTAGTTAGATCTATTCTGTTCTCTTTTCCTTACGTTGCCATTCATACCTCTGCTTTTTTAAATGTGACTTGTCCATTTTAGACAATGCTAGTGATCATGCCTAGACATTGTCTTAGCAGTGCAATAACACAGCAAAGGAGAGGCAAATGAAACAGAACTTACATTCCTCCATTTGCGGGATCTTTCAGTACAACAATAATCTTGGCAGAGGAAGGCTCACAAGTACACCCATTCACACGGTACCCAGGAGCCTCTCAGGGACTCTGTTATGCAGAATTGGAACAAAAGAGGCAAAAAAAAATACAAATTACAAAGCATTTTTAAAGTATTGGTTAGAGAGTTTTTTTCTTAGTCACCTTATCTTCAAACTCGTTTTCGTTGATTCTGAGGAAGCATAATTTGATCCCTATTCCAGAGTGGTGAAGCAGCCATGTGCTCTCTGCTACCTCTGGAGTGTCTGAGTGCCCAACGACTGACAAGTGAGGCTGTAAGGCTGCACAGTGTAACTAACAATGTCAAAACTCTTGATCAGAACTTGATTCTTATGAGGTGATAACTACATTTTATGATTACAGAAATTGAAGAGATATAAGAATATATATAAGAATATGGAACACTATTGCAATTAAAACCTATCTCCAAGCAACAACATTGCATTAAAATCCATTGGCATTATCTCTTTCAATCACAAGAAATCTTTTGAGTTATTATTTAATTTTGTTATTATGTGATTTTCTCAAAACAGTTAGTCTTAGCCTTTACAGGACCCCAATAAAACAATGTCTTAAAACTGGAAAAACAATAACACTGCAGAATTTCTGGAAGACAAAAAACATTTGACTTTTCAGACAACCTCCAGCACACAGAAGTACCATAAAGAAAACCCCTGTGCATAATAAACTGACATCTACTCCTACAGTTGAAATGCAGGAGAAAATGTGGTAACCTATACTCCTAAAAATTCCTAGTCTAAACAATTTGGAAACAACCAATAAAAATTATTGTAACACACTGAGCTCTCACTAGTGTATATCTAGCTATAACACCGAAAAAATAATCACCTCTTCTCTGTACAGGGAAAGAAATTAAATGCAAACATGCTTAATGCAAGCATAGAGCCACTGCATACTTTTCATACTAGCACTCCCCCAGTGTACATTGTCAGATGGTTAGTGAGAGGATGATGAGAAAATGAGAGGAGCAAAGCAAAGCATATTTCTTTTTTCTCTTTTCAGACCGGGTAGAAGGAACACGTATGCGATATGTATATGATAACATTAAGTAACTTATAAGTTTAAAAGGGGTAAAAGATATAGCCAAAGAAAAAATCTGTTTTCTTGCACATGAAGATTCTAGTCACTCTCCTACCTTTCTGTGGTTAAAAGTCCAATGATATATTGTTAACTCTTTCTGCAAAGCCCTTTCAACTGTAATTAGTATGAATGTTAATGAACTGAGGATTTTCAGATAAATATGAACATATTTTTTTAGATGTTTCTTGGTATTGCACAATTTCTTTATTTTTAGTAGCTTTTCCCAGTAACTATGTCTACTTTCAATAGAGTAAAAAAAATTCAGTTAATTTTCCAACTCATGTTGCAGTCCAGATAGCGAAGTGATATGATTAGAACTGGATCCAAGGCTGCGACAAAGTATCTGTGAACACTTTCTGAATACAATCATGAATTTGTCTTGGAGCAGGCTAGTCTTGGGGCACCCCAAATGACTTATTTTCCTTCTAAGAAGCCATTGAAATTAAAGTATGCATTCTAAAAGCTTGTCTAGAAAACCAAGTGCGACTTCTAGTCTGTAGTCTGCTAACCTGCACTGAACTATAAGTTATGTATTTCAAGATTGTAATAAAATGTGTTTTCTGAATCATCTGTAAAAGAATACCCAAAAGATTTTAAAAAACCCCAATGCTTTGTTGCTTATTTTAGAAGAAAAGAACTTACTCCTCAGAATGTGATCTTTTAATATGGTTATTTTAGCTGCTGTACCAGCAACATTTATGCTCATAAACGTGAATGGACAATGGCATGTTGTGGCAGAGTGAAAAAGTTTATATCATGTGACTTCTAGCAAAAAGAACAATACATCGTATAGACAGAGGAGTTTACATCTGAGCACAGGTTCATACTATTCATATCTCCTCTGAGTAAATTTTATTTCCTCCAGATGTTTGCCTTTTTTTGCTGTAACATCTACAGTTTACTGCAGCAAGTTATGAATGTCTCTACCTGGGTTTGCATCAGTGTGCAAATTAAACCTGACTGTGTCCTAAAGTTGCTGTCAATTTGCTTATGTACTGCAACACTTTATCCTGAGAGTAGTGACAGGAGCCCTTTTGGTGGATGAGGATTCGAGATTAGGGTCAACGTGCAGCAATTGTGGAATGAAAGCACACATATAGCAAAGTTCCACTGAGAAAAAGCAAGACAAAACCTAAACATGCTCTTTGTCCTGAATAGGAAAGGGGAACTTGTAGTTTGCTTTATATTCAAAGTGTGGGACCAAACCATAGATCACACAGTCATCTAGCAAAGTGATATAAAAATGTGACACCTGCTGCAGTGTTTTATGCCATTAGAAATGGTAATTAGTAATAAAGTCTTTGTCTATTCTTTGTAACAACATCTGGCTGAACATCCATTGTACTATACAATGTAAATTATGTTTAGAAGCATACAGCACCTGTAATGCTTACACGGGAAAAGTGATTTCTCAAGACTTTTTTACATGTTTAGATATCAATTCTGAAGCCTTTTAGATGAGTTTGTAATTTATCTCTGGTTGGAAACCAAGCTGATCAAATTGCAAATGTGCACACAAGTTACAAGACACTAGGACAAATTAAAACTACAGGCGCGCACCTTTTGAATTTCTCATACATTTACAAGATGAAGTTATTGTTCTTAAATACTAATATTTGTAGAATATGTGAATATGAATATATCTAGATGTATATGTATCTCTATATATGGTTGTATAAACATATTCCAAGTAGATATGTATCTACATATGAATATATATGCATATATGCATACCCATTTCTAGATACATGTATATATATCTACATATGTAGACATATATGTGGAATATATGTTGACTATAACCGGTTTTTGGTTTCAATGGAAGTGATGCCAAGGTTAAATCCCTCTGTTAAATTTTGAAGTAATGCACAGCAGAATTTAATTATTCGAAGAGAAACAAAAGAAGAACTTGTTTGCTGTGATTATTTGTTGTCACTGCTTCAGTAGAAGCCACAGAGTCATGCTAGTATTCTGCTAGGTGTTCATCCAGAAGCAATTATTTTGCTACTGTTTTTGTTAGATGAGTAATACTCTCCTTAAGAACTGTACTGGAGGGAGATTATTAGGTGGAGTGCAAAAGTACAGAGAAAAATAAGAAGTCCAAACCACACATTTTTGTATGTCTTTGTAGATGCCATAAGTAATATTCTAGATCTGAATATTAACTTGCAAGCTGGCAATAACCGGAGCTTGTATTTGCATCAGGAAATTGCATCCAAATCTTGCTCACAGAACTGTTTTCTCTCATTTGTGTCAAACACAGTTGCAGTGTATCAGTGCTACATTTTTTGCTGCACAGTTATTTGAAAGAAAGAGAGAGACCTGCAGCAGGAGTTAAGAAGGTGTAGTCTTGTGTATAAGCAAAGCTGTTTCATCACCTGACAACAATTCTCCTTTAAGTCTTGACAGCTTCATACCATTACCTCCAATATTATTCATAAAGTAATGATCAAATATTCCAGTTATCATGAATTGTGTCAAACAAGACTTCTCAAAGATTCTAGTAGTAGCATTGGATTTACCATATTAAAATATTTCCCCTTAGTTCCTCTTGACTAAGTGATGCATATAGAAATTAGATTCCTTTGTGAAGTTTCTCTGATACTTTTGGAAAATAAATGAAAGAAAAAAAAAAGAGAGCTCGACACCCAGAAAAATATTCCTATCACATTTGGCTTATCTGGTTTATTTTCTTTTGTAAATTCTGATAATTGGAGTTGGTCAGCATTTCCAGGGAAAGAAAAATATTTCTGTAGTAACTTATACTGGAGAATGCTTTGCACATAGAATAAATCTAGAAAAGAAAAGGTCATGCTCATCCTTTTCTCCAGTCAGAAGACATTCCAAAATGAACCAGAATTCCAGTATCATAACAATAATAATATTCCCTCTCGCTTTCAGAGACAATTTTCCTTAGGGAACTCCTTGCCACACAAGCATAGCTATTGAATTCACATGTGAAGGGATGTCATATTCAGAAAAGAAAAGCTCTTTTGGATTAGAGAAGTTTTCAGTTAAATTAATTCCACATCATAGCAAGAGAGAGTGATACTGTTGACCTTTGTTGCATAAGAGTTGCAAAACTCTTAAGTGTTAGTGTTTCACAGAAAACAAAACAAAAGACGTAGAACACTTATTAATGGACTTCTGTACAGATTAAAGAAAGCATGACTGAGCACTCTGCCAAAACTAAGGTGAAGGGAAAGGAACTGTTGATCATCACATTGTTTAAGACCTGTTGCATTAATTGGGTGAAAATAGTATGCTATAGCTTGATCTTTTTGGCAGATGCATGAGAAAAAATATTCAACATATAACTGATATGAATGAAAGATTTGGGAGTCCTTGGAGAAAATGCAAATAGGAAAGGATAATAATGCTTATCCTGTTCTAAGAAGAGATAAAAATGCATATTCTGCTCTTCTGTTGGAAGTCTGTATCCTTTTGGCACAGCATGTTTCTTGCTTCTATGAGACAGGAATTGAATTTCCATAAAACATAAGCTTTCTAACTGGTGCTATTTAACAGACCTTGGTCACTTAAGCAGATGTATAGAGAGATCTTTGAAACGGGAGACTCATATGGGACTTCAGAAATAATATGTGACTTCTCAGAAAGGCACGTTATTAGACTGTCTAGAGTTTGTAGGAAAAGTTCTGTTTTTCTGAAATGGAAGTGCTCTTGTTTGAGACAGCAAATTTCTGAAGTGATTTTGTTTGAGGGGAAAGCTATCTTTTGAAGAGAACTAGGAGCATCTTCAGCTCAATATTCTTAAACCCCAGTATGAATAAATATTTTTTCTGTACCAGACTCCTCTTTTCCCAATAGGGCCATCTAAAGGCTTCCCCTGCAGCTCTGAGATGCCTGAGGAGATCTTTAAGATTTTGCCTTACAATTCTGACATTTCAAAACTGAGAGGAATATTTTGGTTTTGTTTGTTTGGTTGGTTTTTTAATATTAGTTTTGTCTCCTCTAAGTTCCAGTAGGCAAAAAAGTTCTTCCTGGAAGAGTCAAAATCTATTCATGGTCCTTTCCCCCTTTTATTAGTGAAGCTCTGGACAAGTATTCTCTAACTGCTGAAGACTGAACAACACGAGCGGATCTACTTTTCTGTGAATTTTCCAATTTTCTTCTAGAAATGCTTTGTAAACCAGAGATTAATTCCTCCATATTTTGAAAATTTATGTGTGAAAGTCTGGAAAGCCAGAACCTCAAGTTAAGGTAGAAATCTAAATCCCCAAACAGGAACATTCTAATTTATAGTTATCAAAAAGAGTTATTTGCCCAAATTGAATAATAAAAAATATGTCTCTAGCTTATTTTCTTTGATCACTGAATGTACAATTTTCTTGATTTAAAATTTCACTTTTCAGTTTTTCTTTCCATTTAGCTGTATTGCCCTTTGATAGCTGACCAATCTTGCTCTACTAATTCATATGCTACTAATATAAATGGGGCATTTCTCTACATAGAGAATTTACCCCTACTGAAAAATACTGAATTATACCCTTCTCAGTAAATAGTAGAGCTACAGAGAACACACATCGTTAGTCCATACATTTAACATTAGTATTACACCCTTGAAAGGTACATTATGTGATTATGTTAGATTTGTGGCTTCACTCAAACAATACGATTATTTACAGCTCTCTGTATTTATCTTCTATTCTGAACTATTGGAAACCTTACAGTTGATCCCTGTTTTCATATGTATGTACATTTCTTCTCTTTCATTTTTATAGAGTATGTCTGAGGATATAATACTATCAACGTTGCCCCCAAGAATTGAAAGTTAATAAGCAGGACCAAAACAGCAAATAAGTGAAGTTTTATAACTTAATGGCTTTCAGACTACAGGTCTATCTTTTTGCCTTCAGTCCCATTCAAGTCAGTAAAGTGCTTAAATATCCACGATGGTTACTTTAAAAATTCATCAACTTACATTTTTAGAAAGTAGCAAATGCCAAACCATACGTTCGAGGACTTCTTTGGAAATTAGGTAACCTTTCTAGTGAACTTTGGACTCCTACCACCATCTAGCTCAAAGATGAGCTAGACTCGTTTGGAGAGACCAGCTTTCATTTTGCATGTTAAAAAAGTATGTCAAAGTAATAAAGTCTAAGGACTGGAACTGATGTTAGTGACCTAAAGACAGGGACCATAAACCTGTTTCTTAGAGCTTGTTGGTAGTGAAAGGATTCAGTGGATAGCAGGACACTGCAGTCTTGGCTTTTCCTCAACTTACCATGGACTTTTGGACTTGCTGTCCTGACAGACAATGGCTCAGTCTCAGGCAAACAGCAGGTAAAATGCTGCTGTTCTGCTGACAATTGTCTTTAAAATAATTCTGGCTATAGATTTCTTATAATCATATTCTGGTTCTGTCTCTGCACCAGGTTGTAGATGGGTGGGAGATATCCCACTTCTTCTGTCAGTGACGTCTCCAAAAGGGGAAGCTGTTTGTTTCTTTCTATTCTGTCGTTTCAGTCCTGCTTACCTCTTCCATCCCTAAGTAGTGGCAAAATGTTGGTGTTCAACATTAAAAAACCCAAAACTTGTGAATTTTTCTGTGATTTTCTCAAGACAAAATAGTTTTTTCTTTCCTGCTGGTTGAACCACCACACCTATTAACAGTGTCAAGCAGCCCAGACTACTACAAATTGCACCGTGCCTGGTGAGTCATGCAAACTAATGCTTAGAAATCCATCTTTGTTTTATTCTCTTATAAAATGCAGAATTATAAAAACAAACAAGTTGGCACATGGAACTGCCAGCCTCAGCTCACATTTCCAGCAGACTATATAATTAAAATAACTAGTGAAAAAATATGTGTCTGCAATGCAATATTTGCTTAGTTGAAGCAGTTAATACAAAAAGGCCCCATACTGATGAAAATAATATTATAGCATTTAATATTTTAGGTTTTATTAAACCAATGTTTTCCTTCTTCTTCCAAAAATTGCAGTGTACCAATAGCTTCTTTCTTTGTAAAAGAGATTCTACTGTATGTAATAACAATTTCTTTTCAGGTAGTTCTGTCCTCAGGGACAGCACTGTTTCTTCTCTTTTCAGAAGGTGTCACACTGCTTTCTATTACTGTAGTAATATAAACAATTCATAAGAATTTTTCAGTGTTAGTAGAAAAAAATGCACATGCGTCTTCAGAGACTTTTTGCATGAGTGCAGTTTGCCTTATCCATGCCTTACAGCGTGGTAACTCATAAAATATTTGAAGATTAGAGGATAAAAACCATTTTTCTGAAATTTTTCATGCTGTTATTATGTGGTGTTACCATGGGGTCAATGGAAGTTGTGCAACATGCTTTGTTTTAAAACCAAAATACTGGGCTTTCTGTTGGTTCAAGGACTTGAACCTTTTGTTCATTGGGGATGGGATAAAGAAAGAGTAGGGAAGAATACTAAGAAATACTACAGAGTATTGCATATCTGCCATTCTTCATGCCTCTTGATGTTACCTGTGGGTTACAAATGGATGTGAGGTCCAAGATTACATCGTTCTTGCTGTCTAGAAAAGTGCCTTGAGGTGATTGTAAGTTTGATGAGATGAAAGACTTGCTCTGTTTCTCTGACTAAAAGTCATTGGTCAAAAGGAATTGTCAGGTTCATTATCTCTGTGCAAGGCTTAGCAACTGGGTATGCCTGGTTGTGCAGTAACAGGGCATAGCAAGTCATCTGTTTCATTTTAGTACGAGCAGGATGAAACCCTCACTACAACTCGTCATCTCTCCCTGCATTTCTTGCCACACATAAGGTGGTGGCTGATGTACCCTGTTTATGTTTGCCTTACCTGAAGCTGTCTTTACCTGTACCAGGGCAAGACACAGGTGCTGACACAGAAATTAAACTATAATAAAACAGCATGGGGAAAGTGATCTGTGATGGCTCTGAAGATGAGGAAGAAGAATCAGAAGAATAGAGGGTAGGAAGTCTCTGTGTCCTACTTTGCCCACTCCTCACCTAGGTGTTTAGTTCTCCATGAGCTTTGTCTGACTTTTTATTCTTAATTGATGAGAAATCTGAAGAATTAATTTTTAATCAAGGGTTTATTTAAATATTGAGTGATGTAAATGTCATGTAACTTTGCATTTCATTGCCAGACATTATGTTAGAAAAAAAGTCAGCACTGCTTATATCAAAAATTCATTTTGCCAATATGAGCTCACCTTTTGCTAAGACTCACATTTAGTCCTTACTGAAAGCAGCATATCTGTGTGCACAGAGCAGTAAGGGAAATTACTCTGCTTTTCTTCCTTTTTCCCAGTATATTGTTTTGTGCAGTACAGTGAGTAACAGGCTTGTCTTAATCAGTTACCCTGCCAGTTAGCACTGTGACCTTTACAAGATCCCCTTGGCTTTCTGTAAGAGGCAGATGTCAGTATCATGGGTTAACTAAGCTACATGATTTTTCTTTGGAAGATAGCCAAACCATATAAAGTGCTCTTCAGAGAGAATGTATCTGTTACTTAAGATCTCATCATTCTACTTGTCAAAGCCCACAGCATATGTCAATAGCATTTAGGTTACCTTAGGTGCTGAAGACCTTTCTGACTTGGGATTTATTAGAGAGTAAAAAATAAAATTTACCTCTAAGCTGTGCAGTCTTTTTGAAAAAAAACTTTTGATCATAGGAAAAAAATTATTCTGGGGATCATAACCATGCTCATTTCTAATAAAACACTACCACCCTCTTTCTACAAAACATTTAATTTTGCAAGTATTGTAAGTATTGGGGTGTACTTAATATGAAACTGTGACTCATAAACCTAAATAAAATTATTTAAAATATGATTAAAGAATAATAAAATGATGCATTTTTATTTCTGTTTTGCTACATTCCTGTAATGCATATTTTAGCATTTTCAGTAATATAACCTGAACTCAGTGACTACATTAATTTAGGAATATAATTTTCTGCAGTGTAAGTGTGACGTGGTAGAAAGTTACCGTAAAAGGTCTGCTTCACTGTTACATGAAAGGTGTGGAATTTCCATTTATAATATACAGAGATCTGATTCATTGAGTTTTCAGGAATTGCTTGTTTTCCTTCAGGAGAAACCCAGTAGCTTTTAATTAAAACCATTAAAACCAATAGATTTTAATGACTAGTTAATAAAGTGTGTAATAAAGTTACTTCCTAAATGTGTCTAAATCAGAAATCTTACATGTGGAACCACCCTCTTCCTAGTAAAGCTAAAATCTGAGAGCTTTATGGAGCTTATCAAAATAAAATTGAACACTGAGCGTCTTACAAATCACATGAGCTATTTTGGGTGGCCAGGGCAATGTTTTTTTGGATGTACAGTGATAGAACTTGTGCTGCAGAGTTCATGGGCCTGTGGGAAGTCAGGATCTTTTGCATCTCTGTGCAAAAGCTCTGTAATGTGAGCTCTTAGGTTCCCCCAAAATTAGGTCTTCACACCTGTGCCTGTGCAGTGGCGTAGTCCAAAGGTTTTGTTTGGGTCTATGAGTAACCAAATGACTTGCCAGCAATCACTACTCACACTCCAAGCAGATAGATAGCTGTTATCATATTGCAGGATCAAGAAAATCAGTTTTTCATTTTTCCGATGTAAAGTTAATGGCTCACTGTTGCAACAATTTTAAACTGGACAATGTCTCACTGGAAACAGCTTAAGTACAAGGGTCTGCTTTCCAATTTACACCCAAGCACTTCAACTCCTCGAGATTTCTGGGGTATGCAGCTGCTGCTGATGAGTTTGGCCAGAACTTCACCAGAACTCAGTGTATTTCTATGGGGATCGCGGCGCACAATTGCTAGAAAGCTGGGTGGTGTTAGTGGCTGCTCTATCAGTTTTCCTGACCTGAATGATTAGTCTTTTCTTGGCATATTTTTCACTACTGGTCCCTCTAAAATAAGGTACTGAAGGCCCCATGTCCGCTGGAGCACCCTGCTAGAAGTGCATGTTTTAAAGGATATTCTGTTTGTGAAGTATAAGACGTGGGCTGAAAAGAGGTCATCCTCTTTCGAAGTGCCACTTCTAATACTCAGAACTCTTTTGAGATAAAACAATGAGAGCGCTCAGTGTCGTGTCTCAGTCTGGTATCCCTTTCACCAGAGAGCCATGGGGAGCTCAGTGCAGAAACTGACTGTTTGGAAATGTTCCTACATGAGGACAAGCCCGGTATTTTCTGTCCTATGCTCCTCTTTAGAATTTTCCACTTGATGTTTAAAGAAATTAGTAGTAAGGTTTTTATTTATTATTTTATTGTTAATGTGGACTACTCTGACTTCAGAAATGTTCTGTCATGTTATCTAGTAGCTAAATAAAACCATGACTGTCCTATCAATGTAGTGAGGATGGAGTACTTAAGAACTTACATATTCTGATTTTCAAAGGCAAACCATAGAATAAAAGTTGTCATTTCATCTTCTTGTGCATGAGGTTGTTTGTTTTTTTTATAGAGACATTTTCTGAAACCTAATTTGGATTTACATAGTGATAAGTGTTCTTCACTATTGCTGATTAAATCTAGTAAACTCACTATTTTAAGCAAGAAGATCAGTGTATTATTTGTAGATAGCAGACAATCCATCACCGTAATGATTCAGTAGTCTTCAGTGTTTCAAATTCAACTACTTCACCCTTACTGAATAGCTATTTTGCATAACACTCTTTCACTTTTTTTTAACCTTTCTAGGTCACCATTTGTCTTCCAAGTGTCCTGTCAGGTACATTGAAGGCATTTCTTTGTATGCAGCATTATAGAAAAGTCATCATATAGAGCTATAAATGGAACTTAAGGTAAATAACTTTAATGGTGTAACACAAAGCGATTTAAGATCTGAAACTAACAGCTGAAGTTTGGAAACAAACATAGAGGCACAACATGAAGGAAAGAAAATACAGCAACTGAAGGAATCTGTGTCAACACAATGTCTTTTGGTAGGTGGACAATGACCCAAACAGTATTTTAAGCTTAAATTTTTTATTACACTTTTTACTGTAGAAATTTTCTTTGTTATGTGAAAGGCAGAGAAAGAAAGGGAAAAATCGTTCCCAGTCATGTCAAAAAATATGGAAGACGTGAAATCGTGATGTGAATCTCTGCAATGACTCACCTGCATACAGTTGAATACAATTCTGTTTCTGGAAAGGACTCCGAGTGTTCTCCAGAAGCTTTTCAGAATTCTTGGTAACGAAGCTCGAATTCACTTATGTTAAAATGTTTTGTGTTAAGATATCATGGAGACACTAATTGGAATGAAAATAAAGCTGCAAGGAGACCACTAAAATTAGCATATAATGGATATGTTTATTTTCACATATTTCATGGTATTTCAGGTGAGCTTCCAGTGCATTCCACATATCCAGCAAAACAAATCACAAATTCTATCTTTGGTTAAAGTGAGCAAGATCAGTTCTGAAGAGAATTGGGTACTTTGAACTGCCTTTAAATTCCTGGCAGTGAGGTCATATTTTGAGAGATACTGTCTTGGGAAACTCACAAATTCCTCTTGTTGATTTACTTCTGCATAGAGGCACTACATTAGGAGGGAATATGAGAACTGGCAAGGGATAATTCTTGCCACTAAAGTAAACACAATCTACTTTCACATGTAGGTCATACACAACCGATCTTGTCTCATATAATTGAACAGAACCATGCTGTTCAAAAATTGTATAGAGATCTGCTTCATTCATTGCTTGGGTTGTACCTGATTATATCTCACAGTATGAGGCTCATCAAAGAAAAAAACAGTTCCAGCTATACTTACAAAATCCAAGTTCCCTACCAAAATAAGATAGATATTAATCCAAATTATATTTTATTTCAGATGAAAACACATGCACACCCTTTCAGTAGTATTTCAATGGACAATAATTCTATCTATGTAGGACAACGTGAATGAAACACACACCTATAGACAAATCATGAAACTGTTGCAGGAAAAAATCAACCATTTATTGTTCTTTGATACCCAGAGAAGGAGGAAATTTAGTGGGATTATATTGAAGGAAAATGTCAAAATTAGCCAAACAAATTTTTGAAATAAATAATGGTGATAGCTCTGCTGTAAAGACATGGCAGATCACTTAAAAGAGATATGTCTATTAATGTGTTTAGGTTTAGTAATTTATATTTGTGTCTCTTTGTGTTTAAGCTTTTCTGAAGGTTTTGTAATGCTTCATGGAACACTGATAAGAATGAAATAATGAAAGATATTTTCTTCTCTTGAACAGATCAGTTCCACAGTGTTTTAGATATAGCTAGAAAATCAAATATTATGTTGTTTCTGCCTGTAAATGTCCTGACATGGTAAAAAGTAGGGAAAAAAAAAAAGACCCAGAAAAACAGATACTGGAATATTCAGTCTGGAGTCCAGAGTTGTGAGCAATGGGGAATATGAAGATATATGAAGATGTGTGCTTTGTAGTGAAAGATATGGTACATCTTTATAGTGCAATACCTGTCCATTACTGTAATATTTTCAATATTGTTGCATTTCAACTATTCCAGTAATACTAAATCAAGATTTTTGCTACAAAAATATCATTAAAAAATTAAATTCTAAATCATAAGGGAAAAAAAGGTGTTGGTTTTTTTCATGCAAAACTGTTTGCTCACATTGAACAGTGCAGAAAATTATACATCTATGATAGTTTTTTAACTTTTTCCCTTGCCTTCAGTATTCAGTAGGCACTGAATCTGGCCTATCACAACCTAAGTGCAAATTACACTTGAGAACACTTCACATCCAAACTTGCAGCTGAGGATGATTTTTTGTTGCTTAGTAGTAATTCTTTGGATAATAAGGTTTATAATTAAAGTGCTGACACTGCTATAACTGTAGGGGCATAAACAGTGCAGCTATAAATAGTGCAGTAACTGCAGCGACAGACTTTGTCAAGTGCTTCGTACAGGACAGCTTGGCTGTGGCAGCTGGTGGGATGGGAGAAATTATGTTGAGGTCTGCTGATCAATTCCTTTTTGATGTTATTGTTAAATCTTTTCCTTCTTCAGCAAGAACTGAATTTATTTTGTGTCCCATAATTGGGGCTTTGCTTGAAATGGACGATCTCAATTTAACTAAAACACGCATCCAAATTTCAGTGAAAGAACAAATTATATCTGACAGACCTTGGCCTTGACATTTAAAATTACACCATAGCTGATTAAACTCTATGTTATTTAGAGACATACAGGAGTTCTAAAGGGGAGTGAGTTCACTAGAGTATTCAGAAAATTCAACAGAAGTGGTAAGAAATAATGGAGACATTAGCCAGAGTTATGTTACTGGAGGTTAATCTGGGACAAGTAATGAAATATGTAAGTTTTAAGTATTTAAAGATCTCATGAAAACACCAAAAACTAAAACCAGCATTTAGCACATGCTGTCATGTCATGTCATCTCATTTGACATCACTAAGATGTACTATTATTTTTTTTTAAGAACTACTTTTTCTCCCTTTTTTGTTATATCCTTCCTGTGATCCTCTATCAAAGGTCATTTTGTGAAAGAAATCCAACAATTTTCTCTGTTTCCAAAAAAGATTTATTAAGGGTCCAGTGACATAATGGTTGTCTATGACAATGTATTTCCTCATTTTTAGACAATGCAGCACTAAGTGCTATTTAGGACCAAATTTACTGTGCATTTCTCTGTGTTGCCTTTAATCCTACCTACCATCTTTGCTTTCCTTTCAGAGAAGAGTAGGTGGGGCTTGGTCGGCTGTGTCTACACTGGCAAATTAGATCAGATCGATGTGCAGGTTTGAGCACTAGTGTAGGATCTGGACGGTTGTCAGTGCCTGGATGTAGTTAGAGAAATAGTGCAGGCCAGGGTCTGATCCCCACACACAATATGTAAAAAACATCATGTAAGAAGGGAATTAAGCCATGCAGTTCTGCTGTGTCACTGGCCTGAAGCAGCAGGAGCAGATCTTCTCTAAGGGAGAGGCAGCTGGCTCTAGGACAAATGACAGGATTCAAACGCAGTTACAGAAGTCAGGTAGACATCTGTTTCTAGGACAGTTCATCACACTAATTTCAACATTGGTTAATCTATTGCACATCCACAGATAATTCTATCTACATAGGAAGATGCAAGAAACTTAAGAGTCAGTTCTACATGCTCCTAAATGCGATTCAGACAGATTCCCTTACAAACAATAGTCTGGATATCTGGATTACTTTATGGACACTATTAAAATGGGAATAAAATTAAATTCACTACATTGGACCAAAGTGAATTCAAGTGTGTTTATCTCCATATTGGCCTGAGACTCATTGGCACCAAAGGGACTGTTCTGGCCACTGATTGCACATACATGACATGAATTACCTCAGGGCAGTGATTAATCTCCTATTAGATATAGAAACTGATTCTTTAGTGCCAAGCACCCACATAATTATGTATTGAAAAGAGAGAGACACTGGAGTGAAATAACAGGATTTTTCAAGGCAGTGAATTTGATTACTGTAAAACAACAAAAAAAAAAAACAAAAACAAATAGCAAATCAAATAAATTATAGCACTTGGACTTTAACCCAAAGGAATTTTAAATGTAGCATGGACTGTTCTTGTGGTTTCAAGTAATGGTTGCTATGGGTGACCCAGAAAAGAAACCAATCATGGCATTGTAATTTAAAAGTAAAACATCTGGCATAATATTTCCTCTCAAGCCTTTTGTCTCAGAAGAAAATGAAAAGGTTGGGAGACTTTTCATTTACTTCTGAGACAACATGGACTGCTTGAACTGAGGGACATATTAATGTTTTCAACACAGGTTTCTATTACATGTCAGGAACTCCATTCCAGGATATCACATTGGAGATGATGAAAAAAGACAGAAGATAGAATGAAATGTTTGAACCTAATGGAAAATAATCAACCGTCTTTATATTTCTGCTTTACATTTTATCAGTAGTCCTGATTGCATTCTATAGATGGTGGTATTTCAACTAAAAATAACAGCTACTCCAAAGCACATGTATGTCCACATAGTTCAAAATGCTAAGGAGTTATGTGGGACAGTACAAGCCAACCATAGTCATGTTTCCTCTTGGAATAAACAGTGGTAATATTGTCCAGATGCATACAATTGGTAACTAAGATTTACCAATACCTACAGATTTAGAGAGCGAGGAAAGGTGAGGGGTTTTTAAAAATGGTTCATATTTTAAAACAGGGCAACCATCCCCAACACAGACCACAGTTTCGGGAGGAACTTGGAGGGAGAATTGTGTTTGCATCACACGCCTTCATTAAACATATCTGAATCTCAGTGCTGTCTTTGCATGAAGCTTAAAATTACAAACATCCTTTGTTGACTTCGCTTAATGATTCACACATTATCACCGTATTTTTGCCTAATTATTTAATTTTGGTAAGCTTTTTTGCACTTTTCCTGGTTGTTAACTTGTAACAACAAATATAATAAGTGTCAAAGAAAAGCAACTTTAAAAGATCCCCAGTTTCAAGAGCAAGAAACCCAATTTTAAGAGCAAGAATCCCAGTATGGCCAACTGGATTGAAAAAAACCCTCAAGGCACACATCCTCAGGGACAGAAACCAGTGGATATGTGTTTTCCTAGAAGTGTATTTTGGCCACTCTTTCTGGCTGAAGTAGTGTTGCTCCCAAAGTGCTCCCAGTAACAAGGATGATTGTGGTAAACCAGCACAATGAATAAAGTCTACAGCCAGAACATTTCTACTTTACTTTCAATCGACATTAACCAGCTTTCCTTTTTATTTTTTATTTAAAGAAAGAAAAATCACTGAAATACACATGCTCCTTCCCAATGCATCTTCATTAAGACTTCAATTTTGCTAAGTCTCTGATGAAAGGAGCTTGAGGTGTTAAGGGATTTTGAAACCATGCAAAGAGACATATAAAATAGCCTGAACTAAGCCAACTGAAGTTTCAAATAGGGAAGAACCTGAAGTCCTTGCAACTGTGGAACTTGGCAATCAAACAGCAGGGAGACCCTTTACCAGTAATTATTTTAACATTAGCCACAATCAGTGAGAAAATAGCAGAAAGTGCTTTTCTTCACAGCTATGACTTCCAAGATGTACTGCTGTGTGCTCTTTCTTCCAAGCTTTAATAAGAAATATGATGATAAATGGCATCTTTTGCTAATGTTTTTAAGACAGCCAAAACAGAACATAGTGTTTCTTATTAATAATTTTGTAGCATGCTATGTAGGATGTGAGAAATCAGAATGTGTGGAATGGAAAAAAGAAAAGAGTTTAAGAAATATAGAGGAACCACTGTCTTTGGGAGGTGCTTTCTAAGCCACAAATACCATTTTTCTTACCTTATATTCCCACAGCTACAAAACAGGTGCCAAAGCTAATTCTCTGTCTGTTATTTCCTCTATTCTTAAACAAACTGCTATGCATTTGTTGATTTTAGATACTCAAGGTGGTGGTAAACAAGGGATTTAGTACCTTCTACTCATTCCATTACAGATATTACATGTATTAGCTATATTCTTAATTTAAAATATGTGGAAATAGCTAAATAGGAAAGCAACAAATGTAAATCACACTTCTCTTTTGATGACCACATGATGTATTTATCTGATTTCATAACAGTTTACTTTAGCCATAGGCAATTACTTTCAACAGCAGCAGGATCCCTTGGGCAGCTGTGCTTGATCTTCCAGGTATGACAAGATTTAAGTTACCACAATACAAGTTGAGAGGACATGTTTCTATAGCAGTTTTCTGCATTGAACAGTTGCTGTAAAGGAAGTGTAAGGAGGAAAACTGAAAGTATCAAGTAAGAAAAACACATACCTACATCTGCAGACAGCTAACATACCTTCTCATTCATTTCACATGGAATTCAATGTATTTCCACAGTTAAGGTTTGATTTCTCTAGAGCTTATCTGGTCATGTTGTTTGTTTTCTGTGTGATGTTAAAACTTTCTGTTTAAAGCTTCACAAAAGTTTCAGAGGCAAGAAATGAGTTTCCAAGACACATAGGCACTAGAATATAAACACTGAATTATTGCTTCTATATTAATGCTAACAGAAGTGATTGACAGCAAAATGAAAACCAAGGAGCACAAAATGCAGATTAAAAATCCTTCTTTATAGTTTTTTGAGTGTTGGTGGGTATTTAAGTGAAAACCAAAACATATACAGACATATTCTAAAATGCTGAATGACACCAGTGCAAACATTTTGGTGGAATAAATATGGGCTCCCCTGTGCTGCCTGGGGTTTTTTTTTGTGAGAGGTTGAAGCCACACTACAGAAACTTTTTCTAAAAGAGAAGTGTCTGGTTTGTTATTGTTATGAAGCCACAGACACCTTAAAAACCCCCATATGCTGCCATAAAGGAGCTGGCATTTCACTAATACGGATTTTCACAGATATGAATGAGTCAAGCAACACAAAGCAGTTTCAAATAGCTGAGAAACTGAGTCAGAAATTCAAACCGTGCTGAATAGCGCCCTTCTGGGCTATCTTCATTTCTAAGCCAAAGTTTCATTTCTGCTTTTATGCTGAGAATTGAACCTAACGCCCTGAAAAAAAGGCAATTTCAGTAGACTCAGTTGTTCTAACTACATTGACACACAGGATTTGAGGGTTTTTAAAGCTCTGGAAAACTCTGATGTCTGCTGTGGTTTGAAAAACCAGAAATTCTATTCCAGTTCCTTAAACAGCAATAAAATCAATTAAATCTAATGCCTCCCTATTTATAACCAATCTCTGCAGCTAAAATTAAATATTTTCTAAAGGAGAAGCTGTAACCCAACTTTTGTAATTTTCTGTGACATTGCATGTTCCTAAAATGGAGCAGGGATCCAGATTTCCTTTTCCATTTTTTCCCATAAATTCTGACTTCAATGTCATCAGGAGTATCCAGCGGTTAAACACAGTGGGCACTGCCCAACTCTGACTCAAGTCACTTCACTCAACAGACCTTCTGAACAAGGCCCCGATCTTTTTCAGGTCCATTGTTAAAGCTCTCATTCATGCAATCCTAATTGGACTTCATAAGCTCATAGAATTCTGTGGGTTGGAAGGGACCTTTTAAGGCCATCTAGTTCACCCCGTCTCTGCAGTGAGCAGTGAGATTCTTACTGCTCTTATTTTAAAAAAAATTCATCCTTATGTCTAGTCTGCATCTACCTCCAGTCCTATCGCTAAAGGCCCTATTTAAAAGTTGGTCCCCATCTTTCCTGCAGTGTCCTCTTAGGTACTGGAAGGCTGCTGTAGGATCTCCTCAGAGCCTTCTCTTCCCCAGGCTGAACAACCCCAGCTCTCTCAGTCTTTCCTCATAGGTGAGGTGCTCCAGCCTTCTAACAATCTTCATGGCCTCTGGACTCACTACAACAGGTCTATGGCTTTCCTGTGCTGGGGCCCCCAGAGCTGGATGCAGCACTCCAGGTAGGGGTATGACAAGGGCAGAGCAGATGGGAAGAATCCCCTTCCTCTCCCTGCTGGCCATGCTGCTTTGGATGCAGCTCAGGACACAATTGGGTTTTGTCCATTTCCAGTACATGTCCAGCCTCTCATATAGAACCCCTAATTCCTTCTCCACAGGGCTGCTATAAATAACCTAATCCCCCACCTTGTGTTTATACTGGGAGTTTCTCAAACATGGAACCTTGCACTTGGCCTTATTGAGCCTTATGTGTTTTCCATGGCTTGGTGTCTCAAACTTGCATGGTCCCACTGGAAGGCACCATGAATCACTTGGTGGAGTAGAAATTCATACTACTCCTTTGAACCCTAAGAAATCTCTACATCACCATTTATGAAAACTTCAGCCTGTTTGCTTTTGAAAATCTTTTAAGTTCTCAGTGTCGCCAATAGGTTTTGTTCACAAAACATTCATGCAATCTCCCTTGGTATTTCTACTGGTTCACAAGACCTTATCAGTCAAAGAGCCCGTTATGGTTGAGCATAATTATGGGAAGGATTAAGCACTCTTGTTTCAGCAAGATGAAGTTACCCAGATCCATTTATCTTTCATCTGCTTATGCAGCTTCTAAAATCTTTTCATTTCCCACAGCTCCCATGTGCCTCACATATTCATCTGGCCTGGCTCCTTCACAGTTCTGTGCTGTCACAGGCCACCTCCTGAAGAGGAAGAGCACAGGTAGTGAGAAAGAGCTGAGGTTACTACTATGGGGAAAAAGCCTATATGATGAAAGTCCTGATAGTTCATCTTCTGCTTTCTGGTTTGAATTTTGGCAAAAGTAAAAGCACTGTTTCCCTTATATTTCCTGAGCAGTGAAATAATAAGCCTCAGGTGCAACCCCCCCACTTCATCAGGTCAGGTACCCAACCAGGCAAATTTAAAAGCATGTTGGTTTTCTCAGAATCATGAAAATCATTAAAATGTTGGAAAATAAGACTTTGATTAGGGAAGCTAAATGATTCAAGCAATATCTTTTGTGATCTAACCAGTCTGAGTGGAAGATGGAAATTCCTAGGTAAAATTTTTTTATGTCCCTAAGGATTACTAACATGACTTCATATAGGACTTTTTATTAGTTAAAGATAAGAGTGACACAATGCAGATCACCAACACTTGATAAATGGCATTATTGTCTCAGTAGCAGAAAAGATTTATTTCGAGACAAAGAAATGTGAAAACTAATTTGAAGACTATGAAAGCAATTAGGAGAAATGAGTTCTACCATTCATTACGACATAAGGTGTCTCATCCATTGAGCTCAGCTTTTATAGCAAAATTGTCCGGCTCAAAAAATGAACTCTTAGAGGCCAGAAAAAAAAAAAAAATCACATCTAAATAGAGACAGGAAGTGGTATGTTACGTAGGTTTGCCTAACATAAGTTTAGACCACATATGTCACCTCACTCTTCTGCCCTGGATTTTAAGGTGCATCTTGCCATGTCATTTTTATTTCACCAAATGCAAGGTTCTCTTTTGTTCTTTAAAGTGAGAGACAGGTCAGGTAATCATCTTTGAAGTGCACTCAGGAGAGGCAAAGTGTACTCTTTTCGACATATCTTGATACTACATTACTGCCAGTCTATCCTATTCCTTTGGGAAATCCTACTGTTCAGAAGATCAACCCCCCAGAATGCAAGCTGGTGTCAAATATTAACAGTGAATTAAAACTGCAGGTAAAAATGGTGACAGTGGCATATTCCTGTCACTGGGCTTGACAGGAAATTTATTTTGCTGTAGCTGAAAAGTAATTAACCTCCACTGTGAGAAATTCTATTACTAGTAGCTATTCTGCCATGCAAAGTACACTACATGGAAATGTTACAGGCCATCAAGCAGAAAAGGCAGATTTGTCTGCATTTTAAACTAAAGCTGCCCCTGCCCCCACTTTCCATTCTTATTCTCTCTCTCCCCTCACTATATCTTCACTGAAGCTAGAAATTGAGATGCACATGTTGTAGAAAGAAAATGGAATAAGGATTTTCATGAGGTATTTACAGAAGTTAATTCTTTTGTGTGTGTGTGTGTGTGTGTGTGTGTGTGTGATAGCAGTTGTGTGCTCCTTTTAACAAACCCAAGGTCTTTATGGAAGAAATTTAGCAATGATTTAGATTGGCTTTCAAATCAGAGTAACTTTGTTGCAGACATGTATAGGAAAATGTCAACACATCATCTGACAGACCTCCTCTTATCTTGCTCTTCCTTACAGACTGCTGTTGCTGGTGAAAAGTACAATCATCCTCTTTTCTAAAGAGACAAAAACTGTCTGACACTCAAAATCAGGACTATATTCCAAGGGGGGAAGTTAAGATTTCTCAAGCAGGTTGGATGATTGTACTTTACAAAATATGACTGCAAAGCAGAAGGACCCCGCCAGCTTCTCTGTGAACTTTTACCTGCCTGAGAAAACTAGCATTTTTGGAGAGAGGAAAACTGTTATCAAGCTCTTCCCACTGAGATCAGTGGCTGTCAAAAGTCATTAAGTATGAGAGAGAATCCACCAGTCTCTGTGTGTGTTACAGGAAAGGTTGAGATGAAAAACAAAATTGGTTTTCTGGCCTCTGAAAGAGAATTGCCTGTTTTTCTATTCACGTCATCCTTATACCATGAACTAGGTGTGGTGGGTTACTGTGTTTTGGAAGCCAAGGAAAGCAAATCTACACAAAATTACAGGGGAAGGAAATTTTGACTATTACAGACTAATGGTTTTGGCCAATTGCTTTGCAGGCAGGTTTGTGAGTGACAGCTGTTCACTAACAGCATGATCTCCTCCTCCCTCTCAGGAAGAAGTGATGGCTACAACATTGCAGGTATAAAATTACTTCAGCTTAATGATGGACTGTGGGCAAAAAAAATACATTTTAGATCTACATTTTAAAGTGACAGTGCTCTCTGGGAATACAGATTACTGTTATTAATGAAAGAATGTTTAATACTTTTCTAGCAGGGGTTTCTGAATCATGCTCCATTTAAAAAGATTTCACTTCTCTGTTAAAAAAAATGTTTCTGGGAACAAATAATTGAAGTTTACAATGTACCACCAAGAAACCTATTCAAAGGCCTTTTATTCTCTTTTTACAAACCCTCTGCGATCAAAAATCAGAAAATATATGTACTAAAAATGAGTAATAGACCATAATTGGGCTTTCTAATGATTTCTATATTAATGATGACTCCCAACCCACCTCCAAGCTTTAAGTCAACATTTTACCTTTGGGATTTATAAACAAAACAAAATAAAAAGAATTTGAGGGCATTGATCTAAGACAACAAATTGCGAAAACATGAATACTAGGAGTTCAACATTTTGTGTGATACAATGTTTGAAAGCTCCAGAAATGACTGTAATGAGGAGGTTACTACCATGGGAAAATGCAAGCCACAATGTGGCTAAGTATATAAACAAATATATATAACATGCAAGTATATATTTGCTTGAATATATTTTGTGCAAGGGACATCTCTTAAATTTTTGAACTTAATAGTGGAGCTTTTATCTAAATTGTTTTCACTTTCAGCCTTTGTGCTTGCAAATCAAAATTATTCTTGCGTCAGGCTACCAATGCAGAATTCTGTCAGGGATGGATTATTGTTCAAACAATTTTCGTTACATATTTTAAGGTTGGACAGGCAACTTTCTGTAGATAAAGCTAGTGCATATAATTTTCCATGGCATTTTACAAAGGAGGCAGAGCTTTGCTGAGATTCTGAAAACCCAGTGGGCTGCCTGTGTGTTGTCAAATGGTGTTTCCTGTGGCTCATCTTTCATATTTTTGTTATGAAGACAGTGATTTGGGGCTTTGAGTAAGATCAAAATGTGGCAAGGTTCATCCCTACCCTCAGATGTAGAGCAAACACCTCAGTTGACATTCAGACGCATTGTGTGTGGTAGGAGAGTTCTCCAATTTTCTCCATGGGTAGCAAAAAGCCACAGAAAATACAGCTCCCTTACTCATCTGCTTTTTGTCATCTAGACTTCAGTCCCGGATCCCTGGCTTTTGCCTTTGATACTTAAAATTTTGTGGTGGTCTCCCATACAGGACCCCAAAAGGCCATCTGTAGCTCCCAGGACTATCGCAAATTGAGTACAAGCAGTTTAGTACAACTACGACAGGGACTGTTCCAATGGTACCAGGAATTTTAGTCACAAATGAGTTGTCTTTGATCGTCAGTCAGCTGTACACAATTTATTATTGTTTAATCAAAATAGCAGCAGCACTGTCACCATGGCAGTAGCTCAGAACCCACCCACACTGAAATCTCTGCTTTTCCATCGTTTGTTTGTTGTAGATCCAAGCTTTCCACAATGGCATTTTTTATCTGACTTCCAGACAGTTCTGCTCTCTTTCAGAAAAAGATCTTCATAGATGCTTTTTGGGTACTCTTCTATAATTTAACAGACATAAACATCGATTTGAGTCTAGGTCAGTCCCATTGTTCCTTGCTTTAACATCTTCTTCAACCAGCCTTCTGGATAGGAAGTAAGGCAGGTGACACTGATATGTTTGAACTGCGTTTTGTTGCAAAAGGTTCAAGTTCTTGTCCAATAACACTAGCTCACTTTCAAATATTGCTATAACAGTTTTGAAAAAAATGACCCTGAAATAAATGCATTTGATGAATGCACTCATGCATTTAAGCTATCTCAAGAAATAAGGATACCTGTTTTGGCCGTTTTTTTCCCCAGCTATTTTAAACAAGTCTTTGCATGGAAACATGATGTTTGGAGTAAACTATGTTTTGTCCCTAAAAATTCACAATTACAGTTTTTCTAAAATAAACGTCATCCTGTATCTGAATTCTAATTACTCAGCATTATAGTTAGACTGGTGACAGCAGGTTCTGCTCTAGTTTCTCAATGGTACAGGTCCCCACTACTAGCAAAACTTCCACAATTTTATTAATCTCACTTCATTGCCTGGTTAAGTCTTAGAGAAGATTATTCTGGGAGGTGTTGAAAAACACCTAAGAGACAGCAAAGTCATTGGTCACAGCCAACATGGCTTCATGACAGAAAAGCCCTGCTTATCAAACCTGATTTCTTTTTATGACAAGGTAACCCACTGAGTTGATGAAGGGAAGCCAGTTGATGTAATCTTTCTGGATTTCAGTAAAGCTTTCAATACTGTTTTACACAGCATCCTTCTGGACAAAATGTTCAGCACACAGCTGGATAAACACATCACGTGATGGGTGAGAAACTGGCACACAGGTTGGGCACAAAGGGTTACAGTGAATGGGATGACATCAGACTGGCAACCTGTCACTGGTGGGGTTCCACAGGGCTCCATCCTCGGCCCTGTGCTCTTTAACATCTTCATCACTGTCATGGACACAGGACTGGAAAGGATAATAAAGAAATATGCAGATGATACAGAACTGGGAGGAGCAGTTGACCCGTCAAAGGCAGGGATGCCCTGCAGACAGACCTAGACAAATCAGAGGGCTGAGCAACCATATGAATATCAACAAGGGAAAGTGCTGGATTCTACACCTGGGATGAGGCAACTCTGGATGCACAGGCAGACTGAGGAATGAGAGGCTGGAGACCAGGGAAGTGGTCACAGCACCAAGCCTGCCAGAGTTCAAGACTAAGTTGAGTTTGGATAAGGCTCTCAGGTGCATGGTTAATTTATTTCTAGAAGGAAAAATAGCCAACTCACGCCAAAATAAAAATCAAATATAGGGTAAAGTATCTTCTTAGATTCTGAATTGTCTGCATCAGGTTGAAGTGGAGCTACGTTAATTCAAATATGTTCCTTGCATGTGAGAAAACTTGTCTTCAGAGATTCCAAATGTGATAAGCATCCATTTGATATATATAGATTTTATATATATATATATATTATATATACATATTTTATATATATGAGTGTGTATGTATATATACACATGCACTATACTGGAATATATATATATTGTATTGGAGTTAGTATAAATATTTCAAATAGAAAAGATATATAAGATGCACCTGTGTTTGGTCTCCCTGTTTCTTTCCTTTCCTCACAGCATCCCCTCTTTCTCTTCTTTTGGCGTCTTTTTTAATAACCTGGAGATTATTTTATAACAAGACAGCTTTCAAACCAATTCCTTATTGCCACCCATTTTAAAAATAAATAGGGAAAAACCTATTATGTATGTTTAAATGACGGGGTTTTTGCTTTGCTGAAAGTGGAAATGTATCAGAGAAGCTGCTTGACAGAAACACCTGGTCTTCTTGTCAGTGTAGGTTTCTTTTTTCTGTTTTTCATTGTAACTCGTTCCAAGAGAGATGAAATAGCGATGTCTTTTTAAGCTGGTACTGAGGTAATTGAAAGAGAATGTAATCACTATCTTCAGGAGGGAAGAAATATAGAGGGAGCAGTAGGGAACTGCCTCTGCAACAGGAGGCAAGAAGTAGCTTCTTGATAGTAGAATCATCCTGAAAAGTAGCCAGGCAACAGAAGTGCAAAGCATAAACAGGTTAATAATGAAAGACTTCCCCTAACAATATTTTTATGCATCAAACTGATACATTTATTTGTAATATGGGGTTAATGCATTTGATAATAGAAGAACACAGGTATTTCAGCAAATGAACAACTATGTGAAAAGGAAAATGGTATCTACAGCAACAGCATCAAGAGGGAAACCTTAACTGATGTATATTGTATAGTCTGAGTGTATAAATAGTCCGAAGTCATGTCTACACTGCAGATTGCCGTACATTTTAGGAAGAACACTCATTTAAAGCTTCCCATAATGAGGTCTGCAGTGTCATTATATGCCAAGAGTCTTTTTGAAATACTATCTGTGCTTTCATAGACTATATTCATAGAATTTATATAAACTCTTTATTTTCCAATTAAAATATCATGCACATAGGCTTTGTTGTGCATATTCTGGTTTCCCTTATCTTCCTATGTCTTTTAATATAGGACTCATTTTTATTCCTGTCTCTTATTGTAGTGCTATAGTTGCCCTTCTATTCCCACACTCATACATCTTAGCTGGAAGATTTAGAGGGTGTTTGACAAGGTATCAGGATACCAGGAGTTAGGAGTGATCTTCCTGGTGGAAATGCCTAAAGCATTGCAATCTGCAGTGAAAGGACTTGAAGTGTGCTCCCTGACTGGAGCCTGGGAACTGGAGATCTTTCTTGCTCTAATTTCATTCCAGAATGCAGGTTGTGGGTGAAAGTGTCTTCTCCACTTCTGTAGGTCATCATTTCAGGAAAAAGAAAATGGAAGAGGAGTAACCAAATGGGACACTTTTAATTTGTTCCTATTAAAGCAAATGTGCTGTAGTTCTGATCATAGTTTAAGGGGTTCTAAAATCCCTAAATTACCTGTGCAGAGAAATGCTCTGACGAAGACTGAAAACAAAATTTGTAATTCGCTTTTGTTATGATTTTATGAATTGTCTCTGATCATCACTGGAGTGTTCCTTCAGCAAATAAGTCTTTGACATATGTCATGATCAACTCCACTGACCTCAGGGTTTTGTTTTGATGTGCACATCTCTGGGCAGCACTAGTTTCTTCTAGTCCAGATTATGTATTCTGGAACCGTGATGCCTCCCTCGTTCTTGTTAGTACAGTTAGTTGTTGGACCATGTGGTTAACCAGAACGAAGTATTGCTCTTTAGCATACTGGAATCTTAGATGACTCCATGTTGTCATATATCCATTTATAGCACAAAATAATTCTTCAAAACCTAGCAGGAGTCCCCTGAATTATGGACATATACATGGGAAGAAAACTGTAATAACAATTACGAGTAACAAAACAAACATAAAGGCAAAGATACCAGAAAATTAAGAAATTTGGATTATCCACCTAAATGCATTTGCCTATTTTTGTTGTTGTTGTTGTTAGATAATTGTTAAACTGCAAACAGAATCATAATCGTCACTATGATCTTGAACTATTTTGCAGAGATCCCTTGTTTCCATAAAGGGAGCTAATGGTAATTATCAGTGAAGAGCAAGAGGAAAAGTTAATTAACCCAAAATCTGGAGGAGCAGAAATCTGTGTTTACACAATTTTGTCCGTATAGAATTGTTTTCCAAAGACAGAAGGAGTTTGTTTGCATTAACAAAAATGCAGACATGATTCCAGACATTCAGCTTTGATGGTCAAGTTTATTCAAAACTCTTGAGACTGGAGTTATCCATATCTGAAGATTATGTTGTCATTTATACCTAAGTCTATTTGTCCACTTTTACCTTTCATATCTTGACACGCTAAATGTATGATAATGTTACAGTTTTAAATAAATATATTTTAATAAGAATATGCTAGATCAACATTCACATTAAGAAAAATGTAAAAAGTGAAGGCACTGAATTATGCTGATAGCCAATCCATAGAAATACTTAAAAGTCTGCTTTTAGATAGGATCCTCTCATACATGAACATTTTTTAGCATAGCTATTAACTTCTTAGGAATTCATTTATTAAAAAAAAATCTTGGAAAGTATGTTGCTGTGTTATGATTTGGGTTTTCTGAAGGCAGAAAAAAATTCTAAAAAATTGTATAAAGAAATTAATGTAGGATCATCTAACTTCTTGCTTCTATTTTCTCTGTCGCTGCATGATGTACACAGTATCTCAGCTAGTGTACACCACTTAATAAATTAATAACTGTTCTGATTCTTATCCCCCCCTTTTCTTTTTCTGAGTAAAGTACAGTGATTTTTTTCTAGAATGTGAGCTTGAATTCAAAGGCAGTATGAATCACAGATGATATACAATTTCTGTGTATCTCACTCATTGGAGGTACAGTACTGAAAGCCTGTCACAAAAGCAACATATATGTAAAATAATAAAGTGATATAACTGCTGTTCCTGGTGTTGGTAAGTGAAATAAACGGTAGAAAAGGCTTTTCTTTTTCATGAAGCTTTATTTTAGCAGTAAAATTCTTACAGTGTAACCCTCATCATATATTTACCTAAATTAGCAAGCAAGATTGGTTATTAGTTAGCTAAGAGGCATTAGCACATATAATATCAGTCATTAATAAAGAAAGTTTTGGATTTTCCTGAACTGAGGTAAATAAAAGGAATCCAGTCATCTGAAGTCACTTAAGGACATAAAAGCTATTTGAATAAGGCAATTGCTGTTTGGTAATCGTATGACTGTAGTTATCCAGATCTCACATATGCAGTGTTAAATAAACCTCTGCCTAAACAGATGGGCTGTTGTCTGATCTCTCTTGAAAGCATCTAAACCTCTAATTAAGGACAGTGATACAAAAAGAAGGAAGGTATGCTCTTTTAATTGGCAGGGTGCACATCTACAAATATAGAAGGAATAATATTAACTAAGATAAGTAAATAGAGGGCACTGTGAGTTTCATAACCTCACATGAACCAAGAGCCAGTGGAGGAGTTTGCTTTGAAAATGGATCCTGATGGACATTTTTGTTCCGTTGTAAATGCTGCAGCAAAAACAAATAGGACAAACTTCTGCTAAAATTGCATCTCCTGTGTCTTGTTGAAGTAAAGGTAGCTGAGAATGAAAACTGAAAAACTTCCAGTAATACTCAATCACATTTTTCTGATTAGTTTGAGTTTGGATTAAGACAAAACTTTTCCAAAGTGCTGGGGCTGAAGTGTTCCTCCTTTGTATTGACTAAAACAGTAAAGTTTGGAAGGATCAAATAATTCCTTCATACATAACCGAACATCAATTTTTTGTTCAAAGTACCATAGCTCATTTAACTGATGTTGATGAATAAGGCAGATTTAAGGAAAGGAAGAGATGCAGGGACTATGGTTTTTCACATGATCTGCTAAAATAAACCCTACTTTAAATAATATCGATTTTTATTAAAAATATCAATGATTCTGTCAAAAGCTACTTCCAGAATGAGGTGTTCTTATACCTCGTATCATCAAAGATAGACACCATCATATCTACTTTTATTTGCACCTTTTCCTTTCCATTAAAATTATTTTTTCTTTGTTGTTTCCAACTTAATCTGAAAAAATATCTCTCAGCAAGTCACATATGGCAACACACGTGTACATTTACTTACAGAACAGAGCAAAAACAAAAAGCAAGTGAAAAGAGTAGTGAATGGCTTTTGTTGCCAATAGCTTTTAATATAGTGAAATTAAGAACATACCTAGAATTGATAATGGCCTTATATTCTATTGCAGCTAAATTCTACATTGAACATTCAGCTGTACTAAGCCCTGAACTCTGGTTTTGTTATTTGTGTGTTGGTGATGTTCAGGTTCATATTTCCTTCCTTATATCTTTGTAGGATGCTTGACACTGGCTCTTTGAAACTTGGTGTATCTCTTGCTAGCTCTGTAATATTTGATCTTGAATATCACCAAACGAATATATTTATTGATTGACCCTGTTTGGCAGTTTATGATCTCTGCTTCCTTGGGTTTTTTTTCTTTTTAAGAGATGATATCTTTCCTCCCAAGCTCTCTTTCTACTTACTGCCATTGCTAGTTGCTTTATGCATTAATACACCAACCAGAAATAGGTGTATTGCTGAAACTAAAAGAGAACGTGCACATCTCTAATGATAGAAATGGATCTAGTTCAGCTACTGTGTCAGGCGGACACCTTCCTTCAAAATTTAGATGGAAAATAAAATATGCCTTAGTTGTACTTGCTGCTAACATTTTCTATCACACTCCAGTCAACTTCAAGATGAATTATTACAAAATATGGTTAGACCTCCTGTGTGTTCCCATTAGGTTGTAGACCATGCAAAATTCTCTGACCTCTGCAACTTTTTATGCAATTTGTTTTCCTATCTAATTAAGTTTTCAGTACACACTATATCCTCAGCTACAAAAAGTGTTTAAAGTGCAAGTCATATATGTTAATTATTTGAAGACTTAATTGGAGAAATAGAGGAAAGGAACTGAACATGAAATACATAACCACAGTATATTTATTGCTGTCACTGTAAGTGAATGCCTTTGGCCTTGAGGCCAAGATTAATTAGGAAAAGCAAAGAAATGTTAAAAGCTCAAGAAATTTTGCCAGTAAGGGGAAGTTTCTCCTCTTGTGAAAAGTTTTCTGATAATGAAAATATCTAATTTTAATTGAGACAGTGTTTCAGAAGCTTTTCTTGAATTCTGTTTGAAAGCCAGTAGCTTGTTAGATGTTATTTTACTTTTTTGCTACAAGAACTTGAAGTTTGCATTTCAGAGAGTTGTCTAGAAGGGATCTCTAGCTCAAACCCCCTGATCAGAGGAGAGTCCACCAGTGCAGCCTGCTCAGGACTGTGTCCTGTTGTGTTTTGAATATCTGAAAGTACAGACACTTTACCAACTCTCTGAGCAAGTTGTTCCTCTGGGGTTTTTCCCATCAACATTTTTATCTTGAAGAAAGGGCCATCTTGCTTTGGAAGAAATTTCAAACATATCAATCAGTGTTAAAAATAAATACTGTTACACCCAATTTACAAATATGAGAAAAAAGGTTTGGTGTCTTGACCCCAAGAAGGAAAATCTGCATTAGAGCCAAAAAAGCATTCACTGCTGCATAATAATTATTATCTATGTCATCATTTGTTAAGCCTCTCCATCATGGATGATCCTTCCAAAAAAACCCAAAAAACAACACAACAAGAAAAGAACTAAATTATAAAAGACATAGAAAATTACAATAACTCATGACGATATTCAGTTCAAAGGCCTTCTGTACTGAAACTCTTATGAGAGCAAATATGAATGGGGTGATTTCATGTTCCTCATACTACCTAATGAAACAGCAGTATTTGAAGACAGTAATTTGAAAGAGATGCAAGCAAACTTGCTAACCTCAAAGAAAATTAATGGTCTCAAGGGCACCAAGCAGGTGAAATCTATATTTAACAGGTTCTTTTCTTGTCATATGGAGAAAAGGAGGCTCGGAGGAGACCTTATCACTCCCTACAACTGCCTGAAAGGAGCCTGTAGCCAGGCGGGTATTGGCCTTTTCTCCCACGTAATAAAAAACTGGACAAGAGGAAATGGCCTCAGGTTGTGTCAGAGAGGGTTTTTTGATAGGATATTAGGGAAAATTTCTTCATGGAAAGGGTTGTAAAGCATTGAAAAAGGCTGCCAGGGATGTGGCTGAGTCACCATCCCTGGAGGAATTTAAAAGACATGTAGATGTGGCACTTAAGGTCACGTTTAGGGGTGGATTTAGCAGTGTTACATAAATGGTTGGACTTGATGATCTGAGAATTCTTTTCTAAGATCTTGATTCTGCAAAAGGAGTGAAAAAGACCACAATTTGTTCATAAGACTTAAAGTGAAACAAAGGGTTTAATTAAATGCATCTGAATTTGACCGTATTTTGACCGAACCCACCAGATTAAGTATTTTTTGACACCTACAAATCTGCTAATTCCAAATATCCTATGCTGCTGGGAAATACATGAGACTTAGTATTTCTAAGTTGAAGGAGAAAATATGATTTAACTCTTCCTTTTCCAATGTTTCACTCCAAGACCAGCAGTGGTTAGCTGTGGCTACTATTGTAGAGTGTTATAATTTAGAAACTTAAAAAGATCCACTTACAGCAGTGACAGTTCAACAAAAGGCTCTCATCCCAACAGAATAACTGAATGCTTTTTACCATTGTGACCACAAGTTTTCATATTGAGATATCTATTCATTTATATTCAGATTTCCAAAACTTATCATGTGTTGTCCTGTTCTTTACAGAATAGTCCATGCTGTATTTCAAGAATTCAGGAGGTATTTTGCTATATCCTCCAGAAACACAAATTTTGAACATTGTATGCCTTGATTTTTTTGTTAATGTTTCCAAAAAGAGAGTAAACGCATCTCTCGCTCATGTTTTTGAAACATATTTGCTTTGAAATGGAAGCAAAACATAGAGGCCTTCAGCCAAAAAGACATACCTCTAAAAGACTCAGGAATAACTAAAATGTTGCAGTTGCTTTGGTTGTTTGCTTGTTGCAGTAGGTATGATAAATCTTGAATTTTTTATCCCTCTACAATTATATATTGAAGCCTGTTTTCACCATAATTATTTAGATTTATCATTTATTATTAATTATGTTAATTGCTTATATCGTTCAAATTTTTTCTTGTTATGCTGAAGCATCTTGATTTGGGCAACATTTGCAAAGTATTCTAGTTTCTAGCAAAATAAGAACTGAATTCATTTAGTTAAAACTCAATGCTATTGCATTCAGTAAATCTGCTAGGTGAGGAATAAGTAGTTTTCAAAAAATAACTGTACTGTAATTACTAACGTGAAATTTGTCTTCACCCTGAAGAATAAATTTATTCTCCATGAATTTCCAAAGCCAACTATCATATTTATGTAGACATCATCTATTAATGTTTAAAGGCATTCAGCAACTACACGTTTCATAGAGAGTGTAAAGCCATGTGATTCAGGACAGAAGAATTTCATACTGAAGAAGATATTATTTAAAAATAGGCCGGTTATTTTTCATTCTCAGAGTCCATGTGACAATTCCTTTCACTATATTATTAATAGTAGAAAGTATGTTTTCTTTTATACAGCATAATTCAGCTGTGCCTCAAGAATAACTGCACTGAAGAACTAAATATTTTCTGAATTCTGGTACATAATGGAGATATTTGGAAAGTTCAAGCCACTTTTTTGCATCTAATTTTAATGTTCTTTATAGTAATTCAATATTCAATAAATATAAATTATTATTATTCAATAAATACAAATGATAATAAGCACCGAGATAATTAAAGTATTTTAAGCTAACAGTTTAAATTTTTAGCTGCCTGTTCCTGACATTTTCAGGTGTTGGTTTGTTGAGATTTGGGCTTCCTTTTCAAGGGACAGTAGTAATTCTACTCATGCTCACCAGGCGTCTTGTAACGAAGTGGTAACATCCTGCCTGACATACACAGACCCTTATATAGAAGGTACAGCTTTTGCTATGCACTCTCTACAGTCCAAAATTCTAATTGATATTCTGTAACAACACAAATACTCTCCTCAGCTGCTAGGGAATTCAACAACAAAGGCTATTAGAAGTTAATTACCACTATAATGGAGGTATATTCACACATCCTTCCTTCCATTTAGAACAAAAAGGAAAAACTGATTAAGGAAATCAAGTAGAGGTTTAATAAAAAAGGTAAAATTATGCCACATACTAGGATGTGACTAAATGGGGAAGAACTCAGGAAGCCTTCAATTTCCCATCCTGGTACTTGCACAAAAGTGAGACCTCAATTTATAAAAAACTGGAATGGTTTTTATAATGGCTGGTGCCAAGACACAGCAAAGTGACAATATTTGATAGTTTTCAAGATGACAGATACCGATCAAATATTCAAGCATTTTCACCTGTTTTGCACTTTTTTCTCCCTTTTTTCATTTTTTTTTTCTCCCCATTGTTTTTTAGTCCAGGTAATTCACTTTTTAACTTTCTAGAGAAAGAATCAAAGACACCACTGAAATACCCTCAGTCACAGGAACTTTTTGGAGATGGATTAACTGATAGATGCACATTATTTCTCACAGACAGTGGTACATAAGTACAACACGCCTATAAAGCATTATAATCCTAATAGTTCTATGGTCCCTTTCCAAGATGGTTTCCAAGAGCGGCTGATGAATTAGTCTCACACTGCTCCTTTGAAGCAGCAACACGAGAGAGAAAAATTTTGATAAATAAGTTTCCCAAGTACAATGTATGGTACACTAAGTGCCTGTGACTTACCCAAGGGTTCACAAAAATATCAGTGGCAAAGATGGAAAAAGCATGTGAATTTCCTTAACTCTAGGTCCTGTTCTATTGGCAAAAGATCATCTTTCTCCACTGTAATTAACATTAATACAAATTATGCTATAATTTAACTTATTATAGCACCAGTCAATTAGTGTTAAGAGACGCTGCATTTTGTGCCTTCAAAATAATTTTGTCCAGAAAGATAGGGCCCTGATTCCCCTGGGAATCTCTGTACCAAAGTATTGAAGCAAGGTACTGAGAAACCAGTCATTGGTCTAAGTACTTGTCCTTCTCATACGAATCTTTTTGCATTGCTTTTATGGTGTTTATATAAAAATCCAGGTAAACAGCTGGCAAATCAATGTAGTAACAAGGATTTAGTAAAGCTCCAACTATTTATCTCAGTTGGAAATTTCTTTTTACTGTTATGTTGTTGTTTGTAATAATACATTTCAGCCATCAGTAAAATAACAAAAACTACCTTTTATGCCTTAGGTTTTAACTTTTATATTTTTCAAATCCTGTACAGCCTAGTGTGTAACTCTGAAGTTTCTTGTAGCCTGTTAACTTCTGCTCTCTCATGCTAGGTAGACATAACAAAGCCTCTCCAGGCCTGCTCTCCAAGGACACTCACATTGTCCTAGGCCCAAAATGTGTAAACTAAGAGGAGGGCAAACTTGGGGTACTTATATCCTTAACTGAACTTTTAATTGGGGAATTAACCCTGAGATGAAAATGAACCAAACTTATAAAAGTGTGAAAAACCCGCGACCTGTTGTCCATCTTGGGTTTAGCCTTTGGCCTGCCCAGGGTGTACCTTTGAAGGCCCTTTAAATAAATACCTTCCTTTATTCCCTTATTCCTGTCTAGTCTCTGTTTCTAGGTGGCCACTTCAGGCATCACCTCAGGTATCTGAATTTGTGAAACCAAAGAAACACAAGGCCATTTAAGTTTGCCTACCAGTTTAAAGTCCAAAACTATTTGTTTGACAAGGTGAACAAGATTGCTTTCCCTGATTAGGGGTGTGAAGAGTTTTCAGCAAAGAAAAATATTCCCCCTGTTGGCTGACAGCTGACCCTGCCTTCAGGAATTTGATTTATTGAACAATAAGAGTTTCCTTATCCCATTCTATAGCAGATGCCAGAACGTCCAAATCAGGACTCCTCACAGCTGAGAACTGTACTTTTTTCTCTACATATAAGTTCTCTCTTTTGCCACGGAATCTACGTTTTTTTCTTTTCCTTTTCCACCACATCTGGCAACATGGTATTTTACGTGTTTGTCATGCACATTGGAATCATCACACAAAGTATTTCACCAGTCAAAACAAATTCCAAAATATCTGACCATAATTGACTGCAGTGTTCTTTCTTCTGTATACTTGCAAATGAAATGAATGTACTGTTCTGAAATCAAATTACAGGAATTTGTATTCTCAGCATGATGTTCTGCTTCACTCAAGTTTTAAGTTCAAAGAGCAAGTATCTTGTTATTTCAGAGGAAGAGATGTTATGTAGCTTCACTATTTAGGTGAAATGAAACTACTTTGCAGCTTTCATGTAGATGTCTGAGCCTTATGCAACTGGGAACCTTTCAAATTGGGTTGAAGTGGAGGAGAAAGAGATAACAAAAAATGTCTCTTAAGCAAAAACACTGAACATAAAAGTATATCCTGTCCTGGACTACATCAGCCACATGCACTGAGTTTCTCTTGACCTCATTAATTGCTCATTAATAGGCCTACGCAAGCACTGAAATCAGGATCAACAGCAAAAGGTTAACAAAAGTTAACAAAAGATCATAAAAAGTCCAGTGATTTTTCTCCCTCAGTCACAGGTCTCATTGACCCTATTGGCTAGTCAAAGAGATAGAGAAAAAAATCAGTGCACATCAACTGCGAGACAAAGCTGAATGGAGATATAAGAGGAGATGGATTGGGTTGGAAGAATAAGACAAAATCCCAGAGTTAGGACAAGTACAGACCCAAAACCTTCTGGAAGAAAATCTTTTCATTCACTCCTCCACTTATCATGGAGTTTAACATACCTACAAATGTGTGCTTATATGAAACTTCTCAAAGAAGCAAAAAACAGGTCCAGTTCAGCTGTAATTTAAATTCTACTGTCTGAGCAAATGCATTCAGAGAAGAGCAGGACAGTGGTACCAGTGATGGGCCAGAGCTACAAATGTGGTATCACATTGTTATTTTAATTGCTAACTATTTCTGGGAGAAATGAAGGCTGTAGGCTTTGTAATGTTATAAAAATCACAACAGTGGTCCCAGTATGTCTACATTCATTTTAAAACAAAACACATGGCAAGGGAACAAGGAAAAGTGGCAATTACCACTTCATTTGAGAAAGATGGTTCTGTAGATAATGCAGTTTTGACTTAATCACCTGCGAGTTTTAAGATTTTTATGCTGTTAATATCTAAATAAAAGCAAAACCATATGTAAATAACTACTTCTCTGTGGCTTCTACATTTGCTGTCTAAGTGCTAGATGTCGCAGAAGTGGTTCTTGGAGAGGGAAACCATCCAACAAAGGTGTGACTATTTTCTTTTGTTGTTTAGTTTTAAGAACTTCTGCTTTTCTTTGCAGACTTGCACTCAAAAAACTTCCATCTGACACAATTTTTTGAGATCTCTTTCTAAAGAAATGGTCACCATAGTCATTTGCTAAAGGTTTAACAGAAAGAATGCTTCCTACACCCAGAACGTACAGAATATTCCAGGAAGTTGTGTTCTAATTTTCTGTTCACATAACCTTCCACAATCTGTGACATTTCGATATGTGAATCACACACACATTTTTGCAGGTGGGCTTGGAAGAGTCCTAATTGGAGTCCAGTATTAGCTGGAAGTGACAGAAGGAACAATTCTCTGGATTACTAATTCTGATGTTAATGGCCCAGATGTTATTGGTGGATGCCAGCTGAGAACACAATGGCCAAAACCTTTGCATGTGTAGTCTAATGCTGATGAAAAAATCATTTGACCACAGCTAGCATTCTTGGCCTGTATGATTTTAATACCTGGTAACCTCATTATTTCAGTCTGTATCTTGGTGGAGAAATTATGTGAGCTGATTAAAAAAAAAATATCCATTTTAGCTTTCTGCTATTCTGTGATTTTCACAGATCACCCTTTTACAGTATGTCACTTAGGATCTTAGATTAAAAGAAAAATCATTGTACATAGACTCCAGCATATCTGTGCAATTCTACTGTCTTGTATGCTAAAGAAAGATTTCTCAAGTTTGTGTCTTTTTGTCACTGTTTCTAATAAAATTGCATATTTATCACCTGAAAACCACAGGAGAATTACTTTTTAATTTTCAGACAGTATTCTCTGAGGCTGATATTTAAAGGTTATATAGAAGGAATTATGGCTGATATATTCTGTCATTTCAGTTTTATATGCCAAGTTTAGCACTTTCTGCTAATGTTTTTGAATACACAGAACTCCTTGTAACAGTAATGAAGAACAAGTGCTTGATGATGTACTTATTCAGTGGTTCATATAACTCACACGTGACAATGGGTTTCACAATGGATACTTAAGACTTGGTTTTAGTATATCCAATTTAGGCTTCTTAACACAAACCTGTTTCTCTTTGTTTTCCAAACAATATATTTTATGAAGCAAAATTAATATATGGAAAATCAATTATAGAAATTATGACAAAATACAAAGAAAATATTATACCTCATAGACACTCCTTTTTAATTAGCTATATTATTAGATACTGACAGATGTGATCAAGAGCAAAACATGACTATAGAAAATAAAAAGATGGCCAAAAACAATAATGGAAAGAAAGAGATGCAAGGTAGACATGATAACATAAATTTCTAAGAACTTTGAAAGGGCAATGTTTCTTTCTTAACAATAGTTTCAGTATGAACTGTAGGAGAATGCAGATATTGAACAAAAGTGTAAATCATATTTAAAAGTGTTAAGGTACAAGGTATGCTTCAGACTTACAATGTAGATCATACATAATAATCCCTTTTTTCTTGTACAATGTCGTGGGCTGTATCTCACCAGATGCAACATAGTATGGATTCTAACTTATGATTATTTGAAAATCTGAAAACAAAACTCACCTAGGAAGAAAACCAAAAGAAAGACAAATTAAAAATATTACATAGCTAATGTTACGATTCTCTGTAGTTAGAAGAATAACAAATGAAAGTAGTGCATATCACGATAGAAATACTCACGTTCTTGTTGTCTTAAGCTGGGAGGAAAGCTCAGCTCCACACAGCCTCTCGCTCACTCTTCCCCATGAGGGTTGAGAGAGGTCTGGGAAGGTTGAAGCGTGAAAACTCATGTGTTGAGATACAGACAATTTAATAGGAAAAACAAAAGCTGCAGACACAAGAAAAGCTAAGTGACACAAGGAATTAATTCACCACTACCCATGAGCAGGCAGGTGTTCAGCCATCCCCAGAGAAGAAGAGCTCCATCACATGTAACTGTTACTTGGGAAGATAAACAACATAACTCCAAACATCTCCCCCCTTCATACCCCAGCTTTTATTGCTGAGCACGAAGTCATATTGTATAGAATATACCCTAGGTCAGCTGGGGACAGCTGTGTCCCCTTGTACACCCCCAGCCCTGTCACTGCTGGGCTGGGGTGAGAAGTGGAAAGGTCTTGATGTTTTCTCAGCACTGCTCAGCCGTAACTAAAACATCCCTGTGCTGCCAATACTGTTTTTAACTCACATCCAAAACAGCCTTTCATCAGCTACCATAGAGACAAAACCAGTACAAAATTCTACAAATAGTAGTCTACAACTAGTGTATTTTAATGTACTTGCATCTCAACTGTGCCTGCAAGTAGGCAATGTTGAATCCAGATCTATATTGGCAGTACAGGTGAGACTGAATAAATAAAACCATTCTACGTATAAAAGAAATAATGAGAGCAAAACTCCTCCAATTTCAAGTGTGCTTTCCACATAAAAAAACTTCTGTGGCATAAAAAGCTGTGACAAAACTTTTCTGCAACATCTGTCTTAGATATATGTAGCGTTAGCCGTTGGGCTGCCCGGGTGGCCCTGGCACGCTACACTTTCCGCGGCCGTTAGGATCTTGGCCTTGGAAAAGTGTTGGGCTCAGTGGGAGCCTCGCCTGCCCTCTCGACACACCCGATGGTTCGGGCTCCGGCCTCGGCCAATTAACTGATGGGGATAAAGGAAGGAGAGAAGGGAGATTCTCTTTGAAGCAGACTGAAGCGTTTATTTTCCAATCTTGATGGGGGCGAGAATCTCAAGGGACAAAGGAACGAACACAGGGTTTTAAGGCACAGAAAAAGGGGAGGGGTTTACAGCAATGTCCAATAGGAAGAAACAAAAGGGGAGGAACTAAGGTACAAACAACCAACCACAGAGCCAGAAGGGAGGAGACAGCCCAAGGAAGCCAATCAGAAACCAAATAGAACAGAACTTTCCAGAACATAATTGCATATGGAACAAAATGCATACATAAACATGAGTTGCTTAGCCAATAGGGAACTTAATAACAAAGAACTCTCTAGAACTGGGGGAGGAGACGGGCTTAGAGTGGCATGAAGAGTGAGGCCTTCTGGCTGAGGATCCGCCTACAGTCCGTCCCTCTGGGCGGATCCATCCGCCCATTGGATGACAACAATTGGAGGGACAGGAGGCGGACCCCAAGCGGGCCAAGGCGTACCGCCACAGATATATAGGAAAGAGATGCTATGTACTTTGTCTCATCTTGAGTGACTCATGTTAACTAGATGGCCGCCTGTCTAAGGTTCTTGGCCAGCTAGTTCTTTCAAAGTAGATTTTACAACCTACATTGCAAGAACTTACTTTTCAGATCATTCCTCCTTTCTTTTTTTCAAGATTTGATCAAGGCTGACAAATAGTTTATGTAAAATATAGAAGGAGAAGCAAGAAAGGACTAGACAGAGACAAATCTTGTCTTCATATGAAATCAAACTAATAATTTCTGAAAAATCCTTTGAATTGATGTTCTCATACTGCTATAAAGATTGTCTAAAAATGATCATTCTGCCAGTTTGAATGTTGAGTATCTCAACAGAATAATGGTGCTTTGCATGGAGTTTGTACCTCATTCATCTTGAGCCACATGTACTGTGGCATGATTTAAGGGACCTTTTCAATTTGTCATTTTATCTTGATACTAAGACTGCAGTGAAAAACTATATATGAGAGAAACCACAACTGAAGTCACAGCGGTCAAAACTGAGTCTTGGATTTAGGATCATCTGTAGCTGGAACCAGCAGACTTGAAGCCTGTGAACCCCTTCTGCTCATTGCAGAAGAATATTTAATGCATTGTAATGAGCTATAACATGCTGAGTGAGCAGGAAATCCTGAATATATGAGTAATATGCTGAACAGATGTTGAAAGAGAGGGTTGCCCTGTAGCCAGTATGTTTCTGGTGAAAAAAAAAAAGAATATCAATCACATTTAAACAGCTGGTCTCAGCTCATAAAAGAAAGAAAGAAGTGACAAAATGCTGTGTTGCAGTTCTTCAGCTCCTTAGCACCTTGCAGGATGCAAATTTAGATTTTGAGGTCCCTCCATGACTAGGAAATAAACCACTTAAACCAAGAACATAATACACTGGGAGGACAGAAAGAATCCTCATAAGTTACCCCATAAGAAATGCAGAGGAAAAATTATGCTTTAACTGCATTCCACAAAAGCATTCCAAGTGATTGGTTAGAAGGTGAAACTCCATCTCTGCTTGTGAATCACAGCTGTGGGTGCTCTCTGCATGTCACTCTTTCTTTAGAAAGTGAATTTCTGAAAGAAATGTTTCTGCTTTTCTTTCTCCTTTAATTCAAGTACACATAGAATATTCCTGGGATGGATGTGATTTCAACTCAGGCTTTTTCCCAAATTGATTTATTAGGTTTTGACAGAAGTCATGAAATTACAGTAGCCAATAAATTGGCATTCACTGTAGCTAATCTATAGTCTGCTCAAGCATTAAAAAACAGAAAACCAAATCATTTAACCTCCTAGGAAGCCATTCTAGCTAATCAGCTATTGAATCACACTCTGCTCCCAAACAGCTTTTGTTCAAATGTTCTGATGAAGACGTTCTTGCCCTTTTGTTTCCATGCCTTATCTCCTGTCAGCATCATAGTAGTGAATTCCTTAAGGTTGAAAGATTGCCAGCATTGCAAATAGTAAAGAATTCTACAGGATCCATTAGACCTAGCTGCTGCAAAGCCTCAAGGAAGTAACTACTTTCTGTTTTTTCTTCCTCTAATGAAATCTTGTGGGGCATTGACTTGGAAAAGACCAGAAAATAAGTGGAACATACTGGTAAAACAACTTCAACCAGAACTGTCGAGATCCATTTGTAATATGATCTAGTTCTGCATATCATGAGTGTCATCCCTCACTGTCTTTAGTCCAGTGTCAATTTTGTGTCTGTATAAGCAAGGCTGAGACATGTATGCCAATCAAAAACTAAAGCATAAGTAATGTTGTTTTAAGTGGCTTTTTGCTCTAAGAGAAGTTAATGGCATTTAAAGAGGAAAACAATGCCTATTTTTAGGTTCTTGGCTTGTATTTGCTGGCTTGTGTTGGTTGTATCCTGTTGTTTCAAAAATGTAACAGTAACTCTTATATTTGAATTGTCATATTTTTTAAAAATGCAAGTTTCATCACTACTGGCTTAATGAAGAAAAAGCTCCTGTGGCAAAATACAGCACTTTTTTGATTCCTTTTCCTATGTGCCCTTGATTTCCCATCATATATTCTTCGCCTCTCCATAATCTGGCTGTATAATACATTGAAAAAGAAAACCTTTGAGGTAGAACATTTTCAGTTTTGAAATAAGAAGCGTTATTTCAAATTCAAAACCACTTACATTTATGCAGTAATTTTCTTTGTCTTTAGTTTCTGTTATCAAATTTGCTTTTCATTTTTCTACTGCAAAGTATTATTCCTGAATTAAAGAACTTTGAATAAGAGGAACCCTTTAGAAAATATTTGCCCTTTTCCTCTTCCAGGGAGTAACGTCTTAGAAACATAATTTTGCTGCAGGTAATTAGTAAAGCAGAAGTAGATAAGAACCCTTTTTTGTAATCACAATTTTTAAAGCAAAATAAAAAGAAAGTCAGTATATATATTAAAAAAAACCAACCAAACAAAAAACCCCTCTGTATCAGTTTAAACTTTTACATGGTTTGGGAATTCAGTTGGCCTGTCATGATGTATATTCCCTTATTTGTCTTAACGTTACACTCTTAAACAAATTTCTTCAGTCTGTAATGTTTCAGCTGTGGACGTAGCCACAACATTTTTATGCATGCAGAAAAAGTTTTGCTCTGGAATTGAAACCTTACCCTGAAGATGTAGGTTTACATATCTGACAGTTGGAATGGTAGAATCCTGTGGAAAGGGTAATAGGTAACAGTAAGTTCAATAACACGAGTCACAAGCAGTAGTGAAACACTACAGGCACTGAAGAAACCCAGCTTTCTATAGGTTTGAGCCTCTTGCCACTTAGCCTCCCTCTTCTCTTTTATTGTTAAGGGCAGTATCAAGGTATTTGTCCTGAGAATAATTACTTATAGAGAAGTTTACTGCCTGTATTTCAGTAAGGAGGTGAGTTTTGAGTCCTGCATCAGCCCAGCTGCAAGACTTTCTGAGACAATTTAATAAGCTTTGTAACTTCTTATGTATTTTAACAAATCACTGAAATTAATTACTATGCTTAGAGGTGGGTAGAGAGGAAAGGGCTCACAGACGGGCAATGAATAGACAGCTTCCTTAAGAAACTGGACTTCTAATATTCAACAATTCTTTCTGAGCCCAAGTTCAGCTGCTTTTTGCAACAGATGCTATTATATTATGTGCATATCAATTTACCACTTTAAAAAGACTTGTATTTTAAGTACTGGAGAAGAGCTTTGACAGCAACCTCCCTGTTCTTCCTTGAGATTTAGCAAAGTAACTGGTGGGAATAAAGGTTGTATTACAGCTACAAGATGTAAAGCAGAATGATGCAGTGCAGACGTACAAGAGAAGTACAAAGGTGCAGAAGAGGGGTCAGCCATCCGTCTACCACAATGCATCTGCTGTTTCTCACGTTTGAGAAACAGACAGCAAAGGAGATCAGGGCTGGACTAGCAGCATAACTTTTCAATTTTGTGTCAGGACAGCCCAGGTCATGATCTGAAAATTGTGCTGAGAGATCATTTCTCTTAGTGTTACCCTTCTCAGTGTCAGATGTAATCGCCCTTTTCCAGAGTAATGACTGATAAAGATTCATGCTGAGATTTAAAAGTGTTTTTGAATTGATGATCATGTCACAACTTCATAAACTTATTGTGTGACTAGAATAAAGTAAAAATGGAAATTCTTGAAGTTATTTTTCTTTGTAATATTTTACAATATTTAATAGCATTTCATTGGGCCCATAGCGGACCAAAAGCACAAAAGAATACTAGAAATTATGTTTCCCCAGGAGAATACTTGTAAGCAGTATTTCTGGACAATCCATTCATTCCAGTGAGCCAAAAAGAGTTTTGAGAATTGACAGAATCACAGGATCACAGAATATGCTGAGTTGGAAGGGACCCACACAAGAATCATTGATACCAGTTCCTGTGCCTGCACAGAACATTCCCAAGAATCTCGTCATGTGTCTGAGAGCATTGTCCAAACACTTCTAACTCTTCTTGAGCTCTGTCAGTCTGGTGCTGTGACCAATTCCCTGGGGGGCCTGTTTCGGGGTCCAACCATCCTTTGGGTGAAGAAACTTTTCCTGATACCCAACTTAAACCTCCCCTGACACAACTTCAGGCCTTTCCCTCACTGGTCCAGTCATTGGTCACCACAGAGAAGAGATCGGTGCCTGCCCCTCCTCTTCCCCTCACCAGGAAGTTGTAACTGCAATGAGGTCTCCCCTCAGTGTCCTCTTCTCCGGGTTTAACAGACCAAGTGACCTCAGCCACTCCTTAAATGGCTTCTCCTCAAGGCTCTTCACCACCTTTGTAGGTCTCCTTTGGCCCCCCTCTAATAGTTTAATGTCTTTTTTTATATTGTGGCACCCAAAACTGCCCCCAGCACTCAAGGAGCTTTCTTAAGGAGCATTTCACACAGGTACATTTGGTTTAAACTGTGATTCAAACAAACAAACCTATGCTAATATCAAGTGGAAGCAAAATTCTGAAAGGTTTGCTGTAGGTCATGTGGTAATGGCAGGGTGAAGCAGTTAAGGCCAGGAATTTCTTAAAACATAATTTCAATTTAGCTAGTGCCCTGTGGTGAACAAGAAAGGAAGGGCATAAGACAGGGACCTCAGAATAAGAAAGTGGTCAGGCTAGAAAGCAAATATTGACAAAGTAAGAATTTACATTCCAGGTACCTGTATGTAGCAAATCTAATTTTTGGGGCACAAAATATGAAATTCGTTAGTATAATTGCACTATGTAATAACTAACCACATAGATAGCCACAGATACTTCTTTAGGAGAGCATTCATAGGAGATTCCCTGTCCATGTCTCAAAAAATCTGGAAAAAACTCCGAGTAATCTCTCACTCTCCTTAAGGGATAGAGAATAGCAACATTTAGTAGGGGGGGAAAATGACCTTGGGGCATTTCTTGCATGATGTTTCCAGTACATAATTAAGACTTAACATTTAATAAAGAGGTTTACTCTTTTTTTAGCCATCAAATGTGTTTTATTTGTATACATTTCCCTAGTTCCTTTTCAAATCAATTTCAGTTAATTCTTGCATATTTACATCATTAGTGTAATTACACCTAATTGCCTGTTTTAGTATAAATACTTCTCCTTGCATAATTAGAACGCAATTATGACTCTAGCATATGATGAATAATCACATCATTACAATTTGTGATGATGTCACACACACAAAATTCCTAGAAACTCAAAATTTATTACACTTTAGTTATGTTTTAAGAGGCACTGAAGTAAGGGCTGTCCTGAGTCCTCTTAAATAACCAAGTTAGCAGCATAATTCCAACGCAGAATATGATGCAGATGATTTATGCTTTCCCCAAAGGTAATATGGTAAAGCATAATTAGAATTTCCAGACAAATGTATACAGAGAAAATCAACATAATTTTGACTGCAAGCAATGATGGAAAAACAGATAATATGCACAGAAGCATCTAATTATGAGTTTCAAAACAGAGTATGTTAGTACGTTCCAATAATTTTTTTATGGTTTGGTTTTTTTTTTTTAATCTTACACTTCAGTTTTAGATTCAGCCTTGAACAAAATATGGAGGAGAATGTTAAATATAGTAATAGCCTATACTAAGGAATAGTATAGGCTTAGATCCTATGCAATTCCTTAATCCTTTGCAAAAGAGAGTTAAGTGTTACAGTTTTTAATTACATACAAGAAAAAGTACTGTACATCAGACAACACAGTCATGAATGAGTTGGCAAGTGGCAAATACATACATAGGTCAGGCTAAATCTATGGAAGGAAATCCATTGCTCTAGCCCAACAGTGTCTTCAGGTAACTGAGGAGTGGATATGTACAGGAGTCTATTCATGATAGTGTGCTTGCAGATTTGGGCTGGGGTAGAGTTAATTTTCTTCATAGTGGCTGGTATGGGCCTGTGTTTTGGATTTCTGCTGAAAACAGGGTTATTAATATAGAGATATTTTAGTTATTGCTGAGCAGGGCTTACAAAAGTTAAGGTCTTTTCTGCTTTTTTGTGGTGCCAAATTGGTGATGGTACTGGGGGTGCATGGGAGGCTGGGAGGAGACACAGCGGCATTAGGTGACCCCATCTGACCAAAGGGATATTTCAGACCATGTGGCATCATGCTCAGTATACAAAGTGGGGGGAAGAACTGAGTTTGGAGTGATGGCATTTGTCTTTCCAAGCACCCATTAAATGTGATGGAGCCCTGCTCTCCTGGGGATGGCTGAATGCCTGCGTGCCCATGGGAAGCAGTGAATTAATTCCTTGTTTTAGTTCGCTTGTGTGCACGGAAGACTTTAACATGCTGAAGAGATAAGGAACAGAAACCCCATGAGGTCCAACAACAGTAATTACAAATTCCTGCATCTCTCCTAAATGCAAGGCTCAGAGAACTAGCTGAAATTTATGATTGTTTTTTTTTAATTAGTTGTACTAGCCAATATACAGCAGGTCTAACATGATATGTACACATAGGGTTCTGCTTCATGCCCTCCAAGAAAGTTCAGAAAAGTACTTTAATACCTCCATTAAATGTTATATACATTTCAGACAAGTTGTAAGGGTCAAATGAGAATAGAGACTGCTGAGCAAGTCAAAATTACGTCTTTCAGTATGGGGAAATACAGAGAGATATTTTCCCTCATACATCATTCCTCTTCTTTGAGAATATTGATGTATGATGCTTCCTATATGAGTCATTCTAGACAAATGTGGGAAAAGACTATGTAGCTGAAGAACAGAGTGGAATACTGTTAATTTCAGGTGGAGCTGATAGCAACACACAAAATTAAACTTGATTGACACTTCCCATTAAAAATCTTGTATTAAGTTGCTTATATCTTTGTTAAGTTTTGCTCCTATGTGTTGAAATTTGTTGCAGCAGGTGTTTGCCTCAGGCTTATTTTTTCCTCTTCTTTTTTAAAGCTCTGTGATAGGTTAATTGTTTCCAAATACAGGACTAGAAAGATTATGTCAGTATAAGACACACAAGTCTATAGTTAGGAAATTCTACCACCTTTTTTTTTGTGAAATATACTTGAAAGAACTGTAAAGAATGAACCATCCAGTTATCTTAAAAATCTGTCTAAATCTGAGGAACTACTTGATCCCTAAAAATTTCAGTCTGTGTATTCATATAGATGATTACTACACTTAGGCAGCTAAAGCCTCTGAGAGCTCTTTCTTGGCTGAATCTGCAAAATCTTTTTACAATTCCCATGAGCCAACATCCCAAGTATTCTCTGCATTTTACGTGTTCTTATCTGTGCCAAGCTGATGGAATATTCCAGTGTGTTCAGCTGCTATTATATATTTTAGATTTTATGCCAAAAAGAGACTCAAAGTTTCAGCTCTTGAAATGAATATTATCAAAATATATTACATTCTACAAACTTCATTGAACTACTGCAGAAGGATGTTTTGGTTTTGGCCCCAGGTGTACTAATGTCTGCTTACTTTTCTTTATTTCTGTTTTGAATTAAAGCATTTCTGGAGATTTGAAATGCAGCAAGGAATCTATAATTTCAGTCCAAGCATACTCTAGTCCTTAAATATCTAAATACACCTGGCATTTTGGCATCTTAACAGCTCTGAGTTTCCTTATAGATGAACAATGACACAAGATATTAAACTTGAGAAATGGTTTCCAGGAAATGTTTTCTGTGGACTTCCATGCATCTGGATCCATTGTAAAGTCCAGGGACTCTGATGGACTTTGTGTTTCATATAGTGAGTCACAAAGTTGCCTCTTTTTTCAGCTGGAGATTTTCCAGAGCTAAAGTATCTCTAAAGTACTTTTCCCTGTGCCCTCTAAGTCTATTTGTACGGTGTCTTGCTGCATTCTCACACCTTGTAGCTTTTCATTCCTCATTTCAAATGGCACCACGAGTTTTACCATTTGAGTCTGGGGGAGGGGGAGGAAAACTTGACCTTTTGCTCTAATGCAGAGAGCATATTTGGAACAGTATTCAAAAGAACCTCTCTACCCTTTGGGGTATACATGTTTCTTTTGATTTATTGAACTGTTGTGACAATGTAATGAATTTCAGTCCAAGAAATGCCACAACCATCAGCACGGTCATCTGAGACTCCTGCAATGGATGAGCTGTGTTGTTGGGTCTCACATTATTGTTTGAGCTTCTCAGGCAGAAAATGAAAAATGTTGTGAGACTTGCTTGCGGATACATGGAAAATTATGGTGGAAGATGTAATTATTTGCTTTAATAAAAGAAAGAATAAATTGAGACTTAAAAAAACAACCAACTTGCTTGTGAAAAGCAGCTGACGGTAGTTTAAATGTCACTTAGCTAAACATTAGGGGCGCCTTCACTTCCTTAAGATTTTCTTTCAGGTCTTCATATGGTCCTTTTACTTTTCCTAATTGACCTGCATCTCCAGGATATTTTATCTTTATTCTAAATATGTTTTAAAATACTGAATACAACTTTTTTTTAACCCTGCTCTTTTTTTTGTTTCCCTAGAAGTATAGTCTGATAATGGTGCATGTGCAATAGCAACTGGATGCAAGTAAATATTGAACAAACTTTAGCCAAAGAGTAAGAGAAGGTTTAGAACAAAGCAATGATATTCTAATTCTGCCAGAATCTGAACAGGAAAAAACAATCTCTCTAGTTTTACTCGGGAGCATTTTTCACTTATGATGAAGTGACTACTATTTACGAGGTTCTTTCAAGTCCTATGTTCCTAAGGAAAAAAAAATAAAGAAAGCAAATACTAAAAGTATTCCTCAAGATGAGATTTCAAACAATTTTGGATTGGTAAAAATTCGTATATCTGTGCACTGGAAAACCATGGTCTGATTTTGAGAAACATTAGTATGTTTTTACTGTATGTTTTCTTTATTTTTCTTTAAACATAATATTTGGATTCTAAATTTGAAAGAAGATTAATTTAACATGATGTAGCACTTTGTTTATACTTCTGAATAATCACTAGTTTTGGGGTGTAAAGACTTTCATCACCACTGTTTCCACTGAGCCCTAAATTGGTTTGGTCGGTACTGATATTAGCAATTTTCACTGGAGAAAGATCTAATCATGATCTTGTAAAGTTGATGCACAGACAGGAATGGAAGGCTTAATGACTTGTTTTAAGGCTTTTCCTCTGTGTGTGGTTGGGCAAGGTCACATCACCACAAATGCAAATTTTATGGGTTTTTTCTCTTTTTAATTTCTGAAGAAGATATTTTCCCTTTGTCTTAGGCGTTTAGTGTGAGTTTACTCTGTTCATTCTTTTCTTGAGTGAGCCTATCAAAGCTGCTTGTTACTTTGCCTCTTCAGGAAATTCCTTATCATAGACTGAAAGATGTGAATGGTTGGCCTAAATGGTTTATTATAGTCTCATCTTCAAGGGAAGTCCTGATTTTTAGTCCTGACAGCAGTACTGAAGAAAGAAATGGAATTCTTCACCTTCATCTCTGTCAACTAACCGGAACAAACATTGTTATTGAGCTCCTTAATGCATAATCTTGCTGGATTTCCACTGTTAAACTCTGACCTTTGAGAGCCAGGTCACAGATCTTCTACTTATATTTAATCTTTACTAAAGCCAAGGCTTACAACTGATTTGATACTTCTTCATATCTTGTAATCAAATGGATTAGCTGCTCACTTTCTTTCCCACACCACTTCTCATAAAGAAAGGTTATTGTATTCTGTTGTTTATGTATCAAATAATTCCAAAGACTCTCCTCTTCCTTTTCTTATATCTAGCCCTGCATCTCAAGGAACTGACAATGCATTTAGTCTGCTCAGACTGCTTAGTCTTTTTTATTTGATTTGCATTTTGAGTAAAATCTTTACAAGACTCTGCTTGGATATTTCCCTATGGATTTACTATCAATGTAAGGGATCCTCAATACCAAATTCATTAGCTATTCATTCACTGATCATAATTAATTAATTTGGTAGAAATCTGACTGTCATTTTGACTTACATAAGAGAGTCACTGTAACTCATCTTGGTTAAACATTCATTAATCTGCAGACACAGAATGTTGCTAGAGTTTACACAAAGTAAATCTGTAGTGCTTTCCCGATTTTCAGTTCACTGCTTAGGTTTATTATCTTTTGGACTAATTTTGAAAACACTAGTATTTAACCTTTAATCTGGTATTTTTAGAGTTTAATTGGCTACCAATATATTTTTATTCTTTCTCATCAGAAGCACAAAAGGTTAACATATTCCAGTCAAAAGTTGATGCAGCCTGAATTCCCACCTCTGAGATTCAATTTTACCTTACTAATTCTGTTAGACTTCTGGAAGAGTAGTGAATAATCTTTTGGGGAGTGTTTAGCAGGTTAGCATTACGAATGAAAGGATTACTTAAAAGAGAAGAAAAGCTCTCCACCTAAATAAACTCATAAAAGAAAATGGTTAATCCAGGAGTAGGACAGAATATTTCTTCAAGTTCTCTGTTTCCAGGATTTCATTGATGGCAGACATGAGTTCTGAGAGACGTGATCACAGCACGCTGCTATGAGAAGTGTTACATTTTTCATATAACTTCTGAGAGTCCAGGGTTTGTGCTACAAGTGCCATAGTCCTTAGTTCTGTTTAGTACCTTAAATGAATCACAGGCTGTCTTTGTAATCCAGTTTCTCCTTGCTAGTTGTACTCTATTCTGAAAGAAAAAATACTACAAGCTGATTAAATGCACATTTCCCTGTGCTGTGCATTGTGGTTTTTTATATGTCCTTTCAAAAAAAGAAGGAGCTTTTCCAAATGGTGATCTTGCTGAAAAGTGATAGCTGAACATTACCAAGGCTGAGGAGATAAAAGGTCTTGTACAGAAGCTCCTTTCAAGCTTCATAGAGAGAATTTCTTACAGGGTATATAAAACAGTTGCTGTTTTCTAAACAGAGCTTAAGTTTCCATAGACACCTGGAAGTACTTCTGTAATTAATAGCAACCCAGACTTCCTGAGAAATACTGTTTGTGAGAGAAAACAGTGTGAACTCTTCAGTGAGGCAACAATTACTTAACCAAAAGTTCAGGTAAATAACTTCTCTCTGGCAGAGGCATTAATTTATCAGAAAATTTAGGTGAGCAGATGGGAATGGGAAAAGTGTGCCATAATATGGCACCATAAAACGAAAACTCTCACTCTTCAGTGGTAATGAGCTTCTTGTGGCACATTACTAAAAAATCAGTCTATGCCTGAGTGAAAGAAGCATGCCAGAGAGAAAGAAACACTATTCAGTGAGGAAAGAAAGGAAATGAATTTTCAGAAACCAAGTCAGGTAAACTGTGAGTATAACCTTTCTGTTAGAAAAACACAATTCCTCTGTTAAGTAAAGTTTACTTCAAGGAAAGAGCATATTGATGGATTTTTAAACTCAAATATGATTGAGATATATATCTTGAGACATGCGTACATAGGTCCAGAAATGATGAAAAAATATACATAAAAATTACTGCTTCCTCTCCAAGGACCCCAAAGCAGCAGTTTGGGAGGTAACAGTGATGTCCTTCTACCATCTCTGTACCCCATATTAGGAAAACTATTATGACATCTAATATGAAAAAAAAATAAAATGCTGCCCAAGGTGGCAAGTCCTTGGACCATGTCTCTGTCTTGACCACAGGATCATCCTTCTAAGACCATGGAACTTACATGGTTGAACTACCAAAGTAGACCAGAGAGAATAATTTTCTTTTGCAAAGAACTCCCATGATCCCTACCATGGTGATTACATTTCAAAGTGGAATGAGTCATTGGAGCCTAATCTTTTTAAAGAAAGGTGTGCAGGAGAATACTACTGATTCATAGAGTCATATCTAGGCTACTGAGACAAATCTGGAATCAAAGAAAAGATACGCTCAGATTTATTTACGCATAAAACTGTCTTAGGAATAGAAAAGGCTTTTATGTTCAGTGTAAAGGTATAGGAATCCATTCAGCTATAAACTGACTGGAAAAGCAGAGTTTCTGGGAACTACACATGCAAAAAATAAAAGAGGATATCTGGTCAGTGCAGGTCTGGAAGTATTTCCCAGCTTCCTAAAAATTCAATTTACCAATGTCTCCTGCAATGTTTACCTCTTCAGTGCTAGTATTTGATGCTAACTTCAGGATCATGAAACTGTCCCCTTATTTTTTTCCCTTGAGATATAGGTCTTTGCTCACACAATCATTTTGCTATCCAACCATTTACAGTTTCCTTTACATCAGGTCCTGAGTTTGTTCAGTTATTTATTATGATGAATATTTATGTTTTCATTAACATCGAGGATATTCATGGGACTTTACAGACAAATTAGATAGGTCTCTGCTAGAAGAAGTTACTCATGGCTAGAATTTACAGTTTTTCGCAATAGAATGAAAATCTTACTGAGGTTATGGAAAAAAGCAAAATTTAAGTAGTAATCTGGCAGAACATGTGTCAAAGTGACAAGTACATTAAAACATTCTTAATTTTAGGATGAATTTTTTCAAAATAATATATTAATACTTACAGTGAATTATTACAGAATTCTAAAGATTTTCTTATTTGTCTTATGTGTCATGTTTGTAACCTCAGTAATCTTTAAGTATATCATAACTTTTATAATAAATGAATAGCCCTAATTTATAAAAACTCTGTCTCCATCCGCAACCCTAAAGACAGATTTCCCTCCAATCTGCATGTTCTCTGACATTTCAGTAAAGATATCTATTATCTTTATTATTTCATCTGCCTACCTGTGTACAATATCCCAATATCTGGAAAAGACCAGAAGCAAATGTGGTGTGTCATAATGTGGCTCTAAAACGCTTGAGGTTTTAATATAGGGCTTCATCTTTTCACCTTTTCTTCTTAAAAATCGTTATGGCCATCCCAGAAGTATGATTGAAGTAGAGAGTAAAACTAATGTTCAGGAAAACAGTATGCAGTATAATTATATTTTATTTATATTCCATTATATTCTATTTGTCAAATTTTTGCTGGGTACTAATAGAAGTCTTTCTGCCTTCCTGCATTTAAAAAGTATTTTCGAGTTTAAAATAAAATATTCAAATCAAAAATAAAAATTTTAATTGAAAAATTGAAACATTAGAAAATGTTTAAATGGGACATTTTTCCGTCCCCATCTTGGTTCCCCCTAGTTCATCAAATTCTGCCAGAATTCGCCCTAAGATTCTGTAAAGTTTCAAAGCATCTTCTAAAAAATGTTCATCAAATTCATTCCTCAAACCTTTATCTCTTGGTGTGAACATTTGAGATGAAGAGTCATTAGCCAGTGTTACAAACTTCTTACAAATGTTACAAAAAATGTTACAAACTTCTTATATGTTGTGAAATCTTGATTTCACTGAAGTTTTTGGCAAAACTCAATCTTATTACATCAAAAAATCTGAAAGCATAAACAAAAAAAATTGTTTTTATCATTCATATATACGTTAACAAAGCCATATACAGTCAAAATGCCTTTCAAAGAGAAGTCTCTAGAAAAGAGTATTTTAAAACAAAGGGAATATGCAGTTTTAATGCATATTACTTTCTATTTTGTCTTACAAGATGTATGTTTTTCTTATTACATAGGATATCTTCTGTCTTCTATACATAAACAGTTTGAATGCATGAGCTATTTTCTCATCTTTTCAACAAAATTTTGATGACTATATTTTAAAAGATTTCATTTTAAAAAAGGAGGGGGGAAAACTGTCAGTGCATAGAAAACCAAAATGATGGTTACTGTGATCCTCTTTAATAACGAGGCATACATGAATTATTGATGTTGACAAAAATAATACCTTTTTAAAAAGTGCTAATTTTAAAAGTGGGATTTTTAAAATTTCTTTTATCAGTGCTTTGGTTTCATGCATGAGCAATAGAAAATATCATGCTTGGATTCATTAGCACATTAGGAAATATCATACTAAAAATGCAATAAACTCAGGAAATATGAAGAATATAGTTCACTAAAGCTCTTGAAATAGGATTTGGCTAGAATTGGTCTTCTTAAAGGTGCATACATATAATGCACCCTGCACAGTACCAGTTAACAGAGAACTACAGAAAATCAGTGCTCCAACCATGTTCTCTTCCCTGTAGGTTTTGTTATATTTAATTTGTAAATAGGAAAAAAATTCTATGTGCTGCAAATGTCTTTGTCTTTACACTCTACAAACTGTAGTAAGTAATAATATTATTTCATTTTTTACCTGGAAATGAAAAGAAATTCATTCCTGGAAAGAATCCAAAGATTTGTAGAGAAAATCTATGGAAGTACTTGTGATTTGTCCTTCTTGACAGACTGTGTTGTTCTTTACCCTTTTTTTTTTTTGCCTTACTTTGTACTTCTTTTTTTTTTATTAATGGATTGAAACTTTCTGATAAGCCTTGCAGTGTAAAAAGTATAAATAAAGCTGGGAGCAGGATAGAAATTCAAGGATGGTATGACAGACATATAATGTTCAATGTACATATTGTGGGATGTAGAGAGAAGCACAGACTCATAGAAAATATGAGATGGGACCTGGAGAGCGCATTTCATCTGTTAACTTGCCGCAGGGTAGGACCAACCATATTTAAATTATTCCCAATAATTATTTGGGTAATGATAGAGATTCTAAAATCTCCCTAGGCAACCTATTTTACCGCTTATCTCTTCTCCCCATTAGGATTTTTTTAAATGTATAACTTAAATCTCCCTTGATAACATTTAAGCCCATTAAGTCTTGTTCTATGCATAGCAGACAATGTCTTTGCAAAAATCACTTACTTTAAGACTCTTGTCTCCTGTCAGTGTTGTTCTCTCTTGAATAAACTCCAAGCCCCTAACATTTTCCTCTTGCATTATTCTTTCTGACATTCTGAATATTTCTGTTCCTCCACCAACTCTTTTGTTTCTTTTCAAATAATTATGAGACTTACTGCCAGAATTTGAATGTAAGTACTCCAGCTGAGCCCTTACAGTTCAAGGATTGCTTTCTGTGCCTTATAGAATAAGCTGCTGTCAGAATTCAGAAGACCATGGCTGCAGCTTGTACCTGATAGATAGTACTCATGAGATTGTTTATCTGCAAATCAGCTTTATATTTGCAGTAAGTGTGATATTGTTCATCATAAATTATTCTGTATGCAGGCAAATAACATCAGTTCTTGCTTTCAGTCTAGGGGCTTGGGACCCTGGACTTCTACACCCAAATGTGAAAACTGTGCTCTTAGAGAGTTACAAATACCTTTATGTCTCACAGTGTAATGTCTGCCTTCTCACAGAACTCTGTGACGGTTTGACTCGTGCTGTGCTCTGACTGTGATTTCTCATAATCCCTTTGATTGCATCCTGAAATCAAAATGTTTAACCAGGTCATATTTTGCTAATAGAATTTCTTACTCGTTATGTTCAGGTTCACCTTATTTTTTGTAGAATTCTAAACCCAGTCCTGTACTCAAACATGATGTTCCTCCCAGCTTAATGCTGTCTTCTCACAGTGATAGTAATGAGGCAATGTGCACACACTATAGATGTAACTGCTGAATAACATCAAACACAGACATATCCTTGCAGAAACCTACTGAGTGATTCTTTCAGAGGCATCTTCCAATGCATCTTTTACTCTGTAAGTACTGTTTCCCAACATGTTTTTCCCCATTCAAGTAAAGTTTCATCTAGGCTGTCTTGTCCACTTAGCTATGAGAATGCCATAAAAATAGTGCCTTCTAAGTAAGAGCAGGTTAGCTCTTACTCAAATCAAGAAATATAACAACTACTTCATGATTCTTATTGAAAATAAAAATTAGTCCAATTTAGTCAATATGACTTCTTCCTGAAGATTCCACATTGGCTGTTACTCTTGTCTTCTGCTCCCTTTGCATTCATAGCAAATTGTGCCATGAGAGAGTTAGCCATTTATTTTGAAAGAGTTACTCTTAGGCTGTTTTAGTCTAAAATTCCCTGGTACCATTTTTATTCTCTTCAACAACAGACTCAATGTTAGACTGTTCCTCAAACTGTAATAGTGCCAGTTGTATGCCACTAGTGTTTAGAAATTTAACAACAGCAAGTGCTGGATTCTCCAACTCAGACCTGGTATTATGGGTTATACATACCAATGAGGGGACAAGAGGCTGGAGGGTAACCAAGGTAGTGAAAGGTCTCAAGGGCAAAACTTAACAAGGAGTGTTTAGTTTTAGGTAGTCCTGCAAGGAGCTGAGAGCTGGATTTGGTGATTCTTATGGGTCCCTTTCAACTTGAGATATTCTATGAATCAATGAAATAATTGTCAAATGCCCTGAGAGCCTTCTAAACACCTCAGCCCAAGTTTCTTAGAATATGAGAAATCTGAAATCATCAAACATACAGCAATTTATTCTAGGCTATGATTCCAAGTCTCTGATGTTTTTATTAATGGATGATCTCTTTCCATTTCAGGGAACTTTTAAGCAGGAAAGCATCAGACATTTCTGTTCTCCTGGTTCAGGAAAGGATAAGTTCTACCTGCAGTTTTCCTCCAACAATTAGACATCTTATAAAGTGATTCTTCTCATGACAATTTTGTCATTTGCTAAATGCAACTCCTTGTACTTCACAATTTTGACTTCTGATTTTTTTCAAATTTGTCCCAACTACTTTGTCTGATTTTCATCTTCTACATTCTTGCCTCTTAATATTCAGCAGATCAGAGTTCCTATGCACCAGTATAGTCTATTATTGCTATAAAAAAATAAACTAAATATACCAATTAGAAATATAGTGATATTTTCAGAATCCCCTTTAAAAGTTTATATAAGTAACATGAGGTCACCTTTATCTCTGAGTATCTGCAGAAGACACGGAGTCTTCTGATGTAGAAATACAATACTTTTCTTTCCATTAGGTCTGTCAAAGATATATGAACATGATAGACTTTGAGATTAAAGTTCCACTTATATCTAAACACATCTATACGCCTATAGATTTTTTAGAGTCTCAGTGTTTATGAGAAGCCAGGTTTTGTAAATCAGAATGTGAGCAACTCCAGAAAAAAAACAAATACTGGTCAGGGACCAATATAGTTTTAGGCATTTTTTAGTTATATAATGACACAACATCAATGTAATGGTCCTGAAAGGTACTGCTATTGCAAAGTAAGTAAAAATGTTAGATTTTAAGAAAATCAGGTTATTCCTGCTGTGTTGTGACTAGAAGAATCAAGTAATTTTGATCCAAACTCAAACAAAATAGGAAAATTATGGATTGATATGAGGTTATGCCTTTATTTCACTTTTCTTTCTACACTAAAATAGGACTCTTTATAGAGTTGTTCATGTTCAGGAGACAAAATAGATGAACTTCAATTATTTCTTGTAAGATTTCTGTGTTTCCATATGTCCTGTATGTTATGAGTAAAAGGTTCAATAGAAAGCTATTTTTTTCTTACAATAATTAGCTCTATATAATTAAATATGAGCCACATTTTCCTACAGTATCATATTTGATATCTATACATTAGTCATACTAAGGGGTGCTTAAAAGGCTTTGGATGTTATCTCACAAAGATATATTGATGGAATTTTAAATTAGCTGGGAGTTTGAGGGTGAGATAAGAAATATCACCAGAAATTAGAGTAGCTTCAGAAAACACGTCTCATGGCAAAAAAAAATGTCTTTCCTGAAAGAAATCATGAATGTCAACAAATGCTAAATATCTGGTTTCTTGAAACTGGACACCTGGTGCAGTTAAACTTTGAATGGGAATTTTTTATTATGTTAGAAGACTTTTGCACTCACTGTTTGCTCAGGTTATATATAAGGTATTTGAAACCCATATTATCCAGCTCTTTTTCTACCTTTTCCTCCTTTGAATCTGAGAATCCACCTGCAAAAACCTCACATTGCAACCATGAATTTGACCTACCAAATACATTTATTAAGATTCCTTCATCTCTTTCCCAAATTTCCTAGATAGATATTTATATTCATATATGATGCAGCACATGCTCAAAGATTCTTGTGTATTTAGATCTCCTTTACACAAAATGCACATACTTGGACAAGTGAATTTTTTAAAATGGAGGCACACAATGTCACTAATCAATAGATTTTAAAAGGTGCCATCAGAGAGAGGACAAAAGAGAAGATAAACTGAGACAATTCATGTATTTCCCTAATATAATCAAAACTAAAAAGGCACCTTCTCTTCTCAAAACCTAAACATCAAAAAAAACCCCCAAACTACTGATTTTCTTCTGCTGTGTTTGTGTGTTAAAAATGTGGAGCCCTACAGCTGGATGTCTGAAGGAAAGTTAGTTTTGTGATTATCTTTTGATGGACTAGAAATTTCTTTCCCATCAACTTTTGACCTTAGTCCAGTGGGCTTTTTGGCATTGAAAACACTTGAACTCGATCCTTTTTGCTTTTAATTATTGTCTTTGCTGCAGAAATATTGCACGAGTTCAAACACTCATTGTGATGTTTAAGATACATGTGCACGAAGAGTTGGCTTGCTATTTTCTACTACCTTTACACAGGGCTGGACTGAGACGCAACAACTCACTTGAAAGCAAATTTCAAGGTCAAATTGGAGGATTGGAAGGAAATAGTCCTGCTCACATACTCTGTGGAAATAAATATTTCCACAGAATATAGATGGATAGTGAAGAAGAGAAGCTATGAAACACCTAATAGGGCATTGCCGTGTATAGAGAAACTGCTACATTCAAGTGTAACTAAAATGTCAGTGTCAGTCATACCAAGCTTCCTCATTTTTCTTTCTTTGACAGCATTTTTTTGTAAGAGAACTAGATCTGTATTGTCTGCCTGTTGTAGGGTAGGAAGTAATTTACAATAGCAAGAAATAAAAAGCTATAAAATATGTTATTAAGGTTACTTCTAGTTTTTCCAGCTACAGTCAAGTTTTTATGGACAAGATTCTTTTCACGGACTCTTATATTGTGCTAAGTGCTGAAAGGCTTTGGCTTGTCATGTAACCACAAGCAGAGGTGAGAAAATTTTTAGTGTGCTGATTCTGCTTCCATTTAAAAGAATGACTCAGAACTATGTTCGAAATCAACAGAACACAGCTCATTACTTACTGCACTCCTCACATACTTCTACCCACCTACACCTGTGCACAAACACAAACATGTTCCCTCTTTCCTTGTGTTGAAGGTGGATATTTAAGATGTGTTGCATTGAGATAGGGGCACATCTCCCTACACAAGTTTTAGTAAGGATAGGTATCAGGATCCCATTGCCCATTATTCCACTTGGGAGACTTCTCATATGTATTTCTCTTATTTCAAAGTATTTCCTGTACAGATCCATTATCCAGTGGTGTTCAGATTCATAGAATCATAGAATCATTAAGGTTCCGCTTCTGACCAAATACCACCATTGTCAACTAAACCATAACACCAAGTGACATGTCCAGTCATTTTTTGACACTTCCAGGGATGGTGATTTCCAGCACTTAACCACTCTTACAGTGCAAAATTTCCTCCTGATGTCCAATCTGAACCTACCCTGGCACAGCTTGAGGCCATTTCCACTTGTCCTGTCACGGTTCATGAGAGGAGAGGAGCAGAACTCTGTATCACTGTTGGAGCTCATCTGGTATTAGCCTTCCTTTGCAAGGTCAGGGCAGTTGCCTTCTGCATGGTATGAATTTGTTTGTTCTTTATGCTGTGTTCTGTTATTGTGTTGACTGTGCATTTTAAACCTTCTCACCCATATGGTGCCATCTTTGAATAATACATCGGTGTGCTTCACTTTAAAGATTTACCAGGTCTATAAATCATTTGAAACACTGTTCGGGCTGATGATGTATCTGAGTAATACATCACCACAAGGTGCTGCTGAGATGATATATTACTCTGAAGATGGCGCTGTAAAGAAAGAAAACCTGGAGTACATTCAGTTACCTACCATGCTCAATTTTAAAAGGAGCCGCCCCTAATGGAGCTACTCTTATTTATTGACTGCATGTCACCGCCACTCACAGAGGAGTTTAATAAAACCTCCTTTACCTTTTCCAGAACAGATTCCATGAGATTACCAGTCTCTATTACAGTTCCGATTACCAAAAATTCTGGATTTTTTTTTTTAGTTTTGGTTTCTTTCCCAAAAATCTATTTTAGGTATTTGTTTTGCAAATTTATATAGTCAGTCTAATTTAAATTAGAGAAAAGAAACAGAAATATACATCAAAATCAAATGAAGAATGGTAGATATAGAAAATTGAAGAATCCTTAGTGTCTATGGTCATTTAAGAGTTAATGGAAACCAAAAAAGTGACCTGTGATGACTGTTGGATGAATACCCATCAAATGAAAAATCATCCTCTAGGCTGCAAAATAGTAGATGCACTTCATGTTAGAACTTTTAGTTTCATTCCACATACCAACAATCTAAATTTAAGTAAAGATAAAGAAACTCATATAGAGATGTTTAAATAATTAGGGCTTTAGTTCCCTAAAAACTGAAAATATAAAACAAAACCAAGCAATATTATTTTCTTTAACTGGGAAAAAGACCTCCAAAAAGCACGCCCCCTCCAAGACACACACACAAAATCAGACCAAAACAAACCCCAAGATATCCTAAGTAAAAAGAAAACCACAACAGTTTAAATGAAATATGGTATTTATGTTTCATCCAAATTAGCATATCTCATTCAGTTTTTCTATAGTTGAGGGTTTTTTTTCTTATCTTGTTTGAACTTGATCTAGAGAAACACTGGATTCAAGTTAATATTAGCAAAAAATATTTCAATTTAAACAGCAAAAATATAAAAGGCTTCTGTTGGAAATCATTCCACAAGTTCAACATTTGTCCTTTTTCAAATTAGGGAAGATTCTTGAGTAATCCAAGGAACGTTTTTTCTGGAAACGCAGCCAGATTTGTAGACTTCATTCTTCAAAGAAAACTGGATGGCTCATTGCAAGCTTGGTGAAATAGCACTGTTTAGGGAAGTGCTGTTTCTTGTACATCCATCGGGCAGGCGAGTTTGTGTCATAGAGCAGCAAAGAGAAAACTTACAAGAAAAATCACGAATGCCTACACTTTTGATACATTGGATGAGATACTTGACTTTGATGAAGCCCTTCTCAAAAGCTATGCCTGTGAATGATGAGCCCTGCAGTTTGGTTGAATCTCACCATTTATCAAACAGGAAATGAAGAAAAGTAAGAACAACTATATTGAATTAATACAAATTAAATTATGGAAGATGATGCAGGGATAACAGCATCCCTGAACCTCTAAGATCTACAAATATGAAATTGCATAATTGTTCTAGTGACATAAAATGAGTAATTGGGGAGAAAAAAAAAAATCAGAAGACATAATAATTTAAAGAAACCTACCAGGTACTATAAAATAATAAGGTGCTACATTGCTGTTTATTGTGATAAAGACAACTCTTCTTTAGACTGCAGAACTTGGCTGAACAGCTTTTATTGATTTTGAATCCTTCTTACCATTGAGAAAGACGTCCAAATGTAATTTATTTAGAAGAGAGATGTGAAAACTAAACATTTATATTTCAAGTTTTATTCTATTCATGTTCCTAAAACTTTCTACTTTTTTTTTTTTCCAGAAAAGAAATCAAGAAGATCAAAAGATCAAAGAGGAAGTACTATGACCATTTTATTCCATTGTGAATCAAATGGTCTGAGCAGTTCTTGGTGACACAGAGATGGTAAAATTTAAAGTGTTTTTCCAATGTAGACTGATCTCAAAGGTCAAAAATTTGATATATGTGTGCTCTAAAACAGTGAAAAAAAGGTGAAATTTACTGAAACCAATATAACCCCAGCATAAAAAGAGATTCCTGAGGAGCTACTTTGTTGTAGCTCAATAAGAGGCTTTGATATATGGATGCTAGCATAAGCTGTAAACAGCTCAATTTATTTAATAAATAAAAAATAAATTAGTAATAAACATTATTTTGATGACTGCTTGATCACAAAAAACAAATGGGATTATTTGTCAAGCTTCTGAAAAGTTCACAAATACAAGGCTTAGTGAAAGCAAATAAGTCCTTTACTAATATACAAATTCTTACATGGGCATGAAAATTACAGCAGCAGTGAGGAAGGAATATAACTGAGCTTGTAAGTGGCCTCCAAAATTCTGAATAGCTGATGGATATTTCTTGTTACTAGTAAGCCAAACAAAAATTAGTTCAAAGTATAAATTAATATTAATCATTCTGAAGTTAAAAAATAAATACATATTATTAAATGATAATTTAATAATTGATTAATAATGATAATGACTGATTAAAATGTAAGAGTTAATCCTGTTGCTGGACCAGGTAATGATTTGTCCCAGTTTGAGACAAAATTCAGAGGAGCGTCCAAAATGAACGTCCTCTGATAGAAGGCAGCTTTCAGCCGCCCCTCCCCCACCAGGTTCAGAAAGAATTTTCCTTGGAGGAAAGTGAAAGGGAAAAAACTATTTATTTAACAGACACAATGCGCAATGAGAAAAGAATATGCTAAACAATACAACCTCTCTCTGTGGAGAGAACCTCGTAAGATTTTAGAGTCCTTTCTTTGGGTGTTGTCTCTCTCTCTCTCCCCTCTTCAGAGATGGGTTGGCCTGGGCCCCCTCTGGGCCTCAGAGGAAAGTTCTGAACAGTTCCAGAAGAGAAGACGAAGAAGCCAAATTCCCAGGAGAAAAAAAGTTTAACTCTCCATCTCTCTCCAGAGAAACAGAGCCGAAAGCTGGGGGAAAAGCAGCAAAGGGTGCTTCCTCCGCTCTTGCTGCCGCAGAAGCACACAGAGGAGATAGACTGACCTTGGAGCACAAACTGCTTTGAAAAGTTCATCTGGCTTTTTTTTTCTTTCTCTTGCACCCAGTTTTAAAGACACAGAAAGGCACAGGAATCATGTCTGGGCATAGAGCGGCGATAGGGGATACACATCATAAAATCATCCCAAAGCATTATTAAATACCTGTTAGACGAATGGGTGGTAATCATAACTCTTATATGGAAAATGTTTCAAGTTCCTTCTGTTAATTCTACCATTGTAGCAGTTATGGCTGGGGCTTCTCAAATACAACCATAATGTAATCAAATAATAAGAAGAAATGACTGATTCTTCTAATTTTTATCCAGAGCTCCCCTTAGAATTAATATCTTCTGTCTCTTGAGAAGAAATAAATATATATACGTAGGAAAACAGGGCATTTCATTTACGACATAATGAGAAATCAGACAAGCTCTCTGAAAGGGTGAGAGAGTATTAAGAAATCACCAGACAGCAAATAAATTACTGAAATCCTGTTGGATCTTCATTGATCTCTGCGCAAAAGCCAGTAATAATGATATTGGATCCATCTTTAACTGCTGTCAATTTACTATATTTCAATCTGAGATAACAGAGCTGAACCAACATCTAACATTAGATCAGTGGAGTGAGGTTCTGTGGGAGAGCTACAAATGCAAACAAGCAAGAGAATTTATGAACTGAATGAAGCAATTATCTCTACTGAGAACAGTGGCATTAGGGAACCAATGATTTCACATATTTGATTTTATGTACCTTCTACTGCATTGCTTAGGGAAAAGTAATCTTGTTTCACATCAAAGACAATGAGGCAATTTTTTCCTAATATCCTACACAAAACCATAAAATTTGTGATTATGGTATTTGTGGATCCTTAAGCAATCAATTTAGCTTATGCAGTCTGAGCATAAAGATGACTAATAAGAGGTAGAACTTCTGGTTTAAGCACTAATTACTCAATAACATATTGTAGAGATCTGATTTTATTGGATGCATTAGATGTACTTTGCAGGACTTTACAAATACTTGTATTTGACGAGTTCCCTTAAAGAGGAAATGAATCTTTAAATTTACCCACTTCCTTTACTCATTGGCAAAATTTCTAGCACAATATCTTTATATAAAAAGATCATACGGAAGGTAAAATCTGTTTTAGGATAATGAATATATGATTTCTTAAAGCAAAAAAACCCCTAGATGAATTTATTAAACATCCAGGTTTAAAAGAGCAAAAACATATATGATTGCAACTCTGTGCTTCTGGAGCGAAGCTTACATTTAGAGAGGTGCCCATTCATACCGCACAACAACATCACAAGTAAAAGTAATGCTGTTGCACCTATGCTGGACTAAAGCAGTAAGTGAGAAAATGGTTTCTATGGTGAGGGAATTCTTTAGAGCATCTGATTTTCCCAAGAAAAACAAACAAGCTCTCAGGTGAAGAATCAGGTGTGGTGGGGGATGTATGTAGCTGACAGCTGTCCAAAGCCACACAACAGCTGAAGGTACAGTCAGATGTCCAGGTATCCAAACCCTGTTGGGACATAGCCTAGTTTTCATAGCTACTGAAAACACGATGGATGCTTGCACTGGATGGCCAGGAAGTCTACAAAGTCCTTTACAGCATTATACCTGCTTACCTGTATTGGGTTATTCCTATTAAACAAAATATGCCTATTATTTGTCACTCTTCAAGAACAAAACTGAACATTGTGAAGATCAGATTTTATGGAGAAACTATGGGCTAATCATCATTTCATATAAATTACCAAAGTGGCTTTGATTGAGTGTGGGATCTACGAAGGTTGTCAGAAGCAGGATGATTTTTCCTAACACTTGACCTTGGGGTTAGAAAACATAAATCAGAATTATATATTGGTAATACAATTGTTAAAGGTTTGACATTTATATTTTGTACAATAAGAAAATATCAATAAGCAAAAAGTTTGAAAGAGCTATTTGTCATTGAATTTAGATAAGTCAATAAAAAAGAAGAGATTAGAAGGTGCTCACATGATTTTTAGAACTGTATTTTTTTTACAGTAATTAAGCCATTCAAGTGTTGAATGTTTGGATATGTGCACACAGGCATGTGTACGTGTTGTGAAAATGTGTATTTTCCAAGGAATTTGGAAATTGTTCTTAGTTTGATTCATCATTTAACTCTTTTCCCGAAAGCACTAGTTTTACCATTTCCCAGAGGGGCATTTCACTTAATTTCCTTTTGGATTAGCTGCTGCTCTGAGTTTGAATTTAAAGTTTAAAGGAATCATTTGATTTTAATAACTTTTATGTGTAGTGCTCCATTGAGTTTGGATTTTAGCACAGAACACTACTTTTCCATAAGGTGATTTTTAGTAAATCCCTGTGTGTAAAAGAAAGATAAACACACATCAGTGAGTTTGTTACTGAAATTAAATTATTGGATTTTTACATTAGAATATGTTTTGAACACAGAAAAGCATGAAGAAACTGTTTTCTCATGTTGGTCATAGACACATTTCTAACACTTCAAAACTTGAAATAAGCCTGTGTGTTTCCTTCGATCTCAGAGAATATTAAAGTGCTATGGTCTTATATAGTCAGTTCAGGAAAGCAGTGCTTCTTCAAAGACACTGTTAAACCAAATTCTTAAACGGTAACCACCTCCTGAGATTTTGAACTCTTAGATAAATATTTATTTGATTGTGATTACCTACTTACTTGACATTCCAATCCTGCTAAATCTTCCTGTCCTTACTCAGTGTGTCTCTCTCCATTCCACTCATTGCAACTAGCTGTAAGGCTCAAGGTTGCTTTAAAGCAGAGCCCAGGCAATGACTGGACTTAACCAGTGCAATTAAGCACTGATTCCACGCCCATTCTAGGATTTGCAAGAACATTCTTTATTCATACTGTTTGTGGTTTTTTTCTCTTGCCACTTCCAAGTATGAATTAAATACAGTCAACTATAAATCTTGGTAAACCAGAAGATGGCTGTGCACCTTTTGAAATATCATTCTATTAGAAAGGCTTCAGTCTCCATCAAAGTTGAAGAAACGTTTCCCTCCTATTCACAAGATAAAAACAAGAAGCCAAATTTCTCCTTTCTTCCAAAGGAAAGATAATCCCATATTTTTAGGAGACTTTTCTGGGGGTTTTTGTGGGTTGTTTTCTTTTTGTTGGGTTTTTTGCTCTTTGTTGTGTCAGTGGCTTATTGTGAGGAATAAGGAGACCACCCTTGTTCATGATCATTTCCCTTACTTATTCAGAGAAGCTGCAACTTGTGACATGAGTGTCACAGTGGATCTTCATAGGTCTTGACTTCTGTAGGGACACTAAGGGAGGCTCTTGACTGAACTATTTGATTTAGAAATTTTGGAAAGAAACATAAAATCTTATCCTTTTGAAATTGCATCTTTTTATCAGAAGACAATCTCTCAGACAGTAAAAATCACTTTTACAGGTGCATGAAGTGTTATACATAACACATCCAACACATGTAAAATCTAAAATTTCAACCAGTGTGCCTCTTCTGTTCTCTCAAAGGTCTGGGAGAAATTGGAATCAAAATGAGTTCTGTTGGCCACAGATGTACAGTATTTTGAGACACAATGGGACACTGTATGAATCAGTGTAGACACATTATTGACATGCTAACATACTTACCTGCAGGCTTGCAGGATGGGTCTGCAGTGACACTCTGTTTTTCTTATTGATTTATAGGGGAGATTTCAGCAGTGCCAGCACCAGTTTAACACTATCAGTAAGTTAAACTAAAATGTAGGCTTGGAGCTTGGTTTTACATTGCTGCAAAATTGTGCAGTTCGGGAAAGCAATAGTAAATCATACAATTACTTTCAAGGTAAAGAGAATGCAATGAGGAAGAGAAAGATGCCAGTACTATGAAGTGAGCTAAATTGTAACTGGCTCATGTTCAACTGTAACTGAACATATTTTTCACAAGCCATTACTCACAGTGGGATGTGCTACAGTTTTCTGTACCAGTTTTTCCTGCTACTTATAAACTCACTTTCTGGATTCATACCTCCCTACTGAAACTGATATCAGCATTATTTAATTTCAGCCATTTTAGATGACAGAGACATAAAAAGTGGAAAATAATGGTGAAACATAAAAATTTTCCTTCTTACCTAATGGGGGTAAAGCAGTTCTTCTGAAGATAATGTTTTAAAACTGTAAGAATTCAAAAAGGCCCTGTTGATGTTCATGATAATGAAATAACTAATCACTGTGATGTTTAGGACACTGCTCCCTGAACAAAAATAATTACTGCATTGAGAATAAATAAACATTCTAAACTCTTTTCTATGTATCAGTGAATTAACATAAGTTTAAAATGCAGCATTGTTTAAGATGAGATTTTACTGTAACAAACCTCACTGAGTAATTCTTGAGCAGGTGAGGGGGATTTTCTTTGCTGAAAAGAAAGGTCTTTCTCCTTCAAAACATCACTACTTCTTTCAATGTCTTACATTTTGCTGGCTGGAAATCTTGTCTGCACTCTAACCTTGGTGTTCAGAGGAATATGGTAGTTGTCTAGGAAGCATAGTTTGCTAAGAGAGTATTTGTCTTTGGAAATGTGTTTTTGTGTCACCTAACAAGGAACGGTACTATTTGCCCTCTCACTCCCTGTTTCCACTTCTACTCAATTCTCTTCATCATCTATCTAAAATTCAAATAACATCCCTGAGTTTAAAGAATTAATACTATACAGAAATTTCTAAAAGGCTATTAAAACAATCTTTGTACTCCTCAAATAATGTAGTCAAATGAAAATGAGCTATCACAATAATAATCTTTACACAAAACCATTGGAAAAATTCCATTAGCCCCCTCAAGAGAAAATATGACACTAGGAGGCATAGTGTTCTAAGATACTTTAAAATAAAATGCAGATTCTGAAATTCACTTTTATCTGTACTGGTTCATACCTCCCAAAGTGTTCTTCCAGCATAGCGTCAATAGTCTCAGATATTTATGATAACTGTCTATAGGTTATATTCTTCTATTCCACTCATTATCCATAAAAGTGGAATAAATTTAAAGAACTTTTAAAACACCTCTCTGGTAAATTCTGCTAATACTTCTGAACAAAATTCACCTCTAATATACAGTGCATCAGCACTTTAAGAGTACATTGATCTTAATTTTAAGGAAATAAATATTTAGATAAAAAGTACGGGAAATTATCTACTACAGTTACTAATGCAATTGAATATTAAGCAGTATTATTAAAATCAAGCCTAAAAATGAAGGGAGAAAAAAATTTGAAAAAAATCCAGATAAATAAAGTGAATCAAGGTCAATCTTATGAATCTTTTACTAAAGGAATATCTAGTCCAGGTCGTATCTCTCAGCACTAAATAAAATGTAAATAAAATTTATTAGATATGTTTTTATTTGCAGGACTCTTCACTATATAATTCTTTGTCTTTAAAATTTATCTGATGCAAGAGCAAGCTGATTCAAAGCTAGTATTGGAGGCTGGATTTAATGAAATTCTGCTTTCAGCTTAGTTCATCCTTCCCTCAGGATCCTGAGCTACACCTGGACTTCTCTGATTCCCAAACATAATATAACAAAGAAGATGAATTTGAAAATTGCTTTTATTTTTCACATGCTTTCCAGGTTCTAACAGATATTATACTTGTGTGTTTTTTTAACACCATTGCTGTTCAGCATGAAGTTGTCCTCAAGAACAGTAGGGGCATTTGAGGTCTACCATATTGTTTTATAATATGCACTGGATCCTTTGTCTTGCGATGGCACCCATGAGACCCCATAATGCCAAACAACAGAGGATATTTTTTTTGGTAGCATCTGGCTTCTTGGCTCACTCCCCAGATAATATTGGCAGCTTTGCATTTGCTTTCAGAGCTGTCATGTATTTCACTTCCTGATAGGCTGTTAGAATTACCTTGCCCTTTTAGATGTGATCATTTGACTTATCCTTGTTTCTTACAACTTTTTATCAGTAGCTTAAAAAAATTTCAACACAAATGCATTCAAATCACGTGAAGAAGCAGTCCAAATTGATATTTGTACAAATGAAAAATTCCATTTTCTTAAAATAAAAATGTGCATGTGAAATAGATCCATTGTTTCATACTACGTGACTTCATTTTGCCACTAGCAATCAAGTTTCAAAACCTATTTGCAAAACTGCAGATTGAAACCAGCCCTATGTTATTTACATCAAAGATTTAGGAAACCACATGAAGGTGAGCCCCATAGTGGATGACAGGAAACCCACTAAGTCAATCACATGTTCTTTTTCTTCTAAGTTCATGCAGAAATTGGATCAAAAGAGCACTTCACTATCCTTTGGGCAAAGGCTTGGCACCTAGCTGCAGCCCTACTCAGGGTCCCTGTAGGGTCTGCTTCTCTGCTGGAATCACTGAACCTTGGAAAGAATCCAGGCAGTGACACTTTGAAGGAAGCATATTTGCTCAGCCTGTGATCACATCATAAACAGAATAGGCTGTGAATGCCAGCATACCAGAATGTTGTTGGAGAGAAACATATGGGTGGAAATACTAATTCACTAATGTCAAAATTTACTGCTCTGACATTTTTAGAATAAAATAATTATCTTTTTCATGGCAGATAATTCCATTTACATTGGGGTTTTGGGTATAGATCCTTCCTCCCTCTTCCCCCAGAGTTAGATTAATAATTTGTTTATCAAAAATTTATTGGAAGAAACTAATAAAATAAAATAATTGCAGTGAAATCCCCTGGTTACACCAAATCAATAAGGAAATTAATTAATCCAAAAATTTTAAGTCAATGTATTTAAAGGAGATCCTTCGTGTTTTCCCTTTTTTTGTTTTGAAATTAGATCACGATCTCAGTTTTTATGAATTACAATTAAATATTTTAAACTGCAAAACCTTAAACTAAAAGTAACAGGAAAAAGGAGTAAAACATTTATTAGAATTTCCAATATATTCACAATTTTACTCAAAAGTAGTTTCTTCCAGTGAAGTTGAATAACTACTGGGTAGTCTCCAAAAAGGAAGAGGTTTCCAAAATATGTGTGGTGGCCAGTGAGCCTGTGAAACAAGGGACAAAGAGAGTCCATTGGTGAGACAGTTCCTGGTATCACAGACCCTCCCCAGGTTAGGGTGAACAGAAAAATCTTCCCCAGGACGCTTTGCCCTGTTATGTTAATGTACCCCTGTTCTGCTTCCCTGGTTGGCCCGTGGCCCCTCCGCCCCCTTGCCACCTTATATGTCGCATGCCATAAAAAGTTCTCCAGTCCAGGTTCCCCCATTGGCGCTTGCCCCATCGCCACTCCCCTAGAGTTTCCCCACTGGCTCCCATTCCCTGTCCCGCCTTTGTACCGCCCCCGTGCCCTCAGATCATTGGTCTCCAATGCTCGCACTGCTCCCGTGCTTAAACCTGGACCCTCCATTGTCTTCTGTCTTTGTCCCTGGAACCCTTTACGGTGTGGCTGCACTAAACCTCTGTCCGTGGAGCTCTATACAGAGACCCTTCCTGCCTCTTTGCCGCCGACCCACATGACTGGAGCTATCCGTGTGTGTGTGCGTGCAGGCGTGTGCGAGTGTGTGTGTAGCTGATCCTGCCCAGCGGCTTTGCTAAGGAGACGCTTTCGGAAGGTCGCAGCATCGCGCTGCAGCACTGCAAAGCCGTGCGCGGAAAGTGACATGGTTTTAAGAACAGGACACATTATCTTTAACTGACAGCTCAGTTACACTATTTTACTGAATGACTGAGGATTTGGCACTGCGTAATTTTTTTTTTCTTTCATTCTTAGACATTTTTACAAATATGCTTAAGAAACACTAGCAGCCATGTAATAGACTCTTCTCATTTCGCACCTGGTCTAAAATTCTTACTGTTGGGACTATGCATTCAACATAAGGAAACAATTTGTGCTTTATCTCTGCAGAAGTCTATTGATTCAACATATAAACGTTTAAAATTGTCAAAACTAAATTTGAAATTTTGTCCTTAATAGTTCGCTATCCCAATCTACTTACCTTAAAATGATTGGTACCTTGTAAGTTTGAGAATTCACTTGATGTATTTGGATATTCAATGCCATGATACTCAATTAGGATGAGGTGACGTTTTATATATGTACCAGAATGATGATCATATGCTTTTAATAATATGTTTTTTCTGCAGCTTTTTGGAAACCTGTCAGAAACTTGCCTTACCAACTTTGCCTTTGTTTTATGGTCTAACATTTAACTAATGCGAAGTGAAACTAACTTTGACATAGTCCAACAGCCTGTGCCTCTAGAATTTGTCTTGCGGCTAAATTGGTAAACTACAGCACTCCACTTCACATGTCAACAATTTTGCTCTCCAGTGAAAAGGACACAAAAGCTACCCCCGCCTGCAAGCTGGCCCTAAAGCGCTGGAATACCTTAGCTTTTACTGTAAAGCGTTTTGTGTGTGACTTCTTTTCTGAAAGAAGACTTGTAAGATTTGAGTTGGTTCTTACTGTAACTGCCTGCTATGACTTGAACTGACTTAGCTAAAATAGAAAAGCAGTTTGAGCAGTTGGTGGTATCTTAAAGAAAACCCCAACACTAAGACCAAGTACTCATTAAGAAAAACTTTTTGTCATCTACAGGATAAAGTTGCTGAAATGACTTTTGAGTAATTACTAAAGGAATCAGCATGAAATAAATCCACCTCTGGAGAGAATGTGCTGGTGATATCATTAACCAGTGTTTATCAAAGATAACTTTACCAGAGTTCAGTCAAACCTTCACTATTTGAGAATAAAGAATATGAAAAACATGCAGTGAAGTTGGCAAGAATTGAAGTGTGAAGTCTTTAGTTTACATTTTGAGGGGACACCTGCCTTTTTAATTCTCTTTTATTAAGTCCCTAAAGATCAACACCATGCAAACACCAAATTAATTGATAAGTTTTCTTGAGGTTGAAAACAGTGAAATTTAATGGTTATTTCACTCACTTACTTAGTGTCAGTTTTGACTTAACAATTTAAGATGAAAATGAAATTATTGAACATTAAAATGAACCTCTTGGGATACTCATTTTGAATAGTGTCTTTAGTCTCTTGGATGACCTGAAAAAAATTTAACCTCAAAACAATTTACAGAGAAAGAAGAGAAGGCATAGATGGAAAGAAGGTATCTTAGTTTCTCCTAGTTTTAATTTAAGTAAAGAATTAAATTACAAAGCATTATTTATTCTCACAAATTCCAAGAGCTTGTGCAAATCTAGATGCATAATCAGAAATAAGAGAGAGGTGGAATACATTTTTGAGTTCATCTCTGAAAATCCCATTCATCAACTAGTAATTCAGGCTGGATAAACAAAAAAAAAAATCAGATCTTCTTTTATTATCAATTTTAAAAATTTTTGTTTGTCCTCTGCAGATTGTGTGCAATAACACAAGGTATCAGTAGTGAAAAGTCAGAGTTTGATAAATGTTATCCCCATTAATTCTGAGATGCCACAGAATTTTCCACTAATAAAAAACATTAATTTATGTTTCTAAGGTACTGTGATGCAGCTACCATTGATAACTGCTAATTTCTTAATGGAGACAACCATCTTTGCATGTGTATGTGTGTTATATAGAAGGAAAACCCTAATTCTAAGTTTTAATTGATATATAAAACCAGCTAATATTCTAAACTATGTATTTATCATTAGTATGGCAAATAATTTTTCATTCCACTTAGGAAACAAAACACATACATAAGGTGTATCAACATTTAATATAATTTAGAAGTTCTGTACAATGACAAAAAAAAAATAAAAGAGGAGCCTGTCATACTCATAAAGCTCAAGTGACAATTGTAAGTAACTTTTCCCAGATGTACTTCAGCAAAAAAGGCATTCAGAAACTAATATATATAAGCCTGCAGAGTGGCACTGGATATAGTGTATTTTCAGAGAAACCATCAAACTTTTCTTGCCTATTAACTCATTTTCAATGTCAGTTTTCACCCCTGAGATTTTTGCAGCTGTGTTGTTAAATATTGAGTGTAGGAGCTTAACATGGAAATATTAACAGATATTAGCTGCAGTGTTGCTGGTGGGCTGCTGCTATTGTACGTTGAAAAAAACATCTGAGACGAGAAAAGTTGTGATACCAGCCCCGTACAGTACAGTCTAACTACATAAAATGAAATGAAAACCTTTGAAGACAGAATTAAAAGACGCAATACTGAATACTAAATAGTTCTCATGGGATACAGAAATAATGCAGGTTTTTGCATTGATAGCAAACAGCAGGAGACTGCCAAGACTTAGGTGCCTGAGGGCCAGAAAAGCTTAGTTATAACTTTATCCAGATTAGCGTCCCAAGATTTGTGTAACTGGCATCCGTAAAATGTATTGGAAAAATTGTTGAAAAACAATGAAGATCATCATTTTATGAAGTGAGGAAAAGCTGCACATTATTTTTTCTGTAACATATTTTTTTATTACAGGATTATCTATCCACTGCCATGCTTCCTTTTGTTTTGCTCTTCATTCTGCTAAAATATGTGCACATTCATCTACTGGTGGGTTTGTGCTGCCTGGAAACTACACTGGAACAAAATTTACCTTGACTGGGAACGGTAGGGAATCCTGCTTTCAGCTGAAGTCTGGGAATACACATTATTTGGCTCTAAAAATTCTGAAATATATGTAGATAATGGAAATACTTTGCAAGTTATAGAGTTCTATAGTCTTCCAGTATGCCTTCTTCTTAGCCTTTGACTTTGAATAGAATAATTTTATTGAAACCTGAGGTAAATGTTTTACAAAATTCACATATAATGACACTTCATATTATTCAGCTAGACCAAAGTGTGTTTTAACTTCCAACACACATCAGAACTCTAAATAAATATTGCTTCAATCCAAAAGAATTATTTTGATCGTTTCAGCTAAATAATTTAGATGTATCAGATAATAAAAACGCAGCTACTTGTTTGCTGAAGTGCTGCAATACAATATTCTTTATGCAGTCCATTGGTTATGCTACTGGTTTTCTTATTTGTTTTCACAGCTAAGTCAGTCAGGTATAGTTCTAGCAAAATATAAACTTTACATGAGGAAAGAATAAGACTCTTAGGTACTCATAATTATTTGAGACTCTACCCCATTTTTGTATTCCTACTTTTTAGTTCACATTAGTAATTTTGGTAGAAAAATCTGTGCAGAAATTTTATGAAGTACTTGTGCATTCTTCTAGCAACAAAGATTTTGCATTTAAAATTTTCGGAGTTTAGCGTGATAGTTCAGAATGATTATTTATTGATATGTCTGGTGTCCAAATGCAAGAAAAACGCTTGCAAAAAAATACTCTGTAGAAAAAAATATATGGTCGCTATAGAAAATCAGGCAATGTCCTCTGTGGATTGGGCCTTTATAATAGCAAGTCTTTGAGGAATTATTTATAGTGAAATAACAAATACGAGAAATGATCCCTGAATTGCCCATATGAAAGTTCGCATTTCTTCCAATATTCATAGATACTTAATTCTAATTTTGGTCTGAACTAGAAGGCAATATTCTTTGATATAAATTTTAACTTAATTATCACTAAAATTTCCTTTTTCAAATGAATAAAAGTTTGTGGCAGAGGTAAAATTTTATGGACTAAATAACAAGCAAATAAGCCATTTCCAAGTCTTCAAGATAAGTAGATGCAGGAGACAATTACCTGGCATTTAATTCCATCATCCTAATCTGATAAATGAAGGGAAATATGGATGAATTATTATTTTTATGATGCCTCTGATATTATTCTTTTTTATTATCCCCATCCTTATTGAGACAGTTTTCAAGGTCTTTGACAGGAGCAACATTAATTATGTTTTTCCAAGGTACATAATGAACCATTAACCATATACAATATTAATATGTAAGAAAAGACTAAGAAACTTTCCTGTTGGCTCACAGTTATGGACAAGATTTCCTTCATGGATAATCTGAATTTATATTAACATTACAATTGAACAAAAACTGCAATAAATAAACCAAATTTCAAGCAATTATCGTAGTTATTCTATTAAACTATCCAAACGCTTTATTACTTCTTTCATAGTGTTGCTTCCTTTTTATTTAAAAGGTTACTTCTCTTCCCTTTAAGAATTGAATTTATAATGCTGCCTACAATGTATTGATAATAGTTAAACAATCAGGTATTTTGTGGACTAATACCTCTTCAGTATTGCTCTGTATTGATTTTTGTGCCTTATCTCATCTCATAGGATGTTTTAGAAAGTAGTAAGAGTCTTTTTTTTTTTTTTTTCCCTGTACTGGTGAGTATCTGGTATGCTACTGCTTCTCACCCATAGTATCCTAAAATACTATGCAATAAAAAACCACAATACCAGAACAAAATATGAATTCACAGGTTAAGGCTATCCTATAGCAGTGCTAGGCTGAGTATGAACCAGAAAGAGCTAAAATGATAAAAATTTGTCTAGTCTAGGTCTGTAAATCAATTTTTTTTCCTAGAATCCTTCCCAGTCAGTATGCTTTAATGCTATCTCATCCTCTTGTCTGTGGGCTGAATTAGACACAAATGGAAGATTAAATATCCACACATTCACTTTCTGTAAATAATTTGAATAGCCAAGGAAGGAAGCAGTAAAGTTTTCATTTAATTCATGACTGAACTTTTTTTTTTTTTTTTAAATAGGAAATATAAAACTAAATCTTGCGGATGAGTGAGGTTCACCAAGAAATTTAATCAATCTTATTTGACCAGCAAAGTGAACAGTGGAAGCCAAATTCATTCAGTTTCAGAGCTGAAAACCAACCTGCATCCCACAAGTTCATTTTCCCTGCTGATTACATCTTAATTTTAAGAACAGAATATAGTCAAATGTGATATTGTTAATGAATTTTTCTTAATGGATAAGAAATATACAGACCGCCTTGACCATCTACTAAAGGGATGGGCATAAGAGCAGTGTTGTGGAATCTCAGAATCCTGTTTCTTGTTAGCTGCAGGTCTGAAGAACCTGTATTCTAGATTCTATGTTTTAGAATCTAGTTGCCTCACTGCAGCCTTTGGGCTAGCAGAGGAAACATTTTGGTACAATGCAAATGTGAAGAAATTACTTATCAGTCTATGAGATCCAGACTATGTCACAGCTTGTAGACTTTCAATTTTACAAAACCATAAGTGTGCCACATAGAGGAAGGTGAAAGGAGAAATTTTTACTCAATTCTGAAAATGAAATATCTCTAAACTATCATATTTAATGTAATGTTAATTAAGCAACACACATTAAGGCATTGTCGGGAGGTTAATGAATGCCTGGGAGTGGCATGTAGCTGAAAATTATATTTTGGGTGTTAAACCCTAGTCAATAATTAAATCCCAGGAAATACCCTAGTCTGAGATTAATATTAATCTTAGAGAACTTAACTGAGAATTGAAGAAAAGTCTTAACCACGTGTGTTGTTCTTAACAGAAAAAATTGCAGTTCTTCCACACACAGGTTTTTGGTAAGCCTTAACCCTGGTATCTTTTGTAACCATTCAGAGTAAGTTCTTATATGTACATGTGTTATACACACACACACACACACACACACACACACAAGTAATATATAGCACCTGTTCCAGACACAAAGCCTCTCAGGTTTAAAGAGACAGTATTTCACCTCCAGATTGAATACCTGAGCACTCATTCCACACACAGTTGAAGACCTTTCTCCATTGTACACTGTTGTATTGATCTTAACTGCTAATTGCTCAGGGATGAGGTTCTGCAGGGTAACATCTTACTTTTGTTTTATTCTTCCAGACTCAATTTTTATCAATTTGTGCATGACCATTTTTTGGAGTTTGCTCAGATAAATGACAGAGCATCAAGCTTTGCTGCTCTTGTTCACACTAGGTAACAACAGATTTCCACGAAGCTTAATTAGGAATCTGTAAACAATAATCCTATTTAAAGAGGAAAGGATTAGCCCATGGCAGCCAAAATATGAGAGAAACTTCCTCCATTGTTTGTATTGTGCCTGGATAAGTTAACATGAAGGCAGCTTTTTTGTAAACACTGAAAAGTATAATTAAAATATATATATAAATTGTGTTAAGAGATTTTCTCTGGACATTGTTTTCCATGAAATTTATGGTCATAAACAGGATTGGAAAATGGTAATTTAGAGTAAAGAGAGGAGGCACGAGGAAAACCAATATAAATTCAAATCTAATGAAAAGACTCAGAAATTCCTTTTGTGGGATTTGCCAAAGGGATTTTCAAAAGTCTTTATCAGAGAGATTGAAAGAAAAGTAAGGAAAGAAAATTCTGTGGCATTTTAGGTTCTAATGAATATTCTTTTTTTTTTTCATACACAGTAAATCTGTCTCCAGCTCAGGCACCTGTATAATCACGACACTGTTAAGTTTCTTTGAAGTCCTCTAATTCAGGTTTCATGCATCACATTTGTTTAAAATGTTTAATAACTTATTCACTAATTGCTTGTTTAAACCTACGCTGGCTGCCAAGCATTCTGTTATAACTGATAAAATATAGATCACTCTGAATATTTATGTGTGATTTTTGTGCAAGTGACATTTATGATTAACGCAAACTTAATTTGGTAGTGGAATCAAATAAAAAATGTCTCTGTGTATTCTACTGGAATGATTAGCAGAGGCCATTAATCAAGAAGTCCCTTTTGTTCTTAATTTTATGCCACATGAATGAGTAAAGATACAAAGGAACTGAGTATTTCATCAAGCTCCGGCTTTCTTTATGTGAAATATTCAATTCTCTCACAAGAAACTTCCATATCTTTAATGTTTTTAATCACTGCTCTTTTGTGTGTGGCCCTCTTTGTGAAGTGAGACCTGCATATGATTCAGGCAAAAACATTTCTGGAGTATAGCACAGTCATGAATTTGATTCCAAATGGCTTTTTCAAATCAGAGCTATAGAGCCACACCTGAATGCTGAACAAGGCCCAAATTGGTTCCAACCACTTATTTTTTTAAGTCTGCAAAGGTCACAAATTAAATGAAGAAAGAATTTTATTTGGGGGTTGTTGGGGGATTTTCTTTTTACTCCTTAATTTGTTCCCTACATACTCCATGTTGGGTGTCAAAATATTGATGTACTACAGCGAAGGATGATCCAATGACATACAGAGGTAAAACAACAGTCTGAGTATTCTCCTAATATCAAGCAATATTTCAAGAATTAAAAAAAAAATATAATTTCTTTTTAAAGTGTATCAAAGTGCATTATATCTGAGATAAAGAAGTGAATTTTAAAAAGGCTTTTAATTGTGGGCCACTATCACTAACAAAAGACAGATACTGAATGGATGGGTAGTGACTTCTTGCTCATTACTGATTTGAGTGAGGGTAAATAATAAAAATTATGTGTGATTGGGGGTGTATCAATGTAGCAAAACACACCACCATGCCTAACAAATACACAAGTTTAAATATGCCCAGCAAAGAGTATTAAAAGAGAATAGAAACCACTTTTTCTCCAAGCTGACAGTAGCCCACTCCAAAAGTTGTACATTGTTGTCTTAAATGAGGCTCATCAGAGCACATAAAAGCAACAGAAATATTTTCACAACCTTATGTATAAGCACAACTCCCAGGTCCTATCCTCCCAGGTAATTTTGTTTGGAAACTGCTGATTTGCTCACATGATTTCAGAATTCACAAAAGCAAATGGCTCAGATTTATTTAAGCTGTTACAAAGTGAACTGCAAAGCTAGAAATCTGTAAATTTACTAGCTTACAAATAAACATTTGTCAAAAACTGAGTGGGTTTTATGTTTGCAAATTTATACAGTCCCAATTAGAAAATAACAAAACGTCTGCAGTTGTCAGAAAGAGTAAATACAAGGCAAACAAAAAAACTAAAATTCACATTTGAAGAGTGCATTGAAAGTTTTTATAGATACATAAATATACCACTACAACTAATTACTATTGTTTAAAAAATGTCTACCAGTTAAGACTGTAATTCTTATTTTTCATTTCACTCAGAATGAAAGGGATTTATCTTTGCCTTATAAACTACAAAAAGTTACAAAAATTGCTGAAGACTACACAGAAGGTTAGTCATCGATTTTTTTTTTTTTTACTACCTATGGTGCTTGTTTCAAGATACAAAATATGGTAAAATTCTGTAAACTAAGTAGTGTAAAATTGTCTGTAGATTATGTTACAAAGCCAAAAGTTTACCTGAGGCACATGTAGCCCAGATAACTTGAGTAACTCGCTGCCACTGTTCAAAATTCAGTGGAGGACAGAGCAAAGAACAATTTTCCTCCTTGGCTAGTTTAAGCAAAAATACATATTCTTTCCCTGATATCGTAAAAGATAAAATCAACTCCTAAAATATGTCTTGCATTCTTTAAATTAGGCAACTGTACACATTAAATTATGTTCAGATAAGTAGTTATGTACTGGTAGAGAATACCGAAGCATATAAAACTTTTAAGCTTTAATGTTTCTTGATGTGGTTTTATAGATGTGGTTCATGTAGCAGTTTCAGAAATCCTCTGATTTCAGATCCTCCTGTTTCTGCAGAATCGGTGAAGAAGTCAATGCAGGTTTTGCACCCTAGAAACACAAAAAGAAATTGCTAATATTTGCTAATCTGTTGACTCTTCAATAAACTTACCTTGTACATGTCCTGTCACCTCTCTTTTAAGAGGTCTTTTTGTTTTAATAATTGCTTTTTTTTTGTTTGTTTTTTTCTTTTCATCTGCTTATGTTTCTAGCATTGTTTTGAAGGACTAATGGAAAACTCAATTGTTAACTATTTTTCTTCACATCTGAGGTAACAGAGGCTTGCAGTAAAATCTCGTAACTCTTACTAAGACTGATGTCCATTTTTTGCTAAAAGCTTCATCTCCCTGGTAGTTTGAGAAAGAAAAAAAGGAAGCACAAAACATATTCTTCTTCACAGCAGTAGTGTCTGATTCTCAGTTGTGGCTTCTCCGATTGTTTCCCAAGGCAATAGGCACCCAAAGCATTTTCCGCTAAAAGAAATGTACTGCCCATTACTTAAATGACAGTGCTTTTACCCAGTTTGAACATGAGAACCTTGTACAAGATTTCCTGTAGAGAAAAATAGAGTTTTGGAACTGATGTCAATTCTTGTCTGAGTTCAGTTTGAACCACCTACAAAAAGCAAATGTCAAATGACCAGGATAAGAAAATTGCAGAGATTCTTAACCAAGGTCATTTTCTTAGTGGGTGCAAAATAAGTAAACCACCTTGAACAGGAGTGTATTGTGCATTAGAGCTGCATAAACTGAACTTCCAGGAGCTCTACTAAGTTTGGTGTTCTTGTTGAAAATCATTTATGTGATACAAGCTTCTTGACTTGGCATTATCACCTGATAATTACAAGCAACACAAAAAAAAACCCACACAAAAAACTGACATTCTGCTGAGAGTGAAGGTAAATATCCATGACTGAACTAAAATAAAAGACCATAAATATATGTCAGTTCTGCCTGAAAAAAGTCACTGAATGTTTCTAGTCAGTCCTCCAAAAAGTACTTTTACAGATTAGTTTTTTCCAGGTGAAAGTCATTTCCAACTATGACCATGAATCCTTTTACTGTGGATGTTTAAATACTAGAATGCAAGTTTAAATCAGCAGGACACGCAGGTAGAAATACCACACTCAGGTTCCGTGGGGAAAAAAGTGCAGATGAGCTGAGGAATGAAGTACAACCCCAAGCCTGGGAGTGAGCCACAAACCCAGATGTCCATTCAAATCAGTAGGTAATCATATGGGGGCTCTGTTCACGGTTCTCTTTTGCTTTTTTTTATAAGCTTTATAGAGATGGAGTGGAGATGTACTTTTCTCTGTGTCTCTTCAGCAAGCACACCACAGAGCAGCTGCTCAGCTCTGTAATGCTGCTATTCACTACAGTTTTACAGTACAGGAGCTTTGACATTTCGCTTTGATGCAGTAAATATATAACAACCACAAGTGAATAAAATCAGTTATATGGCTTTCTTGGTAACAGTCCCAGATGATTGCCTGAGCACTTACACTGTTGAAGCACTTATTGGGTTCGGTTTTCTAAGCTTTATGTTTTCCGTGCAGGATCTGTCCTTTTTATTGTGTGTATGTGTAGTCTCAAACTTAATCAGACCTTATGCTAGAATAAAGTCCCTAGGTAGTGCTATACTGCTAAAAAAAGGTTGGTATTTCAAAAATAATAAAAGCTGTTAATAACAACAATCCCTTTTAATGAGATAACATTGAATGCTCCAGAATGCGTATGCTGTTGAGTTTCTTCTTACTAAACTTGTCCTTTGGGCTTTCACATGCAATATCCCCCACACAGTAACAACCCAGTCTCAGTTCCTTTAAGAATTTTAAGCTGATATGAAGCAACAGTGTGAGGATTTCCTTCCCTAAGTCCCCATTTTATTTCATTAATACAAACACTTCCCTTGCTGATAGTGTCACTTTGTAAGAATTCATCACCTATTGATCGGGCAGTGTAGAGTGCGTGGATGGATTGGTAAACCCTCACAGAGGCCTCTTCATTTCAGTGAGCTTCTGACATACCATGCTACAGGATTTCTTAACGGAATATTGACAAGCTCTGGCAGATTCTCCATTTTATGGACTAAATATTGTATTTTGTGTTTATTTTGTCTGATTTTCTGTGATTTTATTGTCACTCATTATTCCTGAGTTTATTTATCATGTGAGTATCCATATGGCATCAACATAAATCAGATTAAAATCAGATTAAAATCAAATTAGAATTGGACAACAGCATATAATCAATAGAGTTTTTGTAAACATCTGTATTTATGTATTATGTATGTCCCTAAATGTTTATAAATTTGTGATGTATGTACACATACATGTGCATTTAGACATCTGTGGTTGGCATGCACTACCAGTGGGTCAGCCCCAAGACTTACAGGATTGTGTGTTCCTATGCTTAGAGAGAGAAAGGTGTGTCTCTCATCCTGCCATTCTCTAAATAAGATGTCTTGCTCTTGAGCCTGCATTTGAGCCATGGATCATATCTTGGTATTATGGAAATGGTGGAAAAAGCACCTCATGAGGATGTGGGGAGATTTCAGGCTGACATCCTCACAATGCAAAAGAGAAAGGGAAGAAGGAAGAATTACAGAAAATCATAGAAATATATATCTGTCTATATTGTATATGTCAGTATGTCTGGAATGGGGAGATGACATAAACTTGAGCCACAAAAGACATATTTGGGGGCTGTCTCACTAAAGGTGAAGAAATGTGACGGAAACAACAAGAGAAAAAAGAGAAAGGGAGAAAAGATGTAACACAGCCAAGGAGGCTGCCTGTATAACTTTGGTTAAAGATTGTGCTATGCTATCAAGAAGATAATTCTCATAATCATAAAAACAAGCTGGTTTAATAAATATATACAATCAAAATAAGAAGTAATTCCCTCTGGCACTATAAAAATAATACAAGTGGTGATGTTATTCTGAAAAATGCATGTAAGAATGGCTGAAAATACATTTAAAATTGTCCTGGAGGAGAAAATATAATAAGGTGGAAATCTTTTGACACTGAATAGGTTTTTGCCCTACCTAATATATAAACTATTATACAAGCTATGTTTACAAGACAAATAATTTTTCTTTTGGCAGTAATTTGTCTCTTAACAATATCAATATTTTATTACCCATAAGCCATTACATTATTAATTTCAGTGGCCTGCAGTAAGCAGCACAGGTGGTTGGGTACCCAGCAGTAAGTTTTTATTGCTACTCAAATATTACTTGTGATTTCAAGTTGTGTTTTAAAAGGAACAATTCTTCCTTAAGCGTATATAAAAATGACCTAACAAAACAAAGCAAAATTTTAAAATGTCAGTCCTTTAAAAGCATTAAAAAAGATTGCAATAATTTTTAGAGGTATTTATTACAAGTGCATATAAAATAGAAATGTCTGTATGTCCATTTATTATAAATGACAGTTATATTCATTTAATCAGTAAAAATAATGTCATATAAATACGACAGACGTAACGTTGAGGCTTCTTAAAGTGCATGCAATTCTCTCTCTCTCTCTCTCCTGCATGAACCTGTTTGAATACCTGCTGTCATCAGTGACAAACTTGTCATTCACTGTAATATAAAACACCATGAAGACATTCTCTTAAGGACTGCTCAAGTGTTTCTGTACTTGCATACACAGTTTTCTAGAGGATAAGAGAGTCTTCATTAAAAATCATATAATTTATGTCGACAGTTTCCTTAGCAGTTGCTGCCAGAGATACAAAAACATAAATAATCTTTAGCCATTTTGCAAAATTTGTTTGAATTCCTCTGTTTTTGATATGAGGTCCTAGAATTTCTTCTATAACAGTGTTTCTGGAGTTCCAGCATATTCCCTTGTTTGTGATTTTGTAAAATGATATAAATGTGAAAGATTCCACTGGCCAAAAGAAATTATTCCCAGGATTACTAAATTCTGAGGTTTTTGTGGGGAGAGGGGTTTTGGGTTCTTGGTCTGTAAGAGGCTTAGATGGGTTTTTAACTTGACTAAGGATGGATACTTTTACTCAGAAGAGATTGAAGACTATATTGACAGTCTTCAGCTGACTGTATTGAGATCATCCTTCAGGCAATTACCCAAGTCTCCACATCATCTACACATTAGCTGTCATGTTGAGTCTCAACTGATGCGAGTCATCTGTCTTCCCAGGTCAGGAAACCCAGGCAAAGGACTCAAAGGTTCACACTGATTTCTACTCCAAAGGATTGCAGGGATTCAGTCACCTGGAGTCACTCAGTCTGAGATGTTCAGCTTGATCTTAGGTGCAGTTCTCAGGCTGTAACTGTGTTTACCCACTTGGAAACAGTGAGGCTTAGAGCAAATAATGTGAGTAGCTTTGTCTAATTTCTCCTTCCTTTGTCTTCTGTGAGGAAAAATGCTATTTATTATTGCTTATCCTCACTGGCATCCTATCCTTGCAGGCAATGAAGAGTGTTGAGTTAGGATTGTAAAGGATCATTTCTATTCGCGTTGAAGTTTACTGTCTTGACACTGTAGTAAATGTGTGAGTTCGAGCAGCTGTAGCTGAATCAACATCTCATGGAAAACTTATGGAGGACGGTGAATATGAAGATTATCAAAGCATTAAAAAAATATTTATTTCTTATATATACATAAAGTATTGTGCTCTGTATCTATATCACATGCTTTTCAAGGTTACTTCTGCTTACTTGATGAATTGCACTGATTACGTAGCTATTATTCATACATTTTTTTCTTTTTTTTGCCTAATAACACCTCTTTTTGACCCAAACTATATAAAAAAGAAAAATGCTTACAAACAGAATAGAGAATGTTACTGTTAAAATGCAAATATTTTATTAGAAATCCTGCATACTTGCCATCATTGGTTTCTTTCCAGCAGAATACTTTTCTGATCAGAAAATGAAATTGGAAACATTTCATTAATTTTATAAAAGATGAGAGGTCTGAGTGGCATCATAGTTCCTTTGTATTTTCCCCTGTTCATTTGTGTAGCTATAATTACAGATTCTTTGTGGAATGTTCATGTCAATCATTATTAACCTCTAATTTCTAATCACAGGCGTAAGTAGGTTTAAACTTCATTGCAAATCTTTTGAGAATTTGGTGGGTTTTGAGAGAGAAATGGCATGTTGCTCATCTTCATAATGTTTTCTGGAGATCCTTGTCAGTAATTTTTCCAAAGAGAAAGAAGCTATCCGAAAGAAGTGCAAGGAGAAGGAAAAAAAGAAAAGGAATGGACCAAGATTCTTTCTAGGCAAGAAGTTGTGTTCCAGGAGTTTTAACACTTCACAGTTATGGCTACATTTATTGGTGGGTGTGGCAGTTCCTGATTGCGCTGCTTCAGTGAAAAGGAAGATAAATAAGGCAACAACGCCTGCGAGACATGTAGGCAAGATTAGATGAGAATTAAGAAACTCGTCTGAGTTTAAGAAAACTATGAAAAAACCTGGCAGAGCTGAATTGTGAAAGTTTGAGGAACAAGAAACAAATTGCTTGGAAATTAAATTAAAGAATGGTATATTTTTAGGTTGTTGCTTTATTTGAAATCAATCAGTGGCAGTGAGGCTAGTAAAAAGGCACCACCAGAATTTAGCTTTGAAAAATGAGTGCCAATCATATGTTCCTTAATACAGTATGTTTTTCAATATTTTGGGTTGCAGCCATTTCTGGTAGTAGTTCAGCAGCTATTCCTTATATATATATATATAAATATGCTATAGTCATAACTTAAGTTTTCCAATACTGCAATTTTTCTATCATCTTTTGTATTCACTGTGGCAGTCTTACATACCTGTATGTCAAATCTGACTTGGAGAACTTGAGTACTGCAGGGTGAAGTAAGTCAGCCTCAACTTCACTCAGTGTGGTCATGATAAAATACCTGATTTTCTTATTAAAATATAAGGGCCTGATTCCAAGTAATTTACAGTTCCAGTGATTTCTGTAACTTTTACATGGGTTCTCATAACATATTTCACAAATTACCTTTAAAACAAAGACAGACAGCACAAAATAATATGAACCAAGAGAGTATTTGGTAGTGGGGCCTGGAGAAGTCTAAAATTAGATGGATCCCCTGGAACAATTAGAGTGCACAGTCTACTGTTCCTTACTGATTTACACACCAAAAATGTACCTTGTATTCCTCTCACTGCTCAATAGTAGTTAAAATATATAGATATAATTGGGATTAATAGGGAAAGATTAGAGAACAAAAATAAAACCACAACTGTCTCATAAACATTCAAACATTCTCAATACAGTAAAACTATTGTTCCCCCAATTAAAAAAAAAAAAGTGGTAGCGCTGCAAAAGGTGAAAGGAAAGTCAACAAAGGTAATTAAGTGATGAGATTGATTTAATCTCTCTCCATGAGTGGAGAGGTTAACTGACCTATCATCTTGATTTTGAACAACAGACAGCTGAGGGGAATATGAAACAGGTTGTGATATAGGAAGGCGCATGAAGAAGATTAAGAAGGGGAACAATTCAAGAAATAAAGGGCATCAGGTGGAGTTAGTAGATTTAAAGTGCACCTAATCAAGCAATTAAGCTATGCAACTCATTGAGTTGAAGCTGAGGAGATAAATTGTGCACATTGTTTCCCCACTTTTTTCTCTTTTTTTTTGCAGTTGGCTACAGGCAGGTATAGGATAGTAGGTTAGCCTTTGTTCTGAATAAATGTGGTTACATCTATGCTCTTATAAAATACTTTTATAAAATTATAAAAAGATTATAAAATCTTTTTAACAAAAAAATTTAAAAATGAGTAAACATGTTTCAGACAAAAGACTGGAAAGAGAATATTACTCTCTTCTACTGAAAAAAAAAAAAAAAGGCAAAATCCAGGAAAGATAACCAGCTGATGCACAAGTGGAAGAATGCAGGGAAAAAGAATTTAGTGGGCTGTCCAAAAATTTTCACAAACCACAAACCTAACAGGACAGCAGAAGGCAAGAAAATCGATGGAAGAATAAGTTACCAAAATGTGACTAAAAAGAATACCAAGAAAATCTGTGGGGCTTGGCCAAATAGCCTACAATTACTACCTTAACTAGCAATTAGATGGAATAGATTGAACTTTCACAGATTTTGCCCAAACACTTCAAATGTAAATTAGGTTATAGTATTTATCCTATAAGCAATGCTTTTGTTTAATGATCTAAATGGAACACAGTTTTGGATTTTTTTAAAATTTTCTTTTTTCTTAGTGAAGAGTGAGCATAAAGAGAATCCTTTCTTGAGATGAAGACATGCAAAATATTGCCATGATATGCTGTAACTTGAAGTGGTCTGGAATCTAATGATGACAAATTGTACTGGAATTTCCACTGTTATATTGTAATGGGAAATAAACCAAAAATTACTTGACAGAGTACGAATATAACTTTATGTCACTTCCATGTCCTTTTATGTCTTCTTGATATGGGAAGTTAACATGTGAACCATTTTGGGGACAATTAAATGTGATCTTCAAAATACTTCCATTTTTTAAAAAAGATCTTTCTAAGTCCAGACTACATTATGGTTAAACAGGGAGCGGTTTCCTTTTCACAGCTCCAAATCCTTTTTCACTTAGCACTTGGCCCAAATGCTCACTTTCTGTCAGACTCAGGATGACACCTTCAATACTCTTCTGTCACCACCCTTATATTTTAGATTTCATTCTTCATGTTTCTTGTATAGCCAGTCTTGTTATACACAACTTCAGCTGCAGTACAGTTTTTCGGAGCTACCACTTCCAGATTTTTCTCCTCCTTTTAGCATCCCCTGCCTCAGAGAAATTCTGAGCTGGTAAAAACACACAGCTCTTCGAATTTTTCTTTCCACAGATAAATGTTAGCAGAAAGCGTACATTTTAACTTTCTAGCACTTCCCCCATTTACCTGCAACAAAATGTAAAAGTTCAGGCTCCTGCTTCTAAACAATTGGGGAAAAAAAAGATGTAGATTCTTGATTTACAATGTGTTTGCACTTCCCAATCTGCTTTTTATAGAGCCAAGTCAGTGTACAAAATGTTGTTCTTCTTGGAACTGAATTTATCTTATAAAGTAGTAACTGGATAAATTCCATGAGAAATAAAGCAGAAACTCTTATTTTACTCTGAAAAAGGATGATTCATCCTGAAAAAAATGCCCATGAGAAAAAAAAATCAGCTAATAAATATTATCCAGAGGAATAAATTAAAGAGTTTATGTTTACTTTAAGATCTGAAAAATAAAATTATCTGAAAAAATGCTCATGAAAGCAGGATGAATATTACCCCTTTTTTCCCTCACTTACCTATGTCTCTACACTGTTCCCTTTGAGAAAAGAATTACATTTTCACATGTGATCATAGCGTGTCTATCATGAGAAATCTCAGATCTTAATCTGGGCCTCTGGGCAAAAAGTTAAGATTAAAATAATAATCAATAAAGTAATCTGTAGAAATCCTTTGGAAAAATGTGTACGGTACAGCCAAAGCAAGAATAACACTAAAACAAATAATTACAATAATCTTCTATTTATATTATTCCAAATGTTGCAAAAAGATAATTGTACTTTAATCAAGACAAAAAATAGATATGTTTATAATGAAACGTGATTCAATTTATGAATCTTGCAATATAAACAAGTAAAAAAAGAGTTAGTTCCAGATATTAGTGATAACATAGCCAGTTTGTGCCATGTCTGTTTTTAGTGATTAGACTTAATACCAGACAGCATCTTTGATGCTGGTCAAAAGACACACAGTAGAGTGAAAAGTCCTTCCAACCAACCATGAGAGAGTCGTGCTAACCTTGTCTTAGTCGGAAGTCACTTCTTGCATATCTTAAGTGGATCACATTGTCCCGTGCCTTTATTTTATAAGGATCAGATCTTTCTGTTCACTGTTGTGAGGAGGGTAGGAAGGCTGAAATACAGAAGTGGTTTGTAAAGTGCTTTCAAAAGTACTGTCAAAACTTGACACGAAGAGCTTTTAAAGTGAAAACAGGAAGCAAATGAGTTACTAATCTCAAATGCCTGTGTGTATAAGCTGACAGCTTCTGTCTGCCCCTTGCCTTTGCATCCAAAATGCTTGCCTGATGCAGATTTCAAGAACCTCTCCAATCGTGCTCTTTGGCTGTTCCTTCTGAAGCTGTCAGGCCCATCTCATTTCAGTGACTTTCCTCTGTTTTCTTTACTCTGTGCAAGTGTCAGCTTGCTATGGGGAATCAGAGCAAAGGCAGCTGTGGAGCAGAACATGCCAGCTGCATCAAGAATAAGAGAGAGAAGGTCAGGAAAGAAACTCTGGAGGATCTTACAGTCCAGATCACATCACAGGGACTGAGGGACCAGACCAAATGTGAAGACCAGCCAGCTCCATGGTGGCTCTGAGGACGTTATTTTGGGCTGCATTCAAATTTTGCAGACAGAGCTTACATGTTTTCTTTCCTTTAAATACTTCCTAATATTTCCTAATAAATAACTTTATTACTAAAGTACCTAAATCTGAGCTGTCTTGCATCATTCATGACACACATTAATTTTGCAGGGCAAAAGACATGAGCGAAATAAGTTTTATTGGGACTTTTCTTAGACTCACTGTGTTGAAGACCATCCCATCTAAGGTCTTTCAACATGAAACAGACTCCTAATTTGAAAAAAAATTCTTCCAACAGCTATTTTATCAAAGGATATTCAATACAATTCTTTCAAAAGAAAAAAAAAATAGGCCTACTAATATGTAATTTATTCCAAACAAAATTGCTAGTCTCCATATTGCTATAGTTCTGATCTGCATCCCTTAAACTAGTGTTTGTCCAGTGGGACAAGTGAAGAGAAACCTGTACTCTGAGATAGATACATTAGAATTCTAAATCTGTGTGCACACAATAGAAAAATCACCTTTTGAGGCATAACTGCTATGAAAGCTGTAACATATGTCCTCCAAATTTGATATTGATTCATTGTGTTCTATGCAAATGTGGATGCAGGATTTTTTTTGTTCTTATGAATGAGGTAAGATCTCTACCACAAATCAAAATTGGCTTTATTTGCTCTGACTGCAAATACAACAAACAAAAAATGCTGTCAGGCCAGGGGAGATTAACTTTCTCACACAGAATAGCTGACATCTTTCCTGGAATTAATCCCATTTGTTCTTATAGTTTTTATTTGCTTCTGCTATCATTCCTTAGTTTAGGAAACTTTCCATTTCAACACTGAAAAGTTCTCCAGGTCAGTTTTATAGTTATATGGAATGGCATTTTCTCTTTTGTATTGTAGCTCTGCACTTTGCAAGTTACATTTACATATGAAAGCATTCTGAAAAGATTTAATCCAATATTAATGTAAATTTGTTTTGCAGTTCAGTACTTTGTAAATAACTGTTCTTATGTATGCAAATCCATGATATATATTAAATACTCTGGTTTCCCCATATTTTCTTAAATGAGCCACTGGATGAGGCTTACAATGAATGTCCTGGAAATGCAGCAAAGGTGCAAAGACACATTATGAAGGGAATAATTCAGAAAACTCGTTCTTGCTTAAATTGGCATTTTAAATGTCATTTCAGCCATCTTATGTGTAATTCGAAAAACCTCCTCCTTGAATTCTCTATTTACAAGGGCCCTTGTCAATCCTGACCTGTATGGCAGGGTGGGAGACTGCACCAGTGTCAGGCTGCTCTAATTTCCTCTAAGACACGTTCTTCACCCCACAGGGAGCACAAGTTATCATAAATGCCAATGTGCATATGTATTCAGTACTGCAAGAATATTTCTCCCCTTGATTTCCTTCTGTGTGTGCGTGCGAGCAAGAGAGGCGGGGGTGGTGGGGCAGTACTTCAGCTCTTCACACACTACATAACATTCCCAGTTCCAGAATTAAATTACAGAGAGTGATCCATAATATTCATTCAGTCACTACAATGGCTCCCTTAGCGCTCTTGTTACTAATGGCATAGGCTCATTTGTGAAGATTTTCATGCAGTTTGCTTGAAAGGGACTCAGCAATCCCCCACTTCTGAACAAATTACAGACCAACAATATGCTCACCAAAGGGGTTACTTGGCATGGAACAGGTTATTTAGCTCTATTTGGCTAGGAAAGAGTACACCAAGAGAGGAGGGGAGAGTAGGAAAAGGGGAAAGGCAGTAATCTGTGAACAGCAGGGAGGGATGAAGTAAGCAATAACATAAATGAGCTATTTACACTTTTTAACTATGAAAATAAAGCCTCTGCAATTAACAGAAGGCTTTCTTCTGGAACAAAACTGTTTATGTGAAGTGTATGTGGCTTTAAAATACTTTTGGAGGAAAGAGATTTTTAAAATCAAGGTCTTCATTCTGTCCGTGAAGTCTGTGGATTGTAAATCACAGTGTTCTCTCCCCGGGCAACCAACAGCAGATTAGAGAGGATTCATTGCGTGTTCCTTTATGATTGCCTCACCAAAATGCAATAAAGCTTCTGCAGTATGTTGAATCACAAAAAGAAAATACATGTTTCAACATCTTAGCTGCAATCTTGATCCTTCCTTCCTGGCCAGATTCATTCTCCCATGATCACTTCTTTACCTCAGGCTCTCTACAAGAAAAGTCATTAGGGCCTGTACTGTCCAACTTCAGTAAGGGCCTTGAGATATCTCTCTTTTTTCTTCTGTACACCGTCTCAGGAACTTTTGATTTCATGCAGTTTTCCTGTTTTATCCCATGATGTCAAAGGTTTTGGACAGAGAACTGAAACTATTTTCCTCCACCTGTTGACTGCAGGTTTTGATGGGAAGGCTGTCTTCAGGTCATGATGGGGACAAGTAAGGGCAATAAAAACTTTGGTCAATTCACCAGAAAAAGAGGTCAGCTGACAGAGAGATTTCAATTTGCTGTTAAAATCCCCTCTTGCCTCCTAAACAAAAATTATATTCACATTAGGATAATGGATTTAATAACCCGTCTTTTATGCCTGTGTTTTAAGCTTCTTTATTTTTTTTTCAGCTGTTAACAGAAATAAAGATTAAAAGTTTATTTATTCATCAGGCTCAACAGTCACAGACACTTCAAATCCTTTATTTGTCTTCTCACATTATATCCCAGGAAAGCTCAGCATGCCACAGAGATGAACAGTCTATGTGGGAACAGTTAATTCTTGTGTTACTGGCATATCAGAAGCTCAGACAGAGTTCATTTAAACTTTTTTATCTACCAGACTGCTGCAGATGGTGAATATACAGAGCTGAGAAGTTATGTCAGTATTGAAGTGTAGACTCAGACATGACTACAGTTATTTTCTGAAAATTCAGGTAGTCATTCCTTCTTTTGTTCACATACAGAATTTAAACACGTTTAAGATCTTTTACCTGCGTATTTAGATATTGGACCTAGACCCAATAAAGCACTTATGCATCTGTTTAACCAGGAGGGCAGTCCCATTAGTGCTTTGAGTGCCTGTCCATATATTTGCCTGTACCAGGCACAACACAAATAAATGTAGGCCACCTCTGAAATCAAGCCCTTTATGTTAAAATAGATTTTATTAAAGCAATTATCAGTGAAATCTGACTCAAAGAACCACTCAAGGGAGCTATAAAAACATTGACTGCCAACATATGTTCTCTGTTAATGAAGACAGAGCAGTACTGTATTCAGCTTTTTGGAGATAGTTTTGGACAGTGCATTAAAACAGTAGGTTGCCTATTAAGGGTGGCTTCTTTTAAAACTGATTGGAAAAAATTATACAATTATTTTCATTAATTATGCTATGAATTTCACTGCTATTTAACATTTCAATAACTTCGTAGTAAGATTTTTGGGTATGGAGAGAAATAGCAAATCCCACAAACTACTGTCTGCTTAAAGTATGGGGTTGAAGTATAGAAGGGTCAAGTTCAAGAAATGTCTCTGCCTAATCAGCAAGGCAGCTCTTCACAGAGGAGAACAGGGACCTTTGGCACCCACATTCCACATTTAACTCACACAGATAATCTGTATCATTCAGATCTGTCATCTCCTCTTTTCAAACTGAAAACAGGTGTTTAAAGGAATTCAATTTTAATGCAGGACAAAAAATACATTTAAACCTTTTAAAGTTGCTGTAAAATTGAAGCGGCATCCTCCAGGCAATACTAAAGTCTTGCAAAATTTTCATTCAATAATGCAATAAACATAATTGTGCCTTATGAAGGACAAGTGCGTATTTAGGTAATGTGTATGTGGTACTTTGTAGGCAGAGGCAAATGACCTCTGCCTGCACTTTGTGCTGGCCAGAAGCCAGGAGGATGTGATTAGCATAGTGTTGAGACAGAACCTACACTAATAAAGCTCCCTGATTGTAGGGGCTGTTACTTGGGCAAAGTTCCATACTAACGATGCTTGCAGAACTTCTGGTTGCATCTGTGTTACTGTGTTAGGTCAGACTATGCATGTCCTTCCGAAATGAATGTCCTGATACCTCTGCTCACTGTATTTTTGTGAGCATGAACGGGTTTTGGATGAGAAGAAATGGGAAGGTCTGATCTCAAGGTGCACTGCAAGCAGTGCAACTGCTAAGGAGCATTCATTTTACAAGGTCAGACTAGAAGTAGTCTGAAGTAGAATCCCCTAAAATTTGTGCAGCATGGACATTGAGTCCTCAACATGAAGTGTTTTGCTCTGTGTGTTTATTTTTAACATCTTTGCTAACAGAGTGGAATGGCTCAGTCCTCATAGTCTGGTATTCTTAGTCTGTTGTGTTCCATGGAAAGGGAAGAAAATCACTGTAAATCATCATTGCATTGTAATTATGAAGTAATTATGAAATAGAAAGTTTAGAAACATGGATTTATCTTTAAGATTTATGGAAACATCCATCAAAATGATATTTTAGGTATCTAGTAAAGATATTTAAAGGTTGGTCTTCTCTACCTAAGTGTATTTACAAATAGTGACTGGATACAAGTTGTTTGTTACGGAAAAATCTATTTCACAGTCATAAAGAATAATATATTTCATCTGGTTCAGATTCTGATTTCAAGCAGACTAACATGGACTAGGTCGCTCAGCCTTGGCCAGTCAAGTTTTGAATGCAAGCAAAACTGGAGCTCTTTATGTATGTTCTTCTTAATTTATATTTTTAATTTGATAGATATTATCCGTTTTTTTTCTTATTTTACTGCAAATTTTGAAATTCCTCTGAAAATAAAAGATTTCTATAATGAAGGCCTAGCTTTATGTCTTTTATTATCTAGGATTTTTTACCATCTTGTTGTTCCAACACTTAGATAAAGCAATGTTAATGAAATTATTTCCAGAGATTCTAGAAAACCACAAAGAAAACCACAAAGCTTGTTAAAAAAACATTGTGAAATTTGGAAATTTAAAAACATTAAAATCTCGGAGTGTCAAGATTAAGGCTGTTCTACATCTTTAATTCACTGTTTATCTTTAAATATTTACTTAGAACCTCCTGCATCACAAATAGACATCCTGTAAGCTTTGTGCAGTTCGTGAACATTGTGCCAGCCCAGCACTGGATCTTTACGAGATTAATTATTGTTATGATAGCCATAACTCATAATTCAGCTAATGCTGAACAAACACTATAGATTTTACCTTCAGAAAACTCTTTTCTTTTTTTTCCTGTTGGATACATATACAAGAAGGGAAATAAAAATGGTTTACGAATGAGAAAAACGAGGCTATTTGAAATATTTTTGGGAATTTGGGCTATTTTTGTTTTGTTCTGCTTTTCTTCACTTTGCTTTGCTCTATTTTTGCTTCTCTCGCTATGTTCACGAAACAAATTCACACCCTGCCCTGCTATGTCCACCTGTCCAGGGACTTGTAGTTGGTACCTCACAACTAGAAGTAAGCTTTCTCTCCTCCAGATTGCCTACACTGCAGAGTAAAGATGCTTGGAAAAGGTGGCAGAAAAGCAAAAGGATGGAGGGAAAGTAAACACTGAATATTGTGTATTTGGATATGATGCCCAGTGTCTTTGCTTGGCACTGCAGTGGCTCCTACTTGGACACTTACAGATGGAATAGTGGCTCTTGAGGCACAAGATAGAGTGAGTCCAGTTGCCCTGTAAAGGATTGCTAGTTTTTACTCATCCTGTTTTTGTATTGGCTTTAATTTTATGGTGGTGGTTTTTGGGGTTTTTTTTTTGTGGTGGGCTTGAATATATTTAGGCAAATTTAAATGAGAAAAATTAAGCTGGAAGATTTTGGTCTTTTTTTATTAAAAAAAAATATCAAACAACAGCCAGTTTAAAAAAAGAAGCTATCAGTCCAACAGCTGTACAGCCACAAGAACCCAGGAGAAAGGAAAATTAAAAATAGACAGATTTTTAAAGAGCATCTCACTGCATAGAAAAAAACCCAAAACACAAGCATGATAAAATTTCCATTATATCAAGAACAAAATTACATGAAAGTTCTTTCCTCTAGAGAGCTGATGCAATCATTAGTTAAGAATTGTTTTAAAACAGTTTAAAACACACCAAAATATGAAAGATTTCATGGAAATAAAAGCATGTCCTCGTGCAGAATAGAACAAATAGGCAAGCTTAATTTTCATACTTTTATTAAACAGGTAGAGCCATTTTTGAAAAGGCATTTTACTGAACACATTAGGTTGCTTTTAGGCTGATGTAAAGCATAGTTTGAATGAGAACAGACAAATTTATCTCCAGCTTTATACCCATTTTTAAGTATCCTAATAACGTACCAGATTTGGTTAAATATTGTGAATGGTAGTTACCTCAAGAATGACATGATTAGTCTTTCTTTTGTATGAAGGAGTTCTTTTCACTTAAATCAAGAAGTAATTGTCCATCCGATACCAGTAGAAATTAATTAACATTGATTGAACCCCCCATTAACAAAATTATCTTTATAGCTGTGTTGCATAGCTTGGGAAATATTAACTATCAGTAGACCTGAAGTAGAGATCTTGATTCCGTCTTTGAGGCAATTTCATTGAAATTATTTAAGCAACCACTTTAAAAGTGTGCAAAAATGCCAGCTTGATGGGGTGTCTTCCTTAATAAGTCGAGCCCATAATTATGCCATGTTGTACATTTGTAAAGAACAAAACTGAAATATTAACTTCCTTTTCCCCAACTCCAACATAGCCTCATCAAGTTGTCACCATCTGCTCAAAATCTGAGATTTTTGGAATCATCTTAACTACGATAAGATTTGGGATTCTGCCACCAGGCTGATGAATTAGAAATAGAACTATTTTATTGAAGGGAATATATAGCAATTCAGAGCCATGGAACTTCCTGCCATTAATGTGCATGCATTGCCTGCATCAACATCCAAGCGACAAGGCAGAACAATTGCTTTACTCCAGCTGTCCTATGGGGCTTTTTCCTTCTGTCCGATTAGAAACTGTTCTCTACATGGAATTCTAAATATTCCATAAAATCCTTTGTTACTAGTAGAATGTATTCTCAGCTCTCTGTCTGGCTTAGGGTTCTGATTTGTTACAGTATGATTAACAGTGTTGCTTCTAGAAAGTCAGTAAGACTTTTCTCCGTGGGCATCTTCTTATTATGGCTCTTTAGTTGAAGATCATTCTTATGACACAGGTACATTTGATTGCAAGCCCAGAGAAATTCCAGACCCTCTAGAATAGTTTCTGCTGAGGAGAGTTATGCCACAGCCCAAGAGCAATTGATAGAGCAGCAGAAGGTGAAGCAGATGCAATGGAAGAAAAATGAACAGGTGTCTGGCACTAAGAGAAGCTGAAGCTGCTTTTCCTCTCTGTCTGGTGTCTAGAAGAGATAATGGTAATACACAGCCAAGAATTTGTTGTTTACACAGTGTTCGTACACCCACCTGTTCCATCTGAAAATGAGCTTGTAAAACTTGTGAACTCACCTGACTGAAAAAGACAGAAAAAAAAAATTGATGTGGTTTTTCATTGTGCCTGTTGAACTGGCAGAAGACATTGAAAATTAATAGTATCCGTGTAGGAGGAATATCAATGCCTTTACAGTTTAAATGAGATTTTTAAATTTTTACCTCTCTGTCTTGCATACTTTAGTTTGGATGTGGATGTGAATATACGTATCTGATACACCTATTACGAAGACTACCTTTATTTTCACACTTCCCTTTTTCTGTGAAGAAACTGTTAAAATCAGCAATAACAGAACTAAGTAACATGCATTTGATGTATTTCATGTTATGAGACATGAAGTAGAGAAACTCATTTATGTTACGGTGAGATATGTCCAGACAGCTACTTAAGCATCTGCATAAAATCAGCTGCTAGAAGTAGACACTAGAGTAAAGACTTGGTGGAAAGTTAATCAACACTTTGTCTGTAGGTTAACTGAGTGAGAGCTGTTTTCTTTATTTCAAGAAAATTTAGATGGTTCAAAAATTGTGGCTATCCAGAAACGTGACCATAAAATTGGGGGAGAAGGGAGTGAGAAGAGACTTCCACAACTCACACCCAGAGCAGATGAGCAGTGTTTCTTCCCACTTCATAAGCATCCCCGCAAAAGCTGGATATGGGCACATATCTTGGATCTGGAGCTGATAGCCTGTCTTGCCCCGGTTCCAATCCTTTATAGATGTCATCTTTTTCACGTAACTAGTTGTCATCAAAATCTCCCTGCTCTATTGATTAGCATGTGAACTGCATCTCCCCTTGCTGTATTACCCAAATTTTCCTGTCATTAAGCATAGTCTAAATTTAAATTCACTAGCAGTGGCTATGGATTTATAATAGCTTAAATGAGGCTATAATTTGGTCTATTAACTCTGTACAGCTGACTACCAAGTTATTTTTCTTTTCTAAGTAAAAAATTCATGCTACTCTTCTGAACAAAATTTCAGCATCTGCCAACTATTTTTTTAAATACATACTGAAGTATATTTAACACATCACATGCTGTATTTAACACATCACATGCTGTATTTTGTTAAACACTTTTTCAGAAGTAACAAGTCAGACTTGTGCCTCCAGACAGGAAGTACTGAGAAATGATAATGTCTATTATTTCATATTTCTCCTCATCAGAAAAATATACAAACCAATGCCAATATCCTGAGTTACTGGAGTGGAGCTGAAACTGTTCAATGAACTACTTTTAAGAGGGAAATAACACAGTAGAACAAATTTATTATTGAAAAAGTCAATATGGAAAGGTAGCACCCAAAATGACCAAAGGCAAGAGTTTACTTTAAAATACATATGGTATAGTAATATATTTTCCTTTAGCATTTTAATAACCTGAAGTAAAAAAAAAAAAAAAAACAAACCTGAACCAGTGCACAGTACTAGAAAATGGAGCACATTAATTTTTTGTTAAATTATTTTTTCACTATTTTTCTAGGCATTTTTGGAGGGAGGCAATGGGAAAGGTACATCCTGTTGATAAAGCTCAGCAGATCATTTTGTTCCTTTCTATTTCGTTTCTTCTGGAAGAGTCTGGAGATTCAATCTATTTTTATCCTTTAAAAAATAAAAAGTAGCTGCAGAAGAGGATGCATTTTCACATTTCACATCATCACCAAGAAATACAGAGCCCTGACAACCAAGATGAATGAACAACAAACCAAAAAGCAGTGGAGAAGGGTCAAATCCATTTGACTTATAGGCCATTGTAGAGAACAGTGGGTCACACAATCTTTTCTTTTGTTTCTGAAGCTACCAAGTAGAAAGTATATAGGATAAATGCTTCCCTGATTTCAAAGTAAAGAAAGAGGAAGGTAACTTAAAAACCAAGGGCTGGCTATGCCAGGTGCTTGCATCTATTATAAACACTTGTTAGTAACTAACCTTGACTCATTTGCTTAATATAAGTCCAGGATAAGTGGCAGATAGAACTTATTTTTTGATATCAAATCATTTCTTCATTTACAATCAAGTACTGATTTCCTTACAGTTCCACCAAATTTTATATGGCTGAAAGTCTCATTGCAGGAAGTAAGACTGGGCATAGGGGTCCCTAGGATTTGGTCTTTTGTGTTCTTATCTGTGTTAAAGGGGAGAATATTCATGTTCAAGACTTGCTTTTTTCCTATCCTACCTCACTTATGTCTCCTTTGTCTCTTTCTCATGCTTCTCAAAATATATAATAACAGTGAAAAAAATTTCGTTTTCACATTGTTAACACATTTAGGAAAAATACTCTCTTCTCTTCTCTTTTCCTTTCCCAAATGAGAATTTATATTTTCCTGACTGTGCAGAAAGTTGACAGTTGTCATATAACGGGAAACAGGAAGCTGTAGTCAAATGATAATACCAATTTTCTGCATCCGCTAGTCAGGAATATGATCATGAAGACTTGGTCTCAGAATAGGAAAGATCAGAGGAGGAAAGAGCTGCTGTCAGACAAGTGGGATAAATTAGTATGGAAGATTAGTCAGTGATTAATATGTTTCAAGGGTTGTTTTTATACTGTTACAATTATAGATATATACTTATCTCCCCTTCCTGGCTTGCCTCTATTTATGGACAGTAAAAAGATGAAAGGGAATAGAGAGAGAAAATGGGATTTTTCAGAATGCTGATTGTGCAATCAAGCTAAATACATGGAGAAGATTCAAACATCAGGAAAAAAAAAAGAGGAAAGGAGAAAGTGAGAAGTGTACAAACTGCTCAAAAGTCAGATTCTTTATCAGAAATTAGCCTCCACCATGTTGCTAAGGGGTTATTATAACTCCAGCTATTCCTTTCTCTGAAGCAAGAAATGCAATGCAGCAGTAAAAAAGTTTTCTCCTGACTAAGTATCATGCTAGGTTCTGACATTACTTATGTATGGTATCTTCATTGTTTACATCATCAGGACCACCTCTGTCATTGCTTTAATATGACATGAAGAGGTCTCAGTTTTTCTCCCAAAATCTTCTTCACATTCCCATGCAGGAATCCAGTTTATACAAATAACCTGGCTGCAAACTGTTGGGTTTTCATCTTGATTTGTCTTCAGCTTCCTTGATCTGGCTCATTAGAGAGCAACACAAACATTGTTATGACACATGTGAAAAGGTAGGACTGAGCCCTTGAGAGAAAAACTGTTCAGAGGAGTTACGACATGATTGCAAAATGACTGCCATAATGAGAAAAATATGGTGTTAGTTTGGGTTAGAAAAATATAAACATTATGGACAAAACTGTACCATTTTTTCTTGTGAATGTGTGCATACTGCATCCAGAACAGATCATTTTGTTCCATAAAGACAACAAAATAAATAAATAATTTTCATATATTAAAAAATACTTGTAACCAACTAATTAGATGCAAACTATGCTTCTCTTTACGTTTCCCTGTACTTTGCCTTTAGCAGAGTGAATGCAGTAATAATTCTGTATTGGACATTGCTGTGAAGGTGACCCTATCTCCATTTCACTGAAATTCATCCTTCTGTCAAATGAATAGAAAAAGCTGCGAATATTTCCTAACATTGCAGAACAGCTAAACAGAGAATTACCCTTACCTGAATCAAAGAGTCATAAAACAATTTTGGTTGGGAGGGATACATAAGAGTCATTTAGTCCACTGACCTGCTAAAAGAAGGACCAGGTAGAAGACTTTTCTCAGTGTTGTGTTTAAAACATATGTCCAAGGATGCAGATTATATAACCTCTCTGGGGAACCTATTCCAATAAAATAAAGGTTTTTCCTAACATTTGCCTGGAATTTCCTTCAGTAGATTTTTTGTCCACAGTCTTTTGTCCTGTCACCATGAACCTTCAGGAAAAGTCTGTTTTCATTCTCTCAATGTTTTCATATCAGACATAGATAGTAACCAGACCTCTTTTCATCCTCACTTTTTTAGACTGAATGAACCCAGTTATCCCAGCCTCTCCTCATATGCTGTGTGCTGCAATGCCTTAGTCGTCTTGGTGGTCCTTTGCTGCACACACACCACACTATGTCAATATATTTTGCTGAGGAGGGCCAAACTGGACAAAGTAGGCCAGATAAGGAATAATGACCTCCAGATTACTCTGTATACTTGGCATTATTTTCCAAATGGGTTATTTCCATGTAAGAGATCTTGGCATCACTGTCGGAATCCTCTGAAATGCACTCGAAGACTGATAAATTCTGTCAAAATAAACCAAAACCAAAAATTAAACCAGGAAAACATTATTGTGTCATGGCACTACACATTAGAGTGAGTACATATATTGAATATATATACTGAATCTTCCACTCTGGTGTCATTACTGCCATTTCAGGAGGGTCATAATGAAACATTAAAAAGCAGGGAAGAGAGCAGCAAGGATTATCAGGAGTTTATAAAAGTGTGTTTCAGCTATAGAAACCAATGGCATCTGGGAGTCATAAATATTTTAGTTCCTTATTGTTGTTGTACAAATTCTACGTCTCTTGTGTGCAAGAATCTGTATTTACATCCAGCTCATTTTCATACAAGTTTTCCTACAGTCACATATGAGTTTTTGCTTTTCAGGGGTTTTGTTTTATTTTGGTTTGGTTTGGTTTTGTTTGGGGGTTTTTTGTAGGTTTTTTGTTTTGCTTGGTTTTTTTGGTTGGTTGGTTGGGTTTTTTGCTTTAGGGGGCGGATTTGCAGCATCTCATCAGGAGCATTAGGTTTCCTAATGTTTCCTCTTCCGAGATGGCCAGGCTACTTTAACCTGGATGCACAGTAGTTACACAATTCTGTGTAACTGAACCTGTGGCCAGGCTTTCGAGAATTGTTTCCTTCTCCGTAGTGTTTGTTTTCATGTGGCATGATAATGCATAGCAGTACAAAGGAGTGAGACAGGATGTGGTTATTCACTTTTGCTGTCACCAGGTGCTGTAAATCGCTCCTAAATCACTGCTTTGAGTTCTGCAGGCATGAACCTTCTTTCTGGCAGTTCAGTTTAATTTCCCTTCTGCTTTTTATAAATAGTTTGTGAATGGAGCCTAATATTTGTCATGGATGCTTGAGTCAATTTTAAATAGAGAAATACTAAAATGAGTATCTCCTCTTCCACCCAGTTTGACTTTTCTACAGCTGGTGAAAAGCTGGTTGGGTCTGGAATAAATCATTTTCATCTGTTTCAAAGCCTTGTAAGATTTTGACATCTGTGGTGAAAGAAGTATCAAAATTAAGCAAACCAAAACAAACCTAAACCCCAGCTGCAAATTTTCAGATAGTTCTTTTTCTGTAGAGTGTCAAATTTGCTACCTCAAAGTCCAATTAGAGTTCATTTTCTATCCAGTCCCGCAGCTGGCAGAAGTTGAGTGAATTTACCAAACAGCTAATGAAGATTTTCACTGAAATAAATGTTGTTTAAGCAGACACAGTTCAACGACTTTAAATGCTGTTTCAGAGATAGGTATGGACTCCAGTTTTTAGTGCTTTAGTAGTTACTTGTTCTAAGGCCTTTTCTAGGTGTTTGAAAGGTTTGGTTGGCTCAGGAAGGAGTGATATTTTTGAGTGGCTGCACAGTTTTTCTGAGAGGATTTAAACTCCTACAAAAAGTCACTATGAGACCTGACAAAAGTCAGAAATTATGGGATTAGTGGTATGTGAAACGTGTGCTGGAAAAAGGATGAGAGCACAAAAGGCACAGTATCACCTGAAGAGGCATTTTCCTTTCATTTCAGGCAAACTGAAAGGCATGAACCACCAAGGTACAGTAAGTTTTCACTGAGTCACGTAAAACACCCAGATGTGTGTGTAATAAGGAGAGAAGTGTGAGTGGCTGTGAAGCACTGAGGGTCATGTCTGCACTTTATGTATTTCTTGCTTAAGAGCAGAGGAAGATTTTCCTTTGCCTTCACATTCAATACAACGTTCTGTTTTGATTTATAGGTATAAATATACAACTGAGAAAGTGTATAGATAAAAATTACAGACTGTCCCTGATATACTTGCGCTTCTATGGGCACAGAAACTACTGAATTGTCATATAAAAAGCAAGAAATTTTTAATGAGAACATTTCTATATTCCAACTATTTTCTTACCATTTTAATAAAGGATTGCTTTTTCTGATGATTTTTTATGTCTGAAATCAGTGATGGTGAGATCAGACACTGACTACCATTAGAATTTTGGCACTCTTCATCCTTCCTATCTTCAGTTGTCTTGTTTATTTTTATGCTGTATTTTCCTTTTGAAGGTTTTGTGTCACATTCTATGTATTGTAACATATCATGAGGCCAGGAATAAAGCAAGGAGAGAGAAGCATTATGTAAACTCAGTGATGTTAATATGTATCTTCTGTTGATATTTTTGCACATTTTAGGTTCCTATGTCCCTGTTCAAAGGCTTGTATTTGTCTGATCTTGAAGTCCAAACTACTTCAAGCCTGCATTAGATAGGAAACCAATTTAGAAATCCCATTTCCTGTAAGCAAGAGCCAAAGAGCTGGATGTCTGATGAATTTTAATCACAGAAACAAGACCTGAGAGACTCAGTGTGACTTCTGAACTGTTGAATAGGAAAAAAATGTGCTTAGTTAAAATCAGTGTTGTTGAGTCTACAAGTTCACTTGCTCAAAATTCACCTGTTCTTTTTGAAAGAAAACCTAATACATTTTTGATTTAGTGACTGCTATTTTTAAGAGTCCATTTTGTGATACCCCGGGACCTCCTGCAACCATTCTGCATTATCCTCCCATGTATATATTCTTCTTGTCGTTCTATTCCCATTTTACAGTTATGTGTTGACAAAATTATTAGTTACTCAGGATAGTAGAACAATCTTCACTAGCACACTGAATATGTGTAACAAAGCACCCACTCTAAAAGAAAAAAGAACATTGTGGCTATAAGTAGTATACCCACTTTAAAAAATATCTGAAAGTTCATAAACTCAGAGCAAAAAATATTTAAATGGAAAAATAAAGACTGCAAAAATATTATCATACTGCGAGTTGCTTCCCGGTTGGGCATCAATCTCATGTTGATCTCATGTTGTTACTTTTGAATTTTTCCCTTTCTGCTGCAGGCAGTGGTACAAAGTGGTTGATAGCTACAGTTTGAGATATAGACTGACACTTTCTTCTGCAGCAGTCATGAGTGAGTTATTCCAATCTGTGCTAGCACAGCTGGAAAATTTACCTTCACACGGCTGGAATTCCATTTCAGCCTGTCATGATACACTACACTGCGTCTGTTTCTTCATGAGCTACAGCATTGGTGCAATGTGTTCTCTAAGGTTTCTGCCATCACAAATACAGTCACTAAAGCCATCTATTAAAAGTAAGTTGAGATTGAAGTGCTTTGATATCAAAAAATAAATTATTTTGTAAAGAGTCAGCTCTCTTAGGGTTAGAAAAGATTACATAAGACCAGGATTTTATTTCACTTTTCTTTTAAGTTTTTACAACTGCCTTTTTGCAGTTAATTTATAATCTTCCTGGATCAGATGTGTTTTAAGATTCTCTTTCTTGGTCCTTACCAATGGGCGGACTGCTTTAGCTTTTATTTTCTTCAGTTCAAGGGAAATGAAAGGGACTAAAACTTACCCTGATAATTGGTTGATGTGAGGAGTATAAATATGGATTAATTAACATGGGTTATTCCTTCAAAAAGTCAGCAACAAAAAAAAAAAGTGAGGCCTGGAAACTGGACCAAGCTCAAGGCCAGTATGCAAGTTAAGCTTTCAATAATTATCTCAGCTTCTAAATATGAAGCATAATTTCATTTAAACGCTACCATTGCTTAAGTCCATGGAGAATTGCTATTAAGAATGTGAATTCAACTGGTAGTTTTCCTCTTTTTCTGTACTGCAAAAGTCTAAAATGTTGGTTGAAACTAAAGCTATCTTCAGTACTGTAATTTATACTCAAGCATCACAAAATGATTCTTTCATTTTACCCCTCTCTCTTTTAAATGCTAAGCAGTGGAGGTGGTTGCTTTGTCTGATCCTGTTAACTTTCATCTCACTTCCAATTCACTTAGAATTTTTTCTTCTAGAGTTACCTGTGATTGGTGCTGTGAAACATGTTCTGTAGTAAATCATATGTGTTCACAGCAGAACTAAGTGAAAGGCACAGCTTGCATCCTGTGTGCCTTCAGCTCAAGTCTCCTCTGGCCAAAATCAGTGTGTTGATCATCGTGCTGATTTTGTAATGCAGGTAAAAGCAGGAAGCATAGAAAGGAGGAGAAATAACAGCAGGGCCAGCTTTTTACAGTTAGTGAAGCTAAAGCAAGCCCTGTTACATCAGCTTTTTTACCTCTTTAATGGTGATTCTTGTTGCTATATGTGGCAGATTACAGACATGACTAACAGTTCTTATGCATTTATTGACCTTTTTCTACTTTAAATGGGCTAGCCATACATTCTGTTTGTTTGATACGAACTGGGAAGTGGGTGTTAAAATGTTATTTACAATGTCCTTCTGCATGCATCAAGAAATGAGTTACACCATGGTGAGCACAAAGAAATAAGCTTTAACTTGTGTAGGCAGGTCATGATAAGTACTGAAGAATTTTTTGAGTTTATAAATAGGAAAATGTATTATCCTGCTGTGGAAAATGCAAACACATTGAGTAGCAGAACTATCATTTACAGTTTTCAGAATTTAGAATACCAAGGAGTGACCAGCTCTACAGTAGGAAGTCTGGTTTCCGCAGTTTGCCTCAGAGGTATTTAAAAACAAGATTTTAAAAGTTCTAAGTCCATGGAAAATTTAGAGCATTCAAAAATAGTTAGCACCGACTCAGTGGGTTTTACTGTAATGAACCAATATCCTTTCAAGAATACAGTTTTATTATTAAAGTGATAGGTTCAGTGCTGTGCAATACTGACTTCAAAGGCTATCAACAGAGTGATACATTTAGTGGACATTTTGGGGATGTGTTAGAGGAGAAATTCCAAAATTTTGAGACAATGAAGATGGGATTTACTTTACTTAAACATAGGTACCTAAACGATAGACTTTTAATCTCTGTAGTCATGCTGGGAAGACGGCATCTCCAGAGAACAATCTGCAGCTCCTTTTGCCTCCATTTTTAGTGATTTTTTTCTCCATTCAAAAATCTATGGAGATAGCTCTCCTTAATTGTTTCTACATTGTCTATGCAGACATCCTTGGCCTCAAGCTTAGTCTAGACAATTGAATTGTAGATAGCTGCATCATGAAGATCTTTCAAATCATGTGTTTGTATAATTAAACTCTGGTCTGCCCTTTTAGAAATCAGTCCGCAAAGCCTCTCTTATGGAAAGTTTATTTTCTAAGGGCCTATAACGCATAGGCTTCCTGGTCAATGGGCTGCTGTTTCTTTAGCATCATATCTGGTTTTTGTTCGGAGCTAACATTGGTGGACAAATGTCTAACTCCTTTAGATACAAGTGGGACTGTCAGTTTGAAAGTCTGTACATCTTTCAGTGTATAAAGAATACTAAGGTTTAAAACCACCCAGCTGTTTTGCAAGGAATGTTTCACACAAAATGGTAAATCAATAAGTCTACGGGTAAGTACTATATCAGTTTCTAGAGACTGCATAGTGAGAAAATTAATTCACCTCAGGGACATCTGCACCTTGGTGAGGCAAATTTTTGCCTTTTGGAAGAAGGATTTCTAAAATTATCTATTAATTTTCAAAATTCTAAATTACAGGGAAGTTTATGCACAGATTTGCTTATGAGTAGAACCCCTGAAAAAAGTATATAGAAATAGGGACATGGCGGAAGAAAAAACCCGACCAACTTTAAGGACTTTGAGATGTGCTGATGAAAGGCACTGTAGAAGAGGTAGGTGCTGTCTTTCTCCATCAAATATGTAGGCAGTTTGTATCTTCAAACTGAAATCCCTCTTTACATAAGCTAAACTTTCAGAGGAAGATTTCAAAGTCTGTGGACACCCTTTATAAGTGCAATGCATCCTTCAATACTGTGATACATGCAATTGGTCACTGAACTCAGACCTGTGGATCACTCAGTGACAGAGGTGGGGGTGATGACATTTCTTCTGTATGAGTGTTCTAAGTCTTCTCCTTGACCTGTTTTTATTATTGCTGAGTGAGGAATGCCTGACCTGAGTCACACTAGTCTTGTTGAAAACATGCTTGTAAAAGAGTCAGTTCTGTAATAGAAGAGTGTTGCCAACTTGAAAAATCACAGAAGGCACTGTAAATGTTTCCATGCTCTTCACTCCCCTTCTGACTCCATGTTTCTGTGCCATGGTGAAGAGAAGTGTTCATCTTTGTCTAGATATATGACCTTATTAATTGGAATTTCCCTTGTTTTTTGAAAATATACATTGTTTTACAGGGTCTCTGTAGCATACATGTACTCAATCTCAGCTATGGTTTTCTGAAAATGTAAGTTTTGAGAAGTGGAAAATGAAAGAAGCAGACACTACACGTATACATGCAATGAAAAGGATGTAAATGATCAGTTTTGGATCTTCAACCCACCAGATCCTGTTTTATACCACTTCTTTTTGATTCAAAGCACAGCTTTAAGTTACATAAAATAACTTAAATGTTGCTTGATAAGGTACATTTAGATGGCAGAGTGCAAACAGATAAATTTCCTCACCGACAGTCTTCATGTAACATATAATAGAGTCTGGTCTACATTACCTTTGTAATTGTATAGGTATTTAAGCATTAAATTGTGATATGACCTTATCAAGCTGAATAAGGTAGGATCATATCAGTATTTATCAGAAAATCCACAAGTGTCTGTGTGGGGTTACTTCTACTGTATGGTTGGACATGGCAGGATATAGAAGATATCCAGACTTCTTGTCATGCTGGGGATATTAAGAATCACTTGGCCCTTTATCTAAGGACAGGATGTTTCCATTTAAAAAAAATTCCAATGCACATAATTTCACTCTGTTTATTTTTACATTGCCTTGTTTGTTTGGATACTACAATTCATTTTCATAACTAGTGGGCTACTAAATATGAGCTGTGAACTGCAGAAAGTAAAGGTATCTCCGATGTACCTTCCTTCCATGTTAGAAGAAATCTGAAACCTCTTTGTTGGTAAAATGCTTTCCTGATCTCCATCAAAAAGTCACAATAGAATTTGAGTATATTATTCTCTCGACATACTTTAGTGCTCTCAGTTTGGGAACATAGACACTTTTCAAAATGCCAGCCTTTTATCATCACATTGACCCGTATCAATCGGTTGAGTTTAAATTGTAGGTTTTGTTCCTCAAGCTGAAAAATACAGCTTATTAGATCATTCCTTTCAGAATGCAAAAAAAAGCCTTCAGAAAATTTTTTCTTTGAACAAAGACTTATACAAAAATTTTCTTTTATTAAAGGAAAAGAAATAACATTTCTCATTTTTTGTTTCAAATTAAAAAAAAATCTGAATTCAGATTTTTATTTAATAATTACCAATTCAGAGTAATCTATCTAAGTTTACAATATTTCTAGGCAGAAATACTTTTCTGTTGCAGGTTTGATACTGATTCTGTATGATGCATTGATTTATTTCTGAAGACTCTGTGCATACAAGAGCTTAACAGTTCATTGTAATTATAGATCAATGTGATTTACAATAAAGACTTGGCATTAGAATCTTGGCTAGCACATAGTAACACACAATTGTGACATGCACTTATTATTCAATTCAGCGTCTTTGTCATTTTGTATTTCATACTCTAGAGAGATTTCAAAATGAAATAAAAATGACACTAAACATGAGGTCCTTCAGCATACAATGTCATTTTGAAACTATCTAAGCAGACGAACCAAAACAAAAAAGAATTGTCTTTACAGCACGAAGCCATTATCATTTCCTTTTTTGAGTTCTACAATGAAAAGTCATGTAAGTAGCAGTAAATCCTACATGTTTGACTACACTAGCTAATTAGGAAATAATTATGCCATGGCATTTTGTCAAACTTGCTGGTGCTCCATTAATGTGCATTTCAGATTTAGTACATAGAACACGGAATTATTTCTTATCATTTGTTGCTTTTGATATGTGATGTGGTTATTTTCTACAATAAATAAATAAAACCCAGTTGATAGATGATATAGAAAGTTTCTGTGTTTAATTAGCTTTGAAAAGGGCACATAAATGAATTACCACAAAACTCTTTTCAGTGCTTATATCCTTTTGCTTTTGCAAAACACTGAGAAGCAGATCAAGCTGAGAGAATTTCCTGATACTTATCAGCCACCCACAGTTTCTGCCGGCCATATGAGAAACTGCAGGCTACATTTAAGTGTAAAAAGAAATGAGTGAATCCTTCTCTCTGGCTATTGATTCAGATTAAGCTTCCTTCAGCATCTGTAACCTTCCCTCCAGGGTTGGTATTATAGTGATTTTTTTAATTTGAAATTTTCAGAAACTATTTTTATGATGCTCCTTTACACAAACACAAATTCAGGGACAAACAGACAATAGAACTAAATAACAAAAATTGTTAGCAAATCAGAGTAATTATTCCATTTATTGAATTTGACCCTTATCAGAGGTTTTTTTGTACATTGTGTCTGCCCTTCAGATGCTCCATCTTTATATAATAAGTAACACAGAGAATGTTGTAAAGTTAAAAATATATCTTTGCTTTTCTTCCCCTGTACATCACTCTGATGAGCCCCCACCTGGAGCACTGTGTCCAGTTCTGGGGCCCCAACATAAGAATGACATGGACCTATTGGAGCAAGTTCAGAGGAGGCCACCAACACGATCAGAGGGCTGGAACACCTCTCCTATGAAGGCAGGCTGAGAGAGCTGGGATTTTTCACCCTGGGGAAGGCTCCAGGAAGACCAAGCAGCAGTCTTCCAACATGTAAATCAGGCCTACAAGAAAGCTGGAGAGGGAGTTTTTACATGGATGTGTAGTGACAGGAGAAGGTATGGGTACCTGGAGAACAACTGGTCTTAATATAAAGCCTTACATAAAGAAGGAATTAAGTGCCTCAAACTCTTCCTCATCCTTTGTCACGATGTTTCCTCCCGCACCCTCTAAAGGATGGAGATTCTCCTTTGATGCTCTTTAATTGATGATGTAGTTACAGAAACATTTTTATTGTCTTTTATGGCACTATCCAGAAAAAGTTCTAGTTTAACTTTGTCCTTTCTAATTTTCTCTTTGCATAACATCACAACATCCTCGTAGTCCTCCTGAGTTTCCTGCCCCTTCTACCTAATGTCATAAATTCTCTTTTTTTCCTGACTTCCAGACAAACTTCTCTGTTCAGCCAGGCTGGACATCTTCACCACTGACTCATCCTAGTTAACTTTGAAGAGCTGTATTCCATTAGCTTTTTGTTTTAAACATTCTGCCAAAATAGTTCACATATTTAAGAAGCAGGCAATTCATTTTAAAATTGTAAAGCAAGGAAGGAACTATTTTAATAGCTTTTCCTCTTTATTTAAATACTACCACAACATGTTGCTGGAAGTTTTAAATGAAATATTATTATGCATTAAGCAGCAGTTTAATTTTACAAGACATTTTCTAATTCAACATTTTAAAATTCACTGTAGGCTGTTATTTGAAATTACATTCCAAGAAATTATAAATTTTTATGAGTTTTTATGAGCAGCTTTCCAATAAAATTTTATCAAAGGTGGAGTCATAACATTTGAATAAGTTCTTATTCTGTGTAGTTGGTACAGTGCTTGCAGTTTAACATACACAATACTTAATCTAAACTGAGTAGAGAGTACTATGTATAAATATTTAATTATACATACTTCAGATGTTTTATCTACGTTTTTTAGTGCACAAATGTGTTTATTTCTAACCTGCTTTTCTAGCAGACATTTCTATGTATATTAACTATTTTTGCCAAATTTACAGCAAAATAATTACAATTAATCATGGTATTTAGGAAAGCCAGAATTTAGGATAGATATTGTTTAATCTGCTCTTTTTTGCTTGTATTGTCCTGTAGTGTGGCTTTCCAGAAAGCGAATTAATGTATATAAAAAACAGCGGAAGCATGCACTGCAGTAAAAGATTTCTGTCTTCAAATCATGCGTCAGAAATTTTTAGTTTGCAAATGCTGATTTGAATGCACTGTGAGATTACACATGCAAAGGATTTCAAAAGCTACAGCCCTGTTCTTGCATGTAACTCCAAGAATCCGATATAAATCTGCAAATGAGTAAGTTATTCAGTTCTGGCTGCAGAGTTTTTGGAGAACAGGTAAATATACACATTTGTCACTTAACATTCCTCGGAATCAGTTTTCTTCACAAAAAAAAAAATCATCGCATCTAATTTCATAGCTGTTGAATTTAAAATATTTGGTTGTGTACCTCTGTACATAGCTGGAAAATGAAGAAACATCATAAAACAAGGACGTGGGTTGGGGAGTACTCTTTTTCTGTGAAGAAGTTAATATCTTTAATGAAGACTGGCATTGTTGTATCAAACTGGGAAAATTCAAGAGTGCTAGTCTGTAGTCAAAACAGTCATCTGAGAGATAAACAGATGAAGAGCTGCCCTCAGTGTGGCAGCTACTGTTTTAGTTGAAATTTAAGCTAGAAAAATACATAATAAAGATACAGATATTAAAACCCCCTGGATTTTTGTATGGGTTAATATCAGGAAGAATCTAGAAAGGGATGTGTTACATAAAGGTTGATGTATATAACTACAATTCTAAAAGAGTTATTTGTTGGTCTGACTTTGTTGGCAAGAGTAGACCAAGGCAGTAGTTATTAGTGATGTATTTAAGAAAGGGGGCAGATAAATTTTCGTAGAAATTTCTATTGATGCCTATTAATTACTTGATAACAGGGAGAATATCCTCAGGAGCTATCTTTCTATTCCTAAGCACCCATTACAGCCATTACCAGAGATGGGTTAGAGCATTACACAAGCACCTTAGAAGAATTCTCCCAGCTACAGATTCAGATTCCTAACTTTGCATATCTCCAAATAGTCATCCGCATTTCAGATATGTGGTTAAGCTCCCGCTACAGAGAGTGGAGAACTAGTCAAACGGTCTAGAGCATCATTTTGATGACCTGCATCCACTTTCAGTTCTAACAGCAGTTTGTTTTTTGCCAATACTTACTGACAGATCATTTCCTGACCTCCCTGAAGCTATTATCTGTTTCTCTGTATTCTCAGGTTTTATTTGAAAGAAAGTAAATCTCTAAGCATTGTGTTTGTGAAGTTTAGATGTGAATTGAATACAAGCAACACAAAGGTATGTGAAGGAAGAACAAAAAAATCTCTGACATGTAACACAGTCGTCGCCAACATTCTTGAAGAAGAAAATATAGAAAAAAAGTCATATTTAGCAGATGTCGCCACTCTCAAATCTATAATTTCTGCACCTTTAATTAGCTGATTTACATAATGGTGTGAAAAAACCTTTATTCTCTACCGGTTTTCAGGATTACAGTCTCTTGCTAATTTTCTGTAAAGAAACAATGTGTAATGATGCCAAAAATTAGTACAGCTTTAACAGTATAGTCAGTTAATTTCTGTACAAGCCTTAAAAGGCAAAATGTAAAGATCTTTGCAGGCCTCTAACCATAACTAGGGAGAATCAAGCTTGTGAAACTAACTAAAACCAAGAGGTAGTACAGTCATATTTTGAATGGACTTAGTGATGGAGCCTTGCTGTACTCCATCTTATTTCTCATCTTGTTTTCTTCTTTATACACTTACACTGTTTTTGCACAAGGTACTTGGTGTTCCATGACTAGTGAGAAAGCTAGTATGAATGCAGTAGATACAAAAATAGTGAAATAGTAGTATAATATTTTATACCTGATGATAACATTAATAACACCTCAGAGAAAGGTGAAATACATGGGCAGGAAACAACCCAAACTGTGAAACTTTTCTCTTTCACCATGTCTACTGTAACAAGGAATGTCTAGGTGCTTGTGTCAGCAAACATATTCATCCTACAGAGAAAGTTATTGCTGTCACAGTGAGGTAGCTTTTCAGTCACAGCAAAATAAAAGTTTATCTTCTGTAGAAGTGTCTTTTGTTTGTCGGAGACAGAATTTCCTAGAATAAATGCTGCTGCCCTTCTGTTAAAGTCCATAACCACTAAATCTGTGTAACTGAGGATTCAGCGTCCTATCTCATCTCTTATCATTGGCCAGTTTTAATACCCTTTATCTCCCCAGAATATTTGTCAAGGACTTAGAAATCATCTTCAAGGTGAAACGAAATACGTTGCTGAGAATCTTAAAGGAGTGAATTTCTTCCTGCACAAATAACAATGGAAGAAATTATTATTATTTTTTTTTAATAACATTTGGTTAATAAGTACACTTGGTTAATAAGTAGCAGTGGTAGTCTACAATGATTAGGAGATTCCCTGTATTGCTTTAGTGGAACACAGAATATGGTGGTACTGATTCAATAAAAAAGTAGGAGCTTGTTAAAATTTCTCCTATTGAGATTATTTCACCAGAATATCAGAGATAATTTTTTACCTGTGGCCATTTAATATGCCCAATTTACCAGTTTCTAATGGCCTTCTGACGCTAAGATAATAGCTATTCCCTTCTGCAAAAACTGTTTTTTGGCTGAACCCTTTTGTGGTCTGTGCTTGAGTGTGAGTAGATAAAGTATCTCATTGTATTAGAAATTTTGTTGAGAGCTTTGAATATTTTAGATGACGAAACGTGGTCATGAAAGCATTTCAACATTTAAAGTAGTTTAGATGACAGGGTTAGTTGGTGTCAAAAACAGAATAAAATCAGTCATGAGACGATTTGTATCTGGATTCATTTGGTAAAGTGTGGTAAACTACATCCAAGTTGGCCATCTAGATCATGTATATTTGTTTTATCGTGAAATGAGAGAAAGAACATCTTTGGTTCATCTCATCCTAAAGAAAATATCTAAAGTACATAGAAGTGATATAGGCAAAATAGTTCAGATTAACTGAGCTTTGAGCCTAATTTCATCATTTGACTGAACAGAAGCATAGGGTGACCCATACAGATGTAGAAGTTAAAACCCTAAAAAGCTTAAATGGGTAGGGTCAGTACAACTCAGCCTTAAATCATAACCAAAGAATTTTTAAGTGTTTCAGTCTTTTAATCTGTCAATACAGTTAATAATATTAAACCGCTCACAGGCCCTGATTGTTAATATTGGTTAAGGTGCTACCCAAGAATTAGTGCCTATTTGGTAGCTGGACCTGGCACTGGACTTGAAAGATCTCACAAATATTGGCTGAAGGGAAGTAAACAGAATAGAAATATCCTTCCTAGGACGTCTTATAACCCCATGTAAATCTTTTGAGTGAACCTTACAGCACGCAGGAATTGGAGAAACACTGTAGAGGTTCAGGTAGAGCTCTAATGTTTTTAGTGGTCATCAACATCTTTATTGTAATAAAATGCAATAATAATAAGCTCTGTAAATACTGATTTTCTCACAGGTAGAGTTAATTTTAGTCATAGCTGCTTGTATGGTGCTGGTTTTGATTTGTGACCAAGGCAATGTTGATAGCACACCAATGTTTCAGCCATTGCTGAGCAGTGCAAGTGGGTGCGAGTGGGATGGAGGTGCACAAGAAGCTGGGAGGGGAGATTGCCAAGATAGCTGACTCCCACTGACCAAACAAATATTCCAGATTATATGATGTTGTGCTCAGCCAAAAAAAAAACCTAGGGAAAGAAGGACAGGACATTTAAAGTTATGGCGTTTGTCTTACCGAGTAACCATCACCCTTGATGCAGCCCTACTTCACTGGAAACAACCCCACACACAGCTTTTACTTCACCTATTAATGTATCTTTATCACAATCCACAAATTTTCTCACTTTCATTTTTTACGTGAATGATCAGATGTGTGGAGGTGAGCTGTCTACCTTGGAGTAGCACAAATTAGCTCTTAAAAGGCAGAAAGAAAAATTGAGAAAAGCTAATGTTATGTCATACAGAGCTATCTCAAGGATTTAGTTTTATTATTTTGACAGGGAAAGAATATGCCCAGCTAAAAAAGTAAAATTTAGATTATATTTTTTAGTTTTTTAATAGCCTATTGTACTGGTTATTATTTTCAAAATATTTTCTTGTCTGTGATTTGTATGATTTTCTTTTTGAAAGCTTTAGCCCACTGCAAGCATAAAATAAAATTGTAGTGTGTATTTTTCCCAACTAAAATGAATGTTCCACTCCCCACATTAAATAACTATTAAAAAACCACACCAAACAAACTGTAGTTGAGCTTTCACCTGATGCAGAAATACCCCAATCCATATTAATTTCTCTCAGAAAATCTTAGGAGTATGTGTTAATCTTACCATATGTTTTAGGAAAGCTAAAGAAGCCAGACTAGGATGGAAAGCTCCCTGCCACAGATCATACAGAGAGAAATAAGGGCGAGCATGCTCAATTTAGGATTTAAAGAACACTGAGTGTGATTATCTCTTTTGTAGTCTGCTGGGTCTTGTTTGAAATCTACAACTACAATTGAATATTTTCCCACCAAGAGTTACAATAGTGGCATGGATATGGCCCATTCCCTGTCTAGAATACCCTGACATGGCAAGGTAGCTAGAGTTACAATTTTTGTGCTAATAGCATTTTAACACTGGTCTAGAAGATGAACAGTTAGGGTTGCCTGACTCTGTGTGAAAGGTTTGCATTGCTGGAAGGGTTTTACTGTTCTTCTTAAAGGATTCACAATCTAATTAAGTCTTGGAATAAACCATTCGGTAAAACTATTGTCTTCATTTCAGCCTAGAAGGAACCCAGGGTCATTATAATCTATTAGAATGGTGATGCTGGGATGAATTAACATTTATTTAATGGACAACCACACTCTAAAAGAAGGTCACAGGGTAACCTTATTGCTTAGCGCAACGACAAGAGCAATGTAGAGGGTAAAGGAACAACTGTACTGAAGTCCACATGTGGTAGAAGAGGTCTAGCAGTCTGATGAAGTACATAGTCCTGAATTTAGTACTTGAAATAATCTGTATAATACTCACAGATATTTTTATGTCAATGAAATCCACAACGTGGAAAGTCTGGCCTTGCTACTTTGAAAAGCTTCGTAAGTTACTGATAATAAAATCACATCATCAAAGTTTTTTTTTCCTACATAAATAAGGATTAGATACTGCAGACAAAACAGCAAAAGTATGGAATACAACTTTGGGATATGTTTATTTAAAAATTCTAGTTGCATTAAATTTGTACTCTAGTTAATATAATTTAAAATGTAGACTGAAATATGTCAGGAGCATTAAGCAAAGTAAGAAATTATATTGAGGAGAACTTGTAAACAGTGTAAGTAATACTGTAATGTCAGATATATTTTAATCACAAATTAATACAACTTTTTGATATTATCCTCAATAGGAGAGAAAAAGGAATAAGGCAAATATTTCCATGTATCTTTACACACACAGAGACATGAGCACAGACTCTTACCTGACTCCTGATAGAGCCTTCACGTGGCAGATAAGAAATTTGGGCTTGCATCCTCTTCCTCTGAGGAGAGCTTTTTTTCTCTGTAGTTGACTACTATGGAAAACTGGGTGGCAGTTGTAGGCATTGATTAAATTAAGTCTGCATTTTAGATATTTGTGCCACTGTACCAAGTCAGAGCCATTGAGTAGCATTTATGTTTAATTTTTACAAAGAGGTATAGTACAGTTAGGGCTTTGACTGCAAAGGCCTGAACAACATATTGCAAAATACCAGTGCCTAGTAAACTTAGGCAGCAACCAAGCTTCAGGTCTTAGATTCCATTTTCTAATTTAGGCAGTTCAATCTTCTTCAGTCTTGCCTTTGATAACTGATTTTTCCTTTTAATCTCAGCCATCATCTTTTAACTGGTCTCTCTTTCTTTCTTCTTGGAGTGGAGAGACATCAAATTCTGAGTAAAAACTGATTGCATGATACTGTCTTTGACTGGGTGCAAAGACAATCATCTCGCAGAGCACAGAAGAGATAATTCATAGATTTTTTATACTTTTTTCTTTTTGCTAAGTACATTTCCTTCTGCTATCCCTCTTTTTTCATAATACCACATTTCACTGACACATAATGTGCTATTTAATACACTGTGGGCAAATTATTCCTAAAATGAAACAGCATGATCTCCACTCAACTAAGAAAAGAAAATAAGATTGATGTACTTTAACTGAATTACATGAATGAAGGTCAGAGTGCAGTTTTGATGCCTTTGTGTCATATTAGTATGAAAGCTAAATCTTAATATGGCTGCTGGGAAATCTGACAATGTTTCATTAACCATTCAAGCCCTTGGAATCACAGCTCCCAGGGATAAATGTGTACACTGAGTGTTTCCAAACTACTTCTTAATAGTAGGGGTTGGTTTAGATACATGGGGTAACACAGATGTAAAAGAACAGGGACTACTTTTGCATGTCTAATAGTCCATCCCGGATATCTTCAAATTTCTACACATTGCAAAGGGAAAAACAGTATGAAGGTGTGCTTTCAGATCAGGCAACACTAGGAAGCTATATTGCTTTTTCTGAAGGTTTATTTCTTTAACCTCATGAAAATTTTTAAGTCTTATCGCGTTATTTCTGTGTACTATTTGAATTAAGAGCTCCATGATAAAGAAGATATTACAGTGAGGTTTTGAGGGAAACAAGGCAATACACTTAGGAACAACTTGAAATCATGAAAGATTTTGGCCTAATGGTAATGGCTGAGCCACAAAAAAATGCTAGTTATGCCTTTGTTCTTGAATTTTATTTTGCACTTTTCTGACTGCTGTCACTGTAAGCAAGATGATCATGTCAATGGTGAGTTAAAATGACCTGAAGGCATCTCTAATATACATCAGATGATAAAATATCTAAAAAAATGAAACAAGAGATGGAAGACTGTAATCATGCCCTGTACTGCCCTGTTTCCTGTACTGCAGCAGCAGTAGTGAGAAGAAGTGCTGTAATTTGAGTCCTGATACTAGCGTTTTAAGTCACAAAGACACATCCACCTACTCTAAGTATACTTCTTTGCTATGAAGCACAGCTAATCAGAGGAATCAGAGTGATTCATTTGGAAATATGTAATTCAATGGTACAGGTGATTCCTCTACAGTCTAGACTGGTTCAAAAGTAAGGTGGACTTTGTCAGAATTTCTTTAGTAGAGGGAATTCTGTCATGATCAAAGGATCAAACCACAAGGATCGTACAGATGAGTACATGCTTTTCCATGGATAAATACAGAAGCGTAAGAAGCAGAACCAAACAGGAAGGCCAGATATTTTGTTTTCCTTCTATAACCCAAGAATTTTTTCATGTTCAGGATTCTTCAGATCTGGAACATGTGGAGCTCCTGAGGAAGTAGAAGCACTTGTGCTAGTGCAACTCCTTAATTTTTAAGTAAATATATAATCCAATTAGAATTATTCCTTGAAGTTTACTTTAAATCTAGCTGGCAAAATAACCAAGAGTTATGCACTTCTTTTTTTTCCCTTTTTTAAGGAATGTTAGTGGAATGAAATGACCTGAAACTTTTTCTTCCATCCTTCTTTTTTGTTTTCCTATCATTGCAAGAAAAAAAAGTTAAATGACAACATGAATGTATTTGAATACATTAGCTATTACTTCATAAAATTAACAAACTCTACTGTCATATATTATTTTATAACTGTTTATAACATATCAATTTTCAACATAAATGTTTGAGATAAAACCCATATCTATGTTATTGTACTATACTACATTTTTCTCCCCAGTTGATATTTATATTCCACATTTGAAAGACTTGCATCATTTATTCAGTCACCAATATTTGAATTTGAAATGAAGTTGAATTTGTCATCTGTGATGATAAAAACCCTAAAGATAAACATCAAAAATGTTTTCATTCTCTGTGTGTGTTACTTTGAAAGCTCCAGAAGACATTATTTTAGAGTGTTAGAAAATATTTTATGCAGCTTTTCAAAATTTACTTGTATTTTGACATTCAAAAAGATGCTTTCAGCATTAGAGCTTTCTGAATAACACTTACAGTTGTCCTCTTTGCTGTTTGCATTTAAAAAGGATAATCACAATGGTACTTATCAGGTTTACTGTGAATTATAATGCTTTTGCACCCGTCACTAATCACCAAACCTGCAGCTCACCATAAAGTGGAACTTCAGAGATTGGATTGCTGCTGCAACTTCCATTGGTGGTTTTTATATTTTAATACGACACTCCATTATAGCTAGTTCCTCATGTTGAAGTCATTAGGTATTTATGTGAAGTAGCATATCTTTATCTCTGTTGCTGAACAGCAATTATTTCAAACAGTTTGGGTTGCTATTAAGTGAAGACAATTTTTAAACTGTTTTAATTTTCTGTGTGCCAAAGTCTATATGCCTGTTCAGCTTTTTTTTGCTTCCTACTCTTTGATTTTTTTTCCCTCTGTACTTTATTTTGTTAAAGTGGCTGACAGGAAGCAGAGCTTGCTTTTCATTTTAAGTGCTCATGAACGCAGTTAATTCAAAGATTTATTGTCTTGGGAAACAGGCAAAGGTTGACATTCCAAGTTTGTTTTATGTAAGAAGTTCACAATTTCAGCCACATGCCTGCCTTCCCTCCTTCCCTCCCTCCCCTTGTGCTGCTTTGGGTGCTGTACTAGGAATCTAATTTGTGGAAACCAGGGTTTGGACAGTACAGGACTAGTGGGACCTGGAATATTTAGTGATCTGCAAACAATGGCAAATCTATAACTTCAAGTTCACTCAGGAGTTTAGAAAAAGGCTTCTGTGCTTGTAGCAATCAAGCATTGCTTAGCTAGATTGCATTGCAGGTTTTATGTCTGCAACTGGCAAATTCCCCTAAAGTAAACTGCAAATTCATAGGGCATTAAATGGGCTTTTTTTTCTACCACTGATTTAATGGATAAAAATAAGTTTTCACTTTTCTTGAGCTCTAGTGAGTCACATCTGTCCTAAATTTTCATATATACTATAAGGCACGAATGTAATTTCTCTTCTGTAAGTAGTCAGGTCTGCTTAATAGAACTGCTCCCCTAATTTGAATTTTACTCCTGTTGCAAAAGGAGCAGGGTAATTATAAAGTACCATGTAAGAGGGAATGTTACCCACACAGCTATGAGGTTTGGCCTTGTGGACCAACCTAAGCACAATGCCTTGACTGCATGACTCAGCTGTAAACAACAGATACATCCATCAGCCTCATGAGAGGTGTACGCTTTAGCTTTGTCATTTCGTCTGCTCCTGCCCACAACTTCTTTGGAACACACTGGGGCACTTTGACAATTTTCACAGGCAAGTAATATTTACAACTGATTTACTTGTGTAATAGCAAACATTGCGTGTAAAGAAATGGTGTTTAAATGGTCTTTGTTAACTGGATGGGAACCTTCCAGATGATCCTGGACTTCACCTATTTTTCCTGTCCCAACACCTTGTGAACTTTTAAAGAGAAAAATTAAGAGACAGTTTTTATGGCAAAAGAGACTCACTGTTGATATCAACATACCAAAATAAATACATGTCTCCTGACTTAAAAAACAAACAAACAAATATAATAAATCCCAAGCTAAAAAACTCTTCAATTTCAATTTTGAAGAGTGATTAAAGTAAGCATGTTTATTTAACTGCATTGCAATCTTTTACACTGTAATCCCCTGGGTATGTATATACATGTGCTTTTCCTGAAGACTGAAACTCTTGATTTCTCACTGCCATTATAGAAGATTGAAATATTCCAGCTCACTTAGAACAATCATAACTTGCTTTATCTTTGTTTTTTCTGAAATCCATAGTTTGAACCAAATTTTATTATGTAAAGTGCAAGTAACCAAGAAATCCTGATTCTTCTTATTTTTTGACTTTCTTATTTTTGTAAGAAATTCCTAAGATTTCTAATGTCTCATTTTTGCTACATCACCATCTTTCCTTCAGTTCCCTAACTACAAGCAACTTCTTTTCAATCATTGTGTTTTGTCTCCAAGGACAGACTTTGAGGCTAGTGGTTTCTCTCCTCGAATGTAAGCTGGCAGAAAATTGCATTATCTCCTTCAGTCTATACTTATGGTCTGTTTCTCCATTTATGCTGATTGTACACAATTTTCTGTTTCGGCCTGTTTTCCTGCTTTTCTCCCTGTCTATTTGCACAGCTCAGATCCTTCAGTAGATTTGATGACCTTTTAATCATTGTGCAATCAGGTTGGTTAGGCACAGTGTTTCTGAGAGCAAGTGGTGGAGGGGAGCAACTCCCTGTTTGCCAAGTTCACAACATGTCAGGCATGACTGAATCAGCAAAATAATCCGATTCGTTGTGGTCCAGAAATTATTGAAAACACCTTATGAACAGTCATTCCCTTAACTATGCTCTTTGAGTCATTTCTTTGCTGCTTTGTTCCTGCTTAAAGGGTCAGTGACCCCTCCAGCAGTCCTTACTGTGTTGCAATACTACTGCCTTCTGGAAGTGCTACACTGTGAGACTAACTGAGATATCTTTTACCAAGGTGAGGTGCTCCAAACTAAATTTTGGAAGGAAGTGACACAAAATTAACTTCCATCTTTCTTCAAAATACAATTCATGCAGTCTGTCCAACTGAGGCGTTCATGGACCAGAAGCGTTGCTTTATCCATCACTGCATTTGTCTGTCTTAGCTCTTTATCCACTGACAGTCAGTGTAACACCTGTGACATCCTGAACATCAGATCCCTAATTGTTCAGAGAAAGCAATCATATGCATGAGCAATGTACAAGATGCCCTTGCATCTGCACTGATCTACATCCAGTCTTCAAATTCCTGCCATGATTTTGTAGCTTTTGATGCCACTAACGAGGACAGAATATTGACCCCTGGCAGTAAAAACAACACACTTGCTTAAGTATCGACTTTCATGAATTGGAGTTATCTGAAATAAAAATAATGCATAAACTGCTGTGCGCTTTAGTAGTCAAAAGAACACACCCTGAAGGAGTTTGATATCCTCATGAAGGCCAGTGGGCAAACAGATGCAAATCTAGGACACAATGTGATCTGCAAATTCACGATAGTTTTGAAACTATTTTATGCCTACTGGCAGCATCTTCTTCTATAAGAGGAAGGTTTCAGTTACTCCATGGCCCGTGAAAAAATGTTCTTTCTGTTGTTCTGTTCATTGAATTCTTGCAACACAACATCCCGTGTTCTCCACATACACCTGCTACTTCAAGAAACACAAAGATAAAATAAGATAAAATATGTTACCAAAAGTTTTGGCCAATGTGAACTGAGTACAGTGTTACACCAAAAGTCTTCAAGCCCCTTACTAGAGTTTTGTGTGTGTTCCCATTCCCAAACTACTGAGACAACGCCACCAGAATCACAAACATTCCCGCACATGCAAATATGTTTTTTTCCTAAGTGTTATTCTCTTGGAGAAGGAAAAAATTAAAGGTTCTAGTATATTTTTATGAGACAAATAATGATATAAATGACATTCCCGCACTATCAGTAGATCATAAATTGAGACTCAATTTTGGCTGTATTTTATCAATATTGTGTCACTGAAGAACTGTCATTTCTTTAACACCTTTGTTTTAATGCAGAATTGATTGAGTTTTGTTTGAATGGAAAGGGAATACAAAAAAAAGAAAAATTTTTTTCAATCTAGTACACTGGACAAGAAAAAAAAAGAATAAAAGAAAAAAGGGATGAAAAATTTCTAAAGATTATTTTTTCAATTACAATTTCCCTGCTTGTTAAGAGTTTTCATAATTTTAATTACTATAATTTAAATAATTTATATATTTATATAAAATTATTGCATAAAATAGTGGTAATATTAAATAGTAGTAAAAAAAAGTCTGCATTTGCTAAGTTTTAGAATTTGTTTCTAAAACACAGCTCCAATCTTAAGTTTCATGCACAAATGTTGCAAAAATGCAGTTATTTGAAAAACATTCTTTAGCACACATTACAAAATACAAAAAACCAAAAGTTTTTACAGCAAAAATTATTTTCTAGTTTCAGACTCATATTGAATTTTGAGCAATATATTAATTTTATCTTAAAAGGGAAAAATTATGCACTAGACAATATTAAGTGATGTGGGACTTGCATATTATGTTACATTTATGACCTTTATTATCTTATTTTGGAATACAACTAAGTACAATTCTTTGAAATAATCTGAACAAATTGTATGAAAACTTACGATAAACACATCCTTATACTGTATGAACTAATTTCATCTCCTGAGGCATGTTCTTTCACATGATTTTGAATCAGGTATTTATTACAATGAAAATTTCTGGATTATTAAAAGTGAAAATTCCCTCAGGGTCATTACAATTCTGTCTCTATTTAAGCACATTTTAGGTCTGAAAAAATGAATTGGTGTCCTCAAATCTAACTTAAAGCTAACTGGACATTCAGTGTCAGTCATTCACTGGATAGTCAAGGTATCAGTAGTGGCAGATGGTTTGTAGGACAGATCCTCAGCTCATGTAGATTTATGAGAATGCATTAACATCAGCAGAGTGACATTGATTTATGTTGTCAGTAAAATATTATTTTTTCCTTTGCAGAGTCTTACTCTGTTGCAAATGTATTGAGATGTCTGTTCATCACAACAGTAAATTAAGTAAAGGGAAACATGTTTGCATGTGTCTTTTCTGTGACAATTACAATGTTTTCACTTCCCAGAAGTGCCCCGTAAATTACAAAAATGTTTCTCCTGAGCACAATAAAGAATAAATTTTGCTAAGGAAGACATTACATTCTAGCAGCACACTAGGTATCAATTAAACCTCAAATGCCAATCTGTAAGTAGCTGCTGAAATGAAGAATTAGGTATATGAAATGACAAGGTGAACAGAAGAGCTGCTCTGATTCAGTATTGGCAGAATTTATACACTACAGAAAATCTTCTGGCTTCTTTAATACAACTGAAGGTATTACCATCAGTTTAAAGATTGATCAGCACTTTCCCACAGTGCAACAAAATCTTTTGCTCTGGTTCCTGTCCCCTGAACAATGCGGCCTTTTGTTTGCCAAAGTAGTAGATCCCAACACTTCTTGAGCCTTTTAACCTTTATTCATGATGATGATTACATTTGCAATTCATGCCATGTGGATTGTGGATGCTATTTATAAACACCTGTGTGGGGAAAGAAAAAATTGGGAAGGAAAGGTTAAAAATAAAAATTAATCTGTTTAATTCCTCCTGAAAGAGCCAACTGTCCAGTTTTTAATGCACATGATATCTTTCAAAACATGTTGAGCAACTAAAGCCACTATATCTCTTATCTCTGCATATGGATAAACCTGCTGTGAGAGATGAGCCGTGCAGAGGGTGATCCAGCTCCTGCAGTCCATTCTACCAATCGGATCTGGAACGGGACACCCTATTAGGATTTCCATGTCAGGGAATATATTTTTTGCAGGTGTTTAGTGAATGAAGAATATTAACAGGAACCACCCAATCTTCAGTGAACAGGGGTAACTTCTTTGTGACGACAAAATCCTATTCTTTGTAGAAGATGTCCTTGGAGACAAAACAGAAGTAAATGATAAAAAAAAAATAGGAAAAACTTTTCTTGAGCAGTTCTGTTACTTCTCAGATCAGTTTATAAGGACTACAGAAGTCAAGGAGAAGAAGACAAAACAGTCCTTTGCCACTCATGAGGCTTAAAAGCAAGTGTTTTGGGGAGACACAGCATTTTCTTGGCAAAGCAGCATTTCAGAGACATGGTGAGGGTCATATGCCTCTAGCCAGGTTCTATTCCACGGTCATCATTAACTTATTTTTGCTTGTCATTAATGGAAATTTCATTCGAGTAATGCAATAGAACTACTGTACCCCTGAGAGAGAAAGAAAAATAAGATAGGCAGACCAAGCAGGATGAAGGTTTTTTACAACCTACTAGCTGAGATTGTCCCTTTTCATTTCCATTTTTAAACCCAGAATGTCTTCCATGGAAAGAAAAATAACAGTACTTAGCATACTGTTATGCTAAATAGATGTGATGGCAAGGAAACAGGAAAACTAAGTTTATCAGCTTCTTCTCTGCACACTTTGAAGTGATCTGTGAGCCAAATTAGGATATCTGTATTTCCTGAATGGTAACTAAGAGTTCTGCAGAAATTCTAGAGGTACTTCTAGCTGAGAGACTCCTGGTAGGGACAGATAGCTGTTGAACTCTATCAGTCCTAGTGCCGTGCCTCTGAAGAGCAGTGACGCTCCATTATGTAATCCATGCAAAACCTATGGATGTTTGTATCTGAGCCAGGAACATTAAATAAAATGCAAGACTTGCACCAGTACTTCTAGCTTTCTGCAGTAACAAAATAGACAGGCATATGCATTAATCTAATTTTATCTTCTTCTGACAAAGACTAAAAGGGGAACACAAAATAACCTCTTTCTTCTTGGAAGAACTCCCAGCTGATGATAGCTCTAAAGGAGAGAGGCTGCCTTAAACCAAATCCACCGAGAGAGAAGGATTTCTTACATTTCTCTTGCATTTCACTGAAGCCCAAACCAAAGAAAGAAATATTAAAGGTTATGTTTCATTTTGCTGCAGTGGCATTTCTTAACTTAGCAGAACATGAGTAAAGGTGGCCTGTTGAGATTTGACATGACAACCAATGTCATCTTGCTGAGGTACAGCTTATAGAACAGATGTCCATTTATAGCACAGTACAAAATCTTTAATGCTTTTTAAAAGTAGAGCTTTTCAAAAATGCTTTTTTTTTAAGGCATCTTTTTTTTCTTCAGAGACAAAAAGCTACCATACTTCATGCCTGCAACTTCTGCAGCACAATGCCCTCCTTCCCACCCCAGTGTGATTATTCTCTGGGAAGTCACAAATGAATAATAATATATAATTTCCTTTCAGGTTAATGGAACAACAAAGAAATCCCAGACCTCTTGCTTTTTAATAACGATTGTGGATTACACAAAAGGTAATAATTAGTTGCAAGAAGGACTTTGTGGTTTTTTTGCAAGATTTACAAGTCAATTCTTCACAATCTCAATGCTTTCATTATTTTTAAAGCAATAATATATAATTTAATTAAATAAATATTTAATTGACATAAGTAAGGAAGCTTGACTTTCACTGTGGAAGAGAATAGTTTTAAATGCTTTGATATTTCCAAAGTTTTAATTTCTTCTATTCAGTCTATTATATAATAGTAAAAATATAGATTGATTTCTTCATTACTGATTGGGAATAATTCTTTCTTTCCAGGCTATCTAAGATGTGTAGTTCTAAAGTTTGAGACATATCAGACACTGAAGTTTGGCAAATTTCTCTTTTTTCTGTTTTTGAAAGAGAAATTCACAAAGTAAAGTCTCTTCTGTTAACGTCTCTTTGACCTTATTTAAGAATTTGCTTATGCCTCATTGGCTTTAATACGAAAGAAATGAGCATAAATCCCAGCATGTGCTTCTATACATTTCTGAATCATGGCCAAGATGGTAGAATAACTAAAGGTAAAATCTATTAACCCATGTACATAGTACTTTATTTGAGTCTCATACTGCAAGGACAATGTGTCCTTTACTCCATGCAGTTGGGGTCTACCACATCCTTCCTGGTTAATTGATCGTCATGGGATTAAATAGAAAAGGATGTAAGTTAATAATGCCAAACATATACATAAGCAGAAAGGCTTCAAATTCCAATTGACTCTAAATGGTATGTAATTGAGGGTTTTATGCCTTAGAAAATGTCCCCCATTGTAATATTTCAGCTTGCTAGCTAGAAGTGATTGTGGTTTCAGGTGATTAGGAAAGCTGAAGATGTGTTTTTTGAAGTGGAAAGGTATGGACAGTACTTATTCTGTTAAGTAGAAATAGAGTTATCTGCCATTAAATTGTGGAATATAGAAGCAGCTAGGACAAAAAATCAGCTACAACTGGAATAGATAGTACCATTTGTATAAAACACTGTACATCAAATCTTAGTTTGAAAAGCACATAATGAAATTTAAAATTACTTGTCTCAAATCTTTTTAAAATGGGACAGTCCCATAACATTAGACATCTAAATATCTCAGTATAGAGCTTCAGGTTATTACTAGCTGTTTGCTGTTGCAGCATCCATATACTTTCTAAAAATACTTGTTTGTTAAAAATTATATATCATGTCTTCAAAAATATTACTGGTGTCACTGATTGCCACAGTGCAAATTACATCATAGATTTGAGTCAGGTTATATCAATTATAAAATCCATTGGATGGCACACAAACTGCATAGAAATTGATCTTCATACTAACATAAATTCCTAGAACACAATATTTATTAAAATACATATGCTCAGTGATTTCATGACCTTGTGTTGTATTGTAAGGCCTACATCATTAAACTGCAGAAACCTCTGAAAACCTGGAAAATTAACAAAAAAGACCTTGAAACCACCTTTAATCTCATGTTAAAACTTGAGAAATTAGAAAATGAAAGATGTTAAGTAACCATAGTCCATCTTTGCAGTCAAGAAAAATATCCTCATTTACAGAATTATAGAATGTTTTATGTTGGAAGAGATGTTAAAGGTCATCTAGTTCCAACTCTCCTGTCGTGTCCACGGACACTTTCCACTAGGCTAGGTTCAATGCCACATCCAAACTGGTGTTGAACAGTTCCATCACTGTTGTAACCACAGCTTCTCTTAAATTGAATGAAAATAGCAATAAAAATGGGAGGTGAATAGCACAGCCAGGCAACAAAACACAAAAATATTTGTGCCATCTCTATGTTCTTAACAAATCCTTACTTTGACTTTATACTCAGATTTTTTTTTTCTTGGGTTTTTCATTACAGGTAAAATATTAAGTACTTCTTTTCCTTATTTAGGAAGATGGTTTCTCACAGGTGACCTGAGCATCAGGAGCAGCAGCAGTTACTAAACAAACTTTTTTCGTGAACAACAGAGTAAACAGCCTCATAAAATCCGCATGAGCTGTCAGTTCATGACTTTATGGTTACCTTGGGGCTGCAGCAATTAAAATATGATATTTACTTAAAAAGAAAAATGTCAGGCTCTTTCAATTCACAGAACTATGAGTTGGTTTTGGTTTTTAACTACTCCTTTTTGCTATGGGACCATCTGTAATCTGAATATTATTAAACTGAATATAATAAGAAAATTATACAACTCAATTCATTGGGTAGGCTGTCTAAAGACTCCATCAAGTTGGTGAGAAGGTCTTTAGAGAATCTGGATGTACAAGTCAGAATTAAATAATCAACGTGCTTAGAAAGAGATCTTATTCAAAGCTGAGATCTTTTTAAAGACCTTTTTTTTACTCTGTTTTAATTTCTTATAAAATCTTCAGGTGTTGAAAAGTCTGGACTTGCAGTGTGGAAGGAAATGCTCTGTGTTTGTGTCTTCCTTCTATGGTACTTCCTTTCACTTTCCAAGAATGAAAGCTCTGAATGATGACTGGAATATGTCTAGTAGAAAATACAGTACAAAAGAATAGGAGAGTTTTGTTAATATTTAGCTAATTAATATTTGGCTCATCTTGCCCTGAAAGCAAGGCACTTTACAGACACATGAAAACAACGGAAGTACTGCATGTCCTCCTTCTTTCTCCAAGTCTACTCTATAGCGCTGTGAAATTTATTCAAGAAATAGACTTGAGCTTCAACCTGTATAATTCCAGATCATGACATTAACAAAAACTGAATTTATTGATTAATTAATAATTAATAAAATGTTGCTAATATATTAGTGCAAATTTAATGCATAAAAATATTCTGCGACCTTGCAGACTGAGATATTTATGCCTGAATGCTAGACTTTTTGGACACAGAGCTTTCTGACTCTGTGATGTAGCTCTGCATGTTTAAACACATGCAGGCAAAATCACAGTGAGACTCTTAGTGGCTGGGTGATATCTACAAAGATGCAAAAGTCAGGTAAAGCAAGGACTTGAACCTGGCTTTCTCTTAGGTGACTGTTGGACCATATTGGGATACCAGCTAAGCTAAGTATCTCATGTCTTCATAGAAAAATATGTTATTAAAATGACACGTTTCCCTTAAAAACCTTTTGCCTAATAAACCATAATGTCTGTCTTTATTTTTTTCTAATATCATAACAACTTAAAGATGAGCAGAAAAAAAAAACCCATAATAGAAGCGAACGAAATATCTTGTTCTACTCATTCTAATTAGAAAAAGCACAAAATTTTTTAAACCAAATTAATTTTTTTCTTTTTAAGAAATCAATATCTCATCAATTATTCTTTTTTAATTGCTTAATGAAAGAAGTAACTCTTTTTCATCTGGTACCTACATCCTATTTACGTCATCTATCCTAGTTAATAACATGTAAAGTCCCTTCCACATGATTATTTTGCCTTCAGGTGAGGCAATGAAATTTCTCTTTTTTTTACACAATATAGAGGTGACTGCTTTGTAGCCTGAAGACACATGGAAGAGTAATGATTTCAGTCTGCTCTGTGGGGAAGCACCTGGAAAAGTTGCCATGTGTGATGGGTCCAGAAGCTGAATTTAATATCTAGATTTTTTTTTTTTTTGAAAAAGAGAAAATTGCTGTCAATTTCTCTGATTTCTGCAACTAAGAGAGTCAGTTCTCTTCAAAAGAAAAAGTATGGAAGGAACCAAAAGTTCAAGCCAGTGCAGAATGGCATTTCTTGTGTGGATGGCTTCAGGTCTGTGAAAGTCTTCTGGGATTATTGTAGATCTAGGACAATACAACATGTGTAGAAAGCAGATTTATATCTAATATGAGGAAAAAGAAAGTATATCAAACTTGCATAGCAGGAAAAGATCTCATAATAAAATTTTTTCATCACTGTCCATTTTACATAGTATTTCTGTGTAAGTAATTCTGGATAATTCAACCCTCAGTGTACGCGGTAGTATACACTGCCTGTGATAAAAAAACAATTTATCTTAAGGGGTATTGTGCTTTTTGAAAAAAGTTTCCTTCCTTTTTGTTTTCCTTTTGCATTATCAGAAATAAGTGCTCTCTACTTCTCATATTTTTTTTTCATTAATTAGCTGGCTGATGGACTACAGCCAGTTCCACAGCTCGCTGAGCAGTCTAATATTAATATCATGTAGCTTTGTCACTTTACCCAAATGCTATACAGCTTCTATTGTATAAATAAACAGCAACTCAGTAATGAGAAAAAGCCTCTATGTCTTTTTGCCAGTGGGTTTTTCAGTGAGTGAAGGAACTGGATTTAAAATGTTTCATGTGTGCTAAGGACAGAAGAACTAAAAAAAAAAAAGGTGGACTGGTGAGTCTTGCATGTGAAAGCACTCTTGCAATCAAGCAAATTGAGTCAAACAGCTGGATGAGAAACATTTTAAGCTTACATGACCAGAAAAATATTGATGAAAACACAAAGGAAGATTTTTTTTTAATGGGGAAGATTTCTGAAGAAAATGCGAATAAAGCAAGATGACAGGGGCTGGACCACATAACATATGGGCAGAGACTAAGGGAGCTCCATTTGTTTAGGTGGAAGGAGACCAAAGAGGTGGATATAATTACAGTCTTCAAGTATTTAATGGAAGATTACAGAAAAAAATGAAGCCAGACTATTTGCAGGTACTGAGTGAAGGGATTGGAGGGGTTTGGGCATAAGCTTTTGTGGCGCAAATTCTGATTGCATGGAATGAAAAAAAGTAACAAGAGCTTTCTGTACAGGCTACAGGGCCTTTGTCTTTGGAAATAATCAAAACTCAAGTGGAAATGGTCCTGAGCAAGATATAACTTTGAAGCTACCCTCCCTTTGAAAAGAAGGTCACCTCGTTTGTAGATGATTTCTGAAGGTCTCTTCTATAATAAAATATTCTGTGATCCTATAAGATAAGACAGGTTTAGTTCTGTGGATTTAGCTTTTTTATTAATTTGTTTTGTGTCTTTGTTTCTTGACTTAAAAATAGCTAATCACAACCAGTCTGAGAAAATAATGATCTGAAGATTGAGAAAGAATTTTAAAAAGTATGCGTCAATTTTTCCCAGGCTGACTAATTTGTATGAGGACATTACTTGCATTTGAGCTTTGTGTGTACTTCCTGAACTTGTTGAAAGGGCACCTGGTGAGCAGCTTGTGTCTGAGCAGCTATGACTGAGCCCACAGGGACCATCTATATTTCCTGACTGAAGTTTAATGAAACAATACTTTGCCACTGAAAGGACCATTAGGTTTGAACGGCTCTGTTCAGGATATGGAGTTACTGGAGCTGCCGTATGGAAATTCCCCCATGGAAAAGTGAAAGTGGGAAAAGACTCCATTTTCTGTTTGGAAAGCTCAAAAGACCATGATACAATAGTCAGTGGAGACACCTAGAAGAATTGTCTGGTGTAAAGTGCGAAGCACAAAGGGCTGAGACCGGTGTTCCTATGGGTGATGAGAACACTGAGACTGTAATCACCAGTTTTTTCCCCACTCTGTAACTTCTTTCAGGAATAAAGTGTAATTTTGTGTTTCTTTATTTCACAGTCAATTTCTTCAGAATGGTCTTGTCTGAAGGGAACATGTTAAGCCACTGGAACTTTGGAAATGTTACACGTCTTGACAGTCCACTGCTCAAAAGGGTGTAGACACATTACACACACACACAGACTGACAAGCACAGACACACGTCTGATATATTTGTAGTGTGTGTATATATAGATGTATGTATATTAAGTATACATATATCCATTTCTGTAGTATACTATGCTAAAAAGAACTGATGTGTAAGAGTGATCCTCTGCACATTATTAACCACAGATGTCATAGAAGCACAGGATCCCACCCTTTGACAGACTAATTGCAGGATAAATTTTATTCAGAAAGCATGGATAGGCTGAGATATACTTCCCAGATAGCTAACAGAGCTCTCAGTTGCTGTAGCTTATTATTATTAGGAACAAGAATGTCCATAGTGTTTAGCAAGGCAGTGAAACTATTAGTAATAAACCAATACACTGATCAGCTAAAGTTTTGTTGTATTGTTTTTGCATTTGTGGATAGACAGAGCACACTGATGAAATTTTCTATAATTCATCCTCTATTTTGCTTTTTTTTTTTCTGAAGTTTGGTCAGTGTAATTCTTCAAATATTTCTATATTTGAATCTCAAAACAGAAGTTTCAAGATCACAGCTATGGCCTGTACATACATATGTAAACCCTATGAAGCAGATTTACAGAGGCAGAACTTTCTGTTTGTCTATAGAGAAGAAAAGGGTCATTCTTAATCACCCTGAAGGATATACAGATGTCAAGATTTCAATAAAAAAGGAAATTCACACTAGTGAATATTAGAATTAGTGAAGACTTAAACTATTGTGGATCAAGTAAATATTGAAATGCACAATTTCAGTCTCATGATGAGAATCCAGAAACTACTTGAAGGAACTGTTTGAAGTGCTGTTATTATAACCTAACAGGGGCATGGTCATTGTTCACCTGGAGTGCCCCCCAGATCTGCATTTCTCTTCTATTAAACAAGGGAAATTGATGTGGAACAGCAGGCCCAGATCACAGCACAACCTGAAATTCTTCTGCTGCTCAGCAGAGAGGTTAAATTGAAACATATTCCTTATACAGGAAGTACAAACGTGGGATTTTTCTGGCCCCAGACATATAGCAACAATGAACTTACCTGACAACTTGCTTCATGATAGCAAATGTAAATTTCTAATGATGGATGGAATGTCCCTCACCTTAACCATCTCCAGCAAAAGAACAGTCTGAAAACTATCACCACTACTAGGAATAGTCTAACAGTGGTAAACAGAAGGGGGAGAAACTCTTTCCTCATAGAGCAATATACATCTGCCAGCCTGGCCCTGAGCTACCACGCCATCTTTTTCAGCTCTACTCTGATGTGCATATCAGAAACCTTTTGCTCATACACCAACAAAAAGTGAAACAGCATTCCTTATCTACAGTAAATATGATGATGCTATGTCAGCTAATCTGTTGATATGGTCTCTACACTGATGACTCTGAAGAGACTGAATGTTAAAGAGTGAATATTGCCTTGAAAATAGTCTTTCAATATCTTTTAACTCATGTTATTTTTCTTGTGATCTGTTGCCCTGACTCTCAGTATTTAGTGTATTTTTCCCTATTACCATTATATTGGCTTTTCTTTACTCAGGATTATATTTACTGGGTGTTGCATAGATTTTCTTTAGGGTTTGTTGGTATCAATAAAAAAAACATTATTCTCCCAATGATCATTAGATGGCACAGGAGTTGTGAACTGTAGCTGTAGCTGACTTCGTTAAGAAAAGCCAAGCAAAGTGTGAAAAGGACAGAAAGATTATGCTGGACGTATTCAGCTCTGCAGTTTCGTTCCACGATCCTTCATCTGGAGAGTTTATGCAATGACTCTGCAGAATTGGACCTGTTCAGATTAGTGATATAATAAAGTAAGCAGTGAAACCTAACTGGAGAAGCGCTCTCACCAGGATGATTTTATGACACCCTATTAGGCAGTGCAAGATGGTGTAGATCTCATATCACAGCTTCTTAACTCAGTGTATGATGTCATTAACTCAGGTAGAAAAGCTGTTCCTCTGATTTAAAAGAGTTTTGAATGCATGAAGCTATGTCTATAAAGTAACCTGAAAATAAAGAAGGAAACAAATTATTATTAGGGACCTCTCTTACATGTGAGAATTGGTAGAGAAAGTAATAAAAACTGCCTTCACTGTGTAGTCACAGAAGTAGGCTTGGAGTAGCAGAAGCAGAAATAAGTTTGAAGTATGACTGCACATGTACAGAAGAGTGTGTCTGAGCTGCCTGAACTGCAGTTTGCCTGTTAGCCTCCCTGGAATACTGGTACCAAAGTAGGCTTCAAGTCAACCCTTAGTTCTGATTGGAAGTCTGAAGCAGGAAATTGATGTATAGCCGTCAGTGAGGAGTCCAGTGGAGGAGCAGAGAGCACTGGTTGAGAAATCAACATCACTTCACTAAGTTCTTTTAGGCTGAAGCTGAAGTTTAAAAGAGCAACGGGACCTCTGGCTCACTTTTTGGGAAGAGCTGACCTTGTGTTCAAAGAAGGATCCACGGCCTTCTGAGGAACAGCTGAGGGACAGCTCCTTCCACTCTTCCTTCCTTTTGCTTTTAGGTTCAGCACAAAACATAACTTCCTGATTTTAAGGGTATAAATCATTCAGCAAAAGACATGTAAGAATTACAAGAATCCCATTTCAGCAGCACTACTGGGTGTGGCTTGACATGTCTACTCTCATAATCATAGCATCCCAAGGAAGCACAAATGAAAGGCATCTATCACAAATTTTTTCCCTGGTGGCTCCTGTGTCATTTATTCTCAGGGCAGATACCATTTCCACCACGAACGTTGTTGTCAAATACCTAGGCAAAGAAAACAGAGAGTACTTAGCCATGTGATGTTAGAATTGCAATTAATAAAACAGCTGACTTGTCTCTGATGTGAATATTCCTAGGGAAGAAATTGTAATCAAGCAGCACCATATGGACAACAGAGATTTGGATCAAACAGAAAAGAGAGAGTGACTAACAAGAAATGATGAGTGTAAGTTATTGTTATTCTGGAAAGCAGAGAGAAATTTACTCCTATGTCTAAAGATGTTGAAGCTGGGGAACTTTCAGTACCAAAAAATTTAACTGGCAACAGAGAATAGCAAGCCTGTCATTTCTCTAAACCTTTGCAAACACAGGCAACATTTCTACCTTTCACATCTCAGGGGAGTTCTAATTTTTGCTTTAGAAGAGCTTATTATTTGGTTTAGACTGTATTACAAAATTCTAGACATTGAAAATCTCGTGGTAGATTCAGGAGCAAAGAAAAAAGTAGCTTGTTGCTTAATATTAATAAACAAAAATGCACTTTAGTTATGTTACAGGAGTTTATGCCTTAGGGCAGCTGCCAATCAAGTCCTGTTTTATGTCTCAGCACCTTGCTACTAAAAACAATCAAGGTTACCATGGAAACTACAATTTTATCACATGCTACTTTTCCACTCCTTCACCTCCAGAGCATGCTATTAAATAAATATTTCTCAGAGAGGTGTACTTATAAAATTCTTAATATTTTGAAGGAAAATATTTTTAACTCACAGACAAACTGTGCCTGTTAAGTATATTTTTATTTTTAGCAATATACAATAAAGACTATATTAATAAACACATAAGACCTTATTCACTCTGCAAATATTCAACTGTACAAAATAAAAAGGAAAAAAAGCTTCCCCTTTATAGCCATGATAAAAACATAATTATTTTAGTTCACAACATGTAAAATTATTAGATTTTAAATATACTTCTACTTTTTCTTTCATTTAATTCACCTACAATTAGGTAGATAATAGCTTAAATTATTATGGGGTTTATGATTATATTTTTTGGAAGAATGTTAAATGTTGTGTTAAAATTCATTATTACAATACGTTTAATTTATATTCATGGTTATTCTCTTTTCAAGTTTATAAAGCGAAAAGAGTTTTGTGCTTTGGTTTCTTTTTTGGGAAGATAATTTCTGTTCTTGATAATAATATTGTATAATTGCAAATATGTGACGTATAGTTACAACTTAAATTATTTCAGGTATATAAAGTGTACATAAAGGTATATAAAGCTCATTAATGTCAATTACAGTTATTTGGCAGAATGAGTAACCCAGCTAAAATCTAAAGTGCTACTCAACAGGTATGATAACACTTAGGAAGTAGACACCCAGCAAAACAAATTGACAACTGTCCTACAAAGGCAACAGCAGGATTTCTCCTAGTCAGCTGACTCTCATATTTAACTATGAGAGTATATCAGAGTCAGCTTACGAACTGATGGAAGAAATTAGGTTTACAAGCACAGGTTTTTAAATCCGGATGTGGTGTTTCGTTTGGAATAGATTCCTCATGCTTATGAAAGTAATTGAACATAATGAAATTTTTTCTTTAGAACCAATACTAATCTGTTGAAAGACCGAGCAGGAGCTTTCATGAACTTATCTCTCAGATTCTTCCAACCACAAGAAATATTTAAAAGAATATTTAAAGAAACACTACCACAATAAATATATTAACAGTGAATTCTGGCCAAATTTTTTGTTTCCATAATTTTAAAATTTACAGGCATCCTGCCACTTTTCCCCCATGGAGCTTACACTCTTACTCTCCAGACTACTGTATATAATAATTTGTCCTGTAGGACAGCATAGTCTTTATATAAATACATCATTTATATTTCAATGGGAATGAGATTTATTTCAATTACAGTTCTACTTTTATTATTAGTAATACTTATTTATTGGATGCCAGTATTAAACAGAGGGCAGTAAAAATTGCATAACATTAAGAGATTCTATTTGAAGCCAAGGTAATATGTGCTTGCCTTTATTGGTACACATCAAAATTGTGGTGACTGAGTAGTGATAAATAGCAATAAACTATAAACTTAAATTAAAACCTGCAGTGTTGTGAGTGAATGATCCTTTTATGTAGCAGAGAAATGCTGAGATGGACTAAACAGTCTGCCTTGTTCATTTCAAAGATGCTAGTCCACTTAATACGCACAAGAAACCACATTGAATCATGCCCTTCTTTTGGTTTAGAGTCAGAATTTTTGGATAAAAATGAGATGGAGCAGGTTCAGAGCAAACCCTCATTTCTAAATTGTTACTTACAAGGCAGACAGGCCCAATATAATTTAGGGAAAACAGATTGTTTTGCATAGATGTGCTTAAGCTGGATCACTCTATCATTTTCTATGACACCGAAACCCCATGTTTCTGACCATGAAGAAGGTCAAGAAGGTGTTTTTCTGCCTAAAGAAGACAGAAGCCTCCATAGACTTGTTATTCCATATATTCTTTATGGAAAGCCCAGGTCTGATACTGACTTTGCCCATTTTCCCTTGCTTAGGAGGCCCAGAGCTTTGCAAACAGGCAGTTCTAACAAAGACCAGCATAAACATTTTTCATGGTACTTTTACTGCTGATTATTTAGACTGTGCAGCTTCTGACAGTTTCTCATTTACTATGTAGAGTGTGATCTTGTCCCTAACAACAGATGGGAGCCCTACCTGATGCCTGCTTCTCACAGCCTTGCAGCATGTGCTGAGCAGCGCACTGCAATCAGTCAGGAGTATTTAGCTGAAGGGTTTTCTTTTCCAAAGCACTGTCTTACTTTCTCTCTCTCATACCTCCCCTCCACTCTCCCTTGATATACCTCTGCTGCATCTTTATGCTGTGCAGGTTTTTTGCTAACATTGCCCAGATATTGTTTGGATGGATTCAGCAAGCCGTTGTTTCCACGGGGTTACCTTTGTTCCCTCTGCTGACACCTTTTCTACACGAGCAGCAGACTGCATTGCTGCTGCCACTGCTTGAGTCTGAGAAACAATTTCACAGTGAGGATTTGCTTCTTCTTCTCTCCAGCCTGCTTGACAGTGATGCATGAGGAGGCTACTGTAAGAAGTGTTGGCCTCCTCCCTCTCCCCACTGACACAGCCATTACTTCTGGCTTTGTCACAGCTTATAGAAGATCACACCGAAGCTGAGGATTTTGCCTTGGTGACTGCTGTTTCTTTCTGATACTCTGATCTAAGTGGAATCATTGAACCCTGTTTTCCTGTGGTAACATCATGCCTTTCTTTCAATTTTCTGGTAAATAACTATTCCATCTTCTGCTTGGATGGGTACGTACATGAGGTCTAAATGAAGAGAAATGGACGAAAGGCAGAAACACGAGCATCTTACACTGACAACCAGAGAACAGCCTGTTCTTCAGATGTCTTGTCTATCTTATGACAAGCAAGATTCTGCTTTCAGTTCTGGATAAGCAGGAAATAGCTTTTTTGTCTGCTGGAAATAGTAATCATGAAGTTTTTGTGGGAGTTTGGGCAAAGATCTCTGAGGTTATGATGGTTCATTTAAAGGTAATTCTGAGCCAGGAGAGGATTGCCAAAGAAATTAGGTTAATAAAATCAGAGAGAAGAAAATAAACTTACAAAATTTGGGGCTGGAAAAATGCCTTCTCTTGCTGGCTCTGCCTCATGTCTTCTGTCTGACACGGCAAGTCACCCACTGAGAAATCAACTACAATAGTGGCAATGAATATTTCACCACATGGGAGTAAACTTACAACAGAAAGTGCAGGATACAGTGTATATATGATTCTTCACTGATAGAAAAATTTATATAAAAATTCTTTGCGATGTAGAAGTTGATTTCAAATTAAAATCCTTCATTTAGATACAAAATTATGCATCCCAGAGAAATTTATCTGTATTTTTTTGGTAAAATGGAAAGTCTGAAAAATCTTTGTTTTCATCACAAAAACTTGTGTGATCAATAAAAAACATAAAACGAAATATTTTAGATGAAATAAATGTCTTCTTTTATTATTTATTTTTTGCCCAGATCTTGTGATTTTTCTCTCCCTGTCCTCATTTTTATCCATTCCTCCTCCTTCTTTATTTTTGATATCTGGGCTCAAGGCATCCTGTCTACCACTGGATGTGGAAGAAGACTTCCCATCTTTCACAAGTGAGTAAGAAAAAGAATGGATAATGAATATCAGGGTGACATTTTTATAGAGAAAGAGATGAGAGAGCATTTACTGTCTTCAGCACATGGGAATTTTGCTTTGATTTGTAGTTTTCCACAGCTATACCATATCTAAGCATATCAAGTGTGATATGCTTAATTTCAGATAGAAAAGCTACATTATAGTTAAGGAGATTCTGTGCAAAAAGGATGGTGCAAGACAATAGATGAATAACAACTAAGTTTAGGTGTCTAACTCCCCTAAACTCCCTTAAAGTCTATCTGTCAGTTAAATACACATTTAAGTTTAGGCAGACAGATAACACTATTTTGCCCTCACTGCTTGTTTAGCCTTTGACCTTTGATAATGGACTCGATGGAGAAAACAGAGTACATAAGGGAAAAAAATATTCTATATTTAAATACATCCAGGATCAAAATAAAATACCAGCTGGTATTTTCATTATCAGAGTAATTGCATTTTATTTTTTCTCCAAGCATCTGCTGCATCAGCAAACAGAACTGCAGCTCTACAGTTTAGCTAAAAGTAAATCCCAAATAATTTCTTTATTCTGGAGACATGAATATTAATATCACTGTATAAACCAAAGCACAGCAAACAAGAAGCAGAGTCCAGAGTAGAGCCCAAGATTTAACAGCCTTTGGGTAGCATCCTTAGTCCAGTCATTCAGTCACATATTTGAGTTTATTTAACTCTTTTATTTCTCTGCTACGTTGAGATAAACTTTGGTGTCTCAAAGAGATTGGTTTTTTTTATTATAATTATGAGCCAGAGAGGAAGCCAAAAGGACCCAAAGGAAGCAGCTTTGGCAAACACAGAACGTATCAGAGGCTTTAAGGGATTAGCAATCCACAGACAAGACATTTCTTGAAATGTATGAAACACTGGCTGAAGAACAGTGCAAGGAATTATCTGGAAATATTTCCTACTGGAAAAGAAAAAATCCACATGTGGAAATATTGCCTTAAACAAGACCAAGCAGTTTCAGTGGTGCAGAAATCTGAGTCAATCTTTACTCAGAACATCTGTACCCCGATGCCCCACACAACACAGGTTAAAATATCACAAAATCTCTTTTGCTTTCTCCCTCTCTTTAAAACAAATAAGCAAAGAGGCCCATCTGCTGCCTTTTGTTGATGTTGAAGAACACTTAAGGCAGCTGAGAGTGGAATATTTGCTTTCATTATTGGGTAGAATTCTATCCACGTATTTATTGTATAGTTAAAATTAAACACAAGAATGCAAAAGGAGTCCTAGCCAGCCTGAATTTCATCTGCATAAGAGGGTATAAAAGTGGTGCTTGAAAGAGCAGTACTCTAGGGAGGGTGAAACTGGAAAGTTATCCTCAAATATAAGTGAATAGGTTTACTGTACCAATCAAGCATGCTGGCAACAAGGACCACCTGCCAGAATAATCTCTCTCTCTCTGAGACTCTCTTAAGAAGCTAAATCACCTGCTTAAAGTTTTATTTAAGTGAAATGGTGCAGAAAAGCAAACACAGTGTAACTTGTCAGCAGGTCCTCAAGGGAAGGGCTATTTGTTGCTTACCCAACTCACCAGACTATGAGCGCTACCTTTTCACCTAGTCTGAATGACTGAAGTTTGTGTTGACTAGTAATTCTTCCCTCCTACACATACGGACACAGAGTGGCTTAAGGCATGTCAAAAGAATTATGGTTTTGGTCAGAGACATATTTAGTATGGGAGAACAAGTGTGGCTGTGACAGCTACCCATGCACCTAAGGTACCTCTAGCCCTTAGAGTGAAGCACAAGTAACCTCACATTTTTGTAGTTTCCTTTGGTGGTATTCTGAATGAACTTTATATTAACATTGTTTTAAGATTACTGTACCTATTACGGTTTATGTGTTTATGTACACCTGGTAGCAGTTTCACTCAGCCAGATACAGATACATAGTATAAAATAGTTTCAGTATTGAAACGTCAAGCAGGATATTGTTAAAAAGTATAATTATTTTCATTTTGCAGGTAGAAAACTGTAGATGGAAATTTCAGTGTCTCACCTCAATCAACATAACAGGTTGCAACCCTGCTAGGACATGCTCATTTTTCATTCCAGTCTAATACCATACAGAAAGATTTCTCTTTGTCTACATTGTGACCATTATAGGAAAATAGCTGACTTTAGGCAATAATCTGAGACAGAAAAAATGTCAGCAATTGCTAAGAAATTATTAAAAAAATGTGACTGGTTTCTTTTTATTCTGGTGTATGTATTCAGAGCATAAGATATTTTGAGCGCAGAATCCCTGTACTGTAATGTTTCTTAAAGTTTCACAATCCTTATTCCATGTCCTCAGACTGAAGATTTTTTGTACCACTTGGCACCTACATTACAAGCTCACTGAAGAAAGGCTTCAAGCAGTGCATTATGTCTTGTACAGCCTCACTTACAACTACTCAGTTCTGAGCACCAGATTTTGTCATTTTCATTCACAGTAAATTTTCCCTTTACTATATGTATTGCTCCATTGGTTTTACAAGCTTTGAAGTGAAAGATGGAAAGTAATAGAATTAAGTTCAGTGTCTTCTGGGCAGCACTAATTTCTGGAGTGATGACGATACCATTTTTGTCTTCTCCCTCCATCATTCTCTGTCTGGGTCAAAGCAGAGAGCCAAAAGAGAAAAAAAAAGCTATTTCCCACCCCCGAACCCCCCCACCCTAAATTTATTTATCAATATGGTAATATTTGAGGCATGTATAGGTCTTGATTGATTTTTTTCTGTATATTTGGACCCCATGTTTGGGATCATTAATTAGTCATGAAAGGAAGGACTTGAAGTCAAGGTAAGTCTTTTGCCTAAAATATGTTGCCTTCTATGTCACAGAGGTAGGTAGAATACAAGATGTTTATTTTTTAATGAGATCTTTAAAAAGCCATCACTGTTTTCTTTGCACTTTTTCCCCGCTTAATTTTCCCTCAAAATGTAACAAAACAAATAAGCAACCTCCATTAAAATAGCATTTACTGACGGAAATGAATGCAACATTGTGCAGTAACATGTTGTTTACAAAGATCTCTGGGTGGCCATAGTAGAACTGCAGTGTAACAACCAATTAAAACTAAATCCTGTATAACATTTAAAAAAAAAAAAAAAAAGGAAAAAAAGGAGAAAAACTACGTCAGATAATTAGTCATAACAAGGCTTTTAGCATTGTAAGGCTCATTGTTTATCTAAAAATAATTGTACAATGTCAAACACACTTAACCTCTGAATGCACAAAAAAGGCTACTCTGATGTTTTTAAGTTCCCATTTTTAAAATGTAACTTCCCTAATTTGTCGATAACTTGAAGTTCATAGTTCATGGCAGAAAGGCAGACTTTTTCCTAAGAGAAAGAAAACTACATGCAGGATACCCAAGTATGTGAGTGGACATGTATATATCACACTGGAGACAAAAAATAAAATTATTCCTCTGGCCTTGACTAAAACGGCACAATACTGCCTCTTTAATGACTAGAGAAATTGTTCCTGGAGTAACTCAGTGAACTAGGATAGTTTGTACGCAATAATCTTCAGAAAACAAGTGGCAATATCCCTTGTTTTCCAAAGGACTTCAGCATCTTCTCAAAAAAATGTTGATGTCATTAATGTGAAAAGTGTAAAATGACAACCAAGCCTCTTTTTTTGGACGAATGAGTGCTGAGGTGTTTCAAATCCCAGTGAATTAAAATTACATCAAAATAAAAGAAATTATTTTCTGAAGTAGAAATTATCCAGAAATTGTGGCTATGTCAGAGGAAGCTGGCTTAGGAAAATCCATCCTTTTCTTTGACTGTTAATGCCTCTGTAGTTCAAATTTACTGTGTAAAGTCATGGGTGATACTTATCACATCTATTTTATAGTTTCACTGGTTGCAAAGTAAGAAAAAATTCTAAATAAGTGTTCCAGTTTCTATTTTATTTTTTTTTATTTATTATCTAGGGTAACCTTTACAATTACAAGGTTTCTGCCTCAGACATCTGCTGGATCAATGACCATTAAGGTGACAGAAAAGGAAAATTTCCTGTCTCTATTCCCTACACACAAAGTAATACAGCTGATGGCACAAAAGATATGCACTACAAAATTCTTAGGGCCCCTAGATGGCAGTCAATAGAGGGATTAGAAATGACTTGCTCCTTCCACTTCAGAAAATGAGTAGCAGGAACACCTCTGTGAGTTCCTCTTGGGACACTGTGATAGTGATTCCTTAATTCTATGTCTTCAGTCTAGCTTATTTCCTTGACTTTGTTGTGTATTTTTCGTGAATTCCTACCTGATGCTACCACTATTGTCATTTCTATAAGCATGCATGCGAGCATTTATGTTTACTGCTCTACCAGAATGTACAGTTGTAAACGCAGCAATTGCAGCAGAGGACACTGAGGGACCCAAAGGAATTGATGCTGCACAGGACTGTTCATGTTTGCTGTGCTCTGCAAAGTGCGGCTCACACAGTAGATGTGCCCTGGAGTGCAGACAGTGGATTTATGTGAACTTGCTGGTGATATCCTTCTGTCAAGGACGAGGTCTCTGGGCCTGCTGAAATGCCCAAGACACTGGGACTCTGAGAGAACCATACCAGCTGCCCTTCCCTCCATCACACCCCTCAGACCTCGCTAATGCTTGGTCTCTTTACTCTAAATCCCTCTTTCTGAGTGAGTGTGGAAATAATTTCAAGTTGCCTACTTTCTGATCAGTCAGAAATATGATTTCCCACCTTAATTATGCATAACCAAAAAGCATGATTTTTAGGGCCACTGTAGGAAGAAATGCAGAGTTCAGTGATCTTTACTCACTCCTACTCCGGTGCATAAAGAAATTCCTTTGTCCCGTAAAATTTAATTTTTTTAATTGGACTATATTATAAAGCACTTTAGAGTACAGGAGCTCATGCCTCTTTCTTATGTCTTTTATATTAAATGAGCTCTTGTGATCAAGTTCTAGCTTCAATTAAGCATAAAATGTGATTCTATACTTAAACTGAGAAAAAGCAATTTAATTTTCAGTGTCTTTCAGAAAGCAGAACAAGATCAGTGTGTTCTGTGAGTTATCAGAAAAGCAGGCCTTTAAATTAGTATCTTTGGTTGGGATCTGAAAAGATTTGTTAGTTTTCATTAAAATGAGTTTGACTCCTTTGTTTAACTTCTGGCCTGTTGGGCTGAATGCCTTACATTATGCTTGAATATCCTTGAGCCAGATTCCAAGGTCCTTATCAAAGATCCAGCTCAAAAATATTTTAATCAATTGTGTGCTTTTACATTGCAACACTGGAAATTTGTGAGGTTAAGACCAAGTGAAAATTGAAGGAATTTAAGCAGCTGGGTTCAGTCTTGCTCCCATGCTGAAATAATTGCTTCAGCTGGGAGCAGGACTGAATAACTGTTAGAAACTAACAGCTTACAGCAACACGACTGCTACAGCTAAAGGCAGAAATGGTGGATTCTCTGTAAGAAGTGAAAGAAGATAGTAGTATTTGGCTCTTCTGTTTAATCGACTAAGTTTGGTTTACTTGCTGTAAGGAAGTACCTAATATTTCCTAAGCAAATTTTCTTTTGAGTGAATCTTTGTGCACTGCTTTTATTATTTGATGGACAGGTACAGTACATTATTAGGGTTAATTCAAATGGAGCTCACTGTGGTCCATACTCGGGCAGAAACAATGACCTCCACATACGCTTCAAACACATCATACGCTCAAATGCCATGATGAATTGAGATGATTTTATGGAGAAGGATTTAACTTTTGACAGTCTTTCAGAAGATCTCTTTCCCAATTAGGTGAAGAAAAAGCTGTACTATATTTTTTGTTTTTCCTGTATAGATCTGTATGATTTCTATTATAGTCTACAGAGCAAATGGTGTGGTTGTTAGATTGCCAGTTCTGGTCTGAAGAGGTCTATTTTCACATCCCTAAGCACCCTTGTATTTTCACTGCTGTTCTAGGCAGGACTCTGTTAATAAACTATCATGGGTTATTTCATTCTATTGTCATCTATTGGTTTTACTTGGAATTAAATAACATACAAACCTTGGCTTTGGTTTTTCTGGGAGAGTTCTACCTACTGTCAGCCATCTTGTCAGGCATGTAATCTGAACTGATTAATTTAGGTCTGTGTTTCTTCTGGTCTTCTGAGAGAGAGAGGAAAGCATTTCCAGAAGCTTTAATCAAAAACTGCATATTTAGAGTAGTGAAAATAAACTTTTCTCTGGAAGGAATGTCTTTCTATCTTGATTTGCTACAGAGGGAGGCTAAATTACTAGCTTAGACTCAGTGGTTAACTGTTCAACAATTAGCTATGTGTGATGAATCAAACCAGCCCTGTCCAAATAGACATTTGTATAAAAGGAATGGTACCTAAAAAGCACACTAAACATTTAAGGTCCATCTCTCACTAATTAAAACATTTCTAGTGAAGATCTCATGCAGAAGATTAAAATTTTGAGATATACCAGAAAAAGGAAAAGCATTTTTTCATGGTTGAAAGCTTGATCGCCTGGTCACTTCTTAGAATACTTCATTCTTCTTTCATGGCAGGCATGATCACATTGAAATAGCATAACAATGTTGACATTTAGTGACCTATATGGCTGTCTTTTCTGGCTTAATATAAAAGCTTTCTTTTATATTTTATTTTTGTATCTGAAAGACTGTTTACCCCATGTTAAAATTCATAATGGTTTTCTATGTCATGCTGAAAGCTACATATTAATAAAATGTCATTAGTAGCTAAAGTAACAAAATGAGTGATAAAAGAGTCTAATGGAAGAGTTATTACCTATGCACTTCTTTTCTTTAACCAAGGCCCATAGCAAAAAAGAAAAAAAAAATCTATATCCAATATTTCGAAATTATTTTCCAGACCTAGTGGAATGAAGTCACACTCACACAATGGTTGGAGTTAGAAGGGACCTCAGATTATCTAGCCCAACCCCCCTGAGAAAGTAGGTTCACCTAGAGCAGGATTGCCAGGGAAGGAGACACTACATTCTCTCTGAGTAGCCTGTTCCAATGCTCTGCAGTCACCCTCACAGTAAACAAGATTTTCCTCATATTCAGATGGAACTTCCTGTGTTTCTGTTTGTACCCGCTGCCCCTTATCCTGACTGGGAACCACTGAAAAGAGTCTGGCCTCATCCTCTTGACACCCACTTTCAAATATTTGTATACAGTGATGAGACCTCCTCTCAATCTTCTCCAGGCTAAACAGCCCCAGCTCCCTCAACCTTCCCTCATAAGAGAGAGAGATGGTCCAAAGCCTCATCATCTTCATACCCCTCCAATGGACCCATTCTAGTAGTTCATCGTCTTTGTTGTACTGAGGAGCCCAGAGCTGGGCACAGCACTCCAGGTGTGACCTCACCAGGGCTGAGTAGAGGGGCAGGATCATCTCCCTCGACCTGTTGTCAGTGCTTTTCCCAATGCACCCCAGGATACCACTGGCCTCCTTGGCCACAAGGGCACTGCGGGCTCATGATTTACTTGTCCACCAGAATCCCCAGTTCCTTCTCCAAAGAGCTGCTTTCCAGCATGTCATCCCCCAGCCTGTGCCGGTGCCTGGGGTTATTCCTCCGCACGTTCAGGACCCCTTTGTTGAACTGCATTATGTTCCTCTCTGCCCAGCTCTCCAGCAGGTCTGGGTCTCCCTGAACAACAGCACAGCCTTTGGGTATATCAGCCACTCCTCCAGTTTTATATCATCAGCAAACTTGCTGAGGGAGCAGTCTGTCCCTTCATCAATGTCACTGATGGATAAGTTGAACAAGGCTGGATCCAGTAGTGACCCCCCGGGAACACTGCTGGATACAGACCTACAGCTGCACCCTGTGCCAGGGATCACAATCCTCTGAGCTCTGACATTGAGCCAGTTCTCAATCCGTGCCACTGTGCACTCATCCAACCCACACTGCCTGAGCTTACCTATAAGGATGTTATGGGAGAGAGTGTCAAAAGCCTTATTGAAGCCAAGGGAGACAACATCCACTGCTCCCCCCTCATCTACCTGGCCAGTTATGCCATTGTACAAGGCTGTCAGACTGGTCAAGATTCATCCACACTGACTACTCCTGATAACCTTCTTTTGCTCCATATACTTAGAGATGATATCCAGACTGAGCTGTTCCACCAACCTTCCAGAATTGGAGGTGAGACTGACTGGCCGGTTGTTTTCTGGGTCCTCCGTGTTGCCCTTTTTGAACACTGGAATGTTTTGAACACTGGAAAGTCAATGAAAATTGGCTTTCCTCCACACACATCTCTCANGTAGAGGGGCAGGATCATCTCCCTCGACCTGTTGTCAGTGCTTTTCCCAATGCACCCCAGGATACCACTGGCCTCCTTGGCCACAAGGGCACTGCGGGCTCATGATTTACTTGTCCACCAGAATCCCCAGTTCCTTCTCCAAAGAGCTGCTTTCCAGCATGTCATCCCCCAGCCTGTGCCGGTGCCTGGGGTTATTCCTCCGCACGTTCAGGACCCCTTTGTTGAACTGCATTATGTTCCTCTCTGCCCAGCTCTCCAGCAGGTCTGGGTCTCCCTGAACAACAGCACAGCCTTTGGGTATATCAGCCACTCCTCCAGTTTTATATCATCAGCAAACTTGCTGAGGGAGCAGTCTGTCCCTTCATCAATGTCACTGATGGATAAGTTGAACAAGGCTGGATCCAGTAGTGACCCCCCGGGAACACTGCTGGATACAGACCTACAGCTGCACCCTGTGCCAGGGATCACAATCCTCTGAGCTCTGACATTGAGCCAGTTCTCAATCCGTGCCACTGTGCACTCATCCAACCCACACTGCCTGAGCTTACCTATAAGGATGTTATGGGAGAGAGTGTCAAAAGCCTTATTGAAGCCAAGGGAGACAACATCCACTGCTCCCCCCTCATCTACCTGGCCAGTTATGCCATTGTACAAGGCTGTCAGACTGGTCAAGATTCATCCACACTGACTACTCCTGATAACCTTCTTTTGCTCCATATACTTAGAGATGATATCCAGACTGAGCTGTTCCACCAACCTTCCAGAATTGGAGGTGAGACTGACTGGCCGGTTGTTTTCTGGGTCCTCCGTGTTGCCCTTTTTGAACACTGGAATGTTTTGAACACTGGAAAGTCAATGAAAATTGGCTTTCCTCCACACACATCTCTCATGTTCTCCATGACCTTTCAAAGATGATGGAGATTGGCTTAGCAATACCATTTGCCAGCTCCCTCAGCACTCATGGGTGCATCTCATCGGGGCCCATGGCTTTGTGCATGTCAAGTTTGCCTAAATGTTTTCTAACCAGATATTCCTTGACCAAGGGAAAATCTTCCTTTCTCCAGACTTTCTCTTGCCTCCTGGGCCTGGAATTTCTGAAGACTGATTTTAGCAGTAAAGACAGAAGCAAAGAAGGCATTCAGTAACTGTGTCTTCTCTGTATCCTCCATCAAATGGGCACCTACCTGACTCTAAAACAGATAGGATGTACTGTAGGTGAAAAGGTACATTTACTGCCACACATTCCGATGTTGTGAATAGTAATAAAGCCTTTAAGCACTGAGTACAGAACTAGTACTGGTAGTGAAAGCAAGGTGGACACTCAAAACAGTCTGCTGAAAACTTATATAGCAGCTGTTATCCTTAATAACCAAGGTGGTTTTTTTTTTTTCAATTTTTAGGTGTTGGATAAGGCCACATCCTAGTACTCCTACTTGTATTGTTTCATGTTGCAGTACAGTACATTGAATTTATGGTATTTTTTTCTACCAACACAACAAAAGAGAACAAAATCTATTCCATCTACATAAGTTTGTCACCCATTATAAAGGAAAGGAAAAAAATACTGAATGTTTAATATTAAATTGTTGACAGGTTCTTAAATTAGAGATAAGGAAATAAAAGTTTAATAAAAAGATGAAGCTTCAATAAAGTAGTCTATATTTCTGACTGATTATAAAACTTGCTTATAAACTAAACAGAAGGAAATTAAATTTAATGTTTTCTTTAATAGGCCAAGTTAGCTATCTCCCTTTCAACTAAACATTAAATATAGGACTAGAAGACTCAGACATCTAGTCCCTCTTATAGTGGCCATGTAACAAACAAAGTTATTTTCATGAAATTAGGTTGCCCAGAGAAGCTGTGAATGCCCCATCTCTGGAAGTGTTTAGGGCCATCCTCTTTTATCTTTATTCTTTCTTCCTAATTTTGAACTTCCTGCAGCAACATTGATGGCCACATCCAATTCTCTTACAAGATTAAATACAAATTTTTTTCAAAATTATCCTTTCTATATTTACTATTGTTCTTATTAATATTAGTACCTTCCAGGTGCTTTATTTCTTCCTCAATAGTATTGCTTATATTTACTTCTAGATTCACATTTATCTGTGTTTTCTTTTTCTTGCTAAAATTCAAAGTAGATTGTACACTAACCTTTCACAACTTCTTTCTCTCCATTCGTTAGGTTAAAGTTCTTCTTATCTCAATTTCCCAAACACTGGTTCAGAAACCTCAATTTCATTGTAGCAGTTGTGCATCCTCAAAGCACCCTCACCACCACCTGCCCAGGAGACCCATTGCAGAGGAAATCTATATTCTGCCTCAAAAAGTGTATTAATGACACAAGCTACAGCTTTTCTATTTAGAAAGCAGATCTGAGATCAAATTCCTCTCTGAAAACATCTCCAGCCTAGGGTAGGAAAAACAGCAACTCAGTGTTAAAGGTGCTGAAGCAACCTTAGGTTGCTCCAGAAGTGGAGGATGGAAACTCACGGGGCGTCACCATAAGAATCCTTGTAGACTTGTACCAACAAAGATGGGAGCTTTCAGAGTGTGAAAATTAGGGATTTTAATGTTTCAACTGACATTTTGTTTCTCTAAACTTGTTCTCTTACATGTTGAAGGTAAGCTAGATTTGCTGAGCTGATGAGGCTCTCTGAATGCTCACTAGTCTGCAAGAATTTTGGGTTTTGCTTCTCTAAGTCAGTACAAGCCTTCTTTTAATGTCAAATAAACTGAATCAGCACCAGAGAAAAAATATTATTTATCAATCCAGAAATAGTTATAAAGACCAGAAATAGATTCAACTGTCCAATGGAACACAAAGTCATGCAGATAAAAAAGCTAGGAGGCTATGACTGGTGGAGCAGATTGTGCTGGCAAGAAAATCACTGATACAAAACCAAAGGGCAGTCAGTGGAGGAGAGAGTCTTGATCGACTATCTGCTTGGTAATTTTGAATTGGTACTTATATTTTGAGATAGATAGCAACATGCTGAAGGTGGATCAGAACTATATTGCTATCCTGCTGTCTTCTAGAGCAGACAGTAATCTTAATTAATTAATACCAATCTACTTTTAATAGAGTGTTTCTGAGCCACATTTCAGTAACAAATGTTACAGACCAGAAGATAAAACATAGCCCTATCTGATATATGTGAAGCCTCAGCTGTACATGTTTGACCCCTATTTTACACAGTTGCAGCTCATTGATTCTTTCTTTTAAACTCCTGGACTGAGCACTCAGCAATCATTGGACCACCCATACATCTTCTGAGCTGATTTAGTCTATGAACTGTAACCCTGCTACAGGGCTGTAATGTTTCTGGCACCTACAATGCTGGCTGCTTGTCATTATGACATATAACCTAGAAGATGTACTTAAGAACAAATAACCTCAGAAGTGTTAACATGCCATCAGTCTTTTCAGCTAAAGCAAAGACAGGGCTTGGGACTATCCAAAAATGAATAAATGAGCAAATTCACATACTATCCCAGCAGCCACCAAAGTTCAGGTTTGGAACCAAAAGTGTCAGAGAAAGAAAGAAACTTAAAAAAGATCTTAATGGCTAAAAAAACCCATTCATTTTATCTGATGAAAATCTTCAAACTTACACAAGCCATTTTTCTTGCTTTACTTGAAAGATATATATTCTTATACATATGATGTCTGCAATTGCGGCATGAATTTGATGATGGACAAGCTTAAATTATAAATATTTTCCTTTTCCAAGGTTTATTAGCACTGCCAATATATGAACATAGACTGTTTGAAATAGAGCAACCTAATTTAATGTAATAGAGCTTTCTAAAAGGTCAGGCAGAACATTTTACATTGAAAATTAAAATATAGATAGCACTAGAGATGGAGTTACTGTTTATCCCACTTCAGTCCTGCTCTTAATAAAATTGCATTGAATTTTTTATAATACATCAAAAAGTCAACATGAAACAGTTCACACAGTATTAAATATATCAACAATATAAAGCTCGGTCAGATAATGGCAGAATTAAACAAAGACGAAAGGTAACAATACTGGCTTCAATTAATGTAGTGAATTAATGAATGATCTCTATTACTCTACTCATGTTCATTAAACAAGTATAATAGGCTTCGGAATTGTCCATATGAACTCAGAGAGTCTATTCAATCAAAATTACCTATGCTTACTGTCAATCCCTTGCTGATTATTCATCATCAGAGGCATACATAACTAGCCCTTTGGCATTTCCAGTTGCTGAGGACTCAGGCAAGCAGTATAACGAGGGCTGTGAACACAGACTCCCCAAACTTAATAACCCCCCATCTTACAGAGTGTGTGGGGAGGTGTATTTACACACACAAATAACATATTGGTCCTTATTAGTTGCCTGTAGGGCAATTTTGCAGCCATGTACTCTTCCCAACTTTTGGAGTAATAGAGTGATTTTGAATATGAACTCCCATAGGTAGCAACAGTGGTGGCCTTAAAGATAAGTAACTTCTTTCAATCCAAGTAGGCTCTTCCTAGACAAAAGCAGGAAGATGGAAGTACGGCATGGACAAAACTGCCCCTTTCCGAGTTAGCAGCAATAAGGTGGAGGTGTCCCAGCAGTTGCCAGCGGCTGCTAAAACTAAAAGCATTTCCTTGCAAAGAAAGGGACTGCTGCTTATTTAAAATATGTTGTCTTGAAGGAAGCATCACTGTTTTGCTCATGTTTATCCAATTGTTTTCTCACAAGCCACAGAAGCAGGATTGTTTTGCCTGATTTGCTTTCATTTGCTTGAGTTAGGTGATCACAGTTCAGCCCTTAACCTTCTTATGTTTTGCTTGCTGTTTCTGAGCTGAAAACAATGAATCTTTCTCAATAGCTTATACAAGACAGCCCCGTGGTTTTCTTTTAAGATGGTACATTATTTTTGTGCTATTTTATGACAGGAGTATTAGAATGAGGTAAAAGCACTAAACTCATGTTAAATGTTTCTGTAGGAAAAATGGTTGCATTTATTAGGATTAATAGACTACTTATACTGGAAACTAAAATCCTCTTTTTATTCACATGCAATATAGTGTGCAGGTAACCAAAATCCAATCTTCTTAATCCTCAGTGAAGCAGCTTTTTCCCTGACTTCAGCGACAGTTCAATTTCTGTTATGCTAACCATATGCTCCTGATTGATTATCAGTTATATTTAATTATTCAGAGTTACAGATGGCAGTTTTGTGAGGCAAACTGCTGATCTCTGGAGGCCCTGTGTGCTGATGCCTCTGCCTCTGCAGTTGCAACTTTTGAGTCCCTGAGGTTGAGAAAAACAGGTAATTTAACCACTCCTCTAAGCTGTATTGGCCTATCCAACCAGGAGAGAATGAGAGGATCCTGATGTTAAGCTAGTGGACTAAATACATAGAGATGGAAGAGAGGATATTAAGATAAATACTGCTGCCAGTAATTAATGTCACTCTTTCTCCTTATCCATTTAAAAAATACATTTCAGTTTTGCTACAAATTTTACCTCCATCAAGTTTTTCCCATTCTCCACATTTGAAGGGTATTTGTACTATAATAGAGAAGCATGTCCTTCCTTCCATACCAGTAGGATCTTAGTTCTGGGCTCTCTGAAGCCCTGCTGTCATGGGTTGGAATCCCAGTGTGTGCTACAGAACAAAATGTGGTGGCCGAAGCAAGATGGGTCATAATCATTCGTACCAGAGTGGAAAGTATGTAGACTGCAGAAAACAAAAGAGAAGAAAATATTCCATCTTCCCTTCTCCACAAGTTAGTAGTTAAAAAAAAAAAAAATCCCCTCCTTGTTCATTTTTTGGTGATCAGTGCCACAGAGACAGTGGGAGAGAATCCACTGGCACCTTTTTTCACACTGCTTTCTTGAGAGAGGTTTTTTGTTTTCAATTCACCTGATAGTGCAGTCCCAGCAGAATGCACCTAACAAATCATAGTGAGTCTCTGCACCTTGCTATGTATCAAAGTCCCTTAATGTGCCAACAAAGTTCTTCAAGGTCAGAAAAGCAGTTTATCAACCTCTTATATCTCTTATAGGAGACAATAAATTTATTCTACTGTTGGAATCTATGAATAATTCAGATGCTCTGTGAGATAAACACTATTGCTTAGGATGCTCTGCATGTCATTGTCAACTAGTACCAAACACTGTCATTGCTCCATGTACTCTGTACTTTTCAGTTTCCTCTCAGCTCAGAAAAATGCACTGCTGTCTGGCTTGCATTTCTCTGTGTCCTTTAGCACCTTAAAGTTTGCTTTTTACTATTACATCTTTCCATTAACAAATAGGTTGAGAAAATTAATGTTTTGAATAACTGCTTCTTCCCTTCTCTCTTAATTTCTAAGCAGCCTAAAAATCTACTTAGGAAATAAAAAAACAGTTGTCTTTTAAAGGCCTCTGTGGTCTTTACTGCTGCCAACAAGGAAAGCAAAATATCTTCCATGACTGCTTTTACAGCCTTCAATCTGGGATACTTCCTGTTTCTAGTTAGCTTAAGTATATGTATATAATTTAATATATACACAAGTCTAGTTAATCTTGTAAGAGCTTCATGCATCCCTTTAAAACATCTAATGAAGTATTCAACTCAGTACAAAATCATTTTGGGTTTTATTCCATTTTAAGACAGATACCACCCTATTGAGCCAAATAGAATTTTGTTTTTGTGATCTATGAGACAAGGAATATGAAAAACTTAGGATTATTTTTAACTAACAGGACCTTTAAAGCCAAATATAGTATTGGACTCCTTCTTGTACTCTTTCCTTGATCATAACCTTCATATAAAAGTAAAAGTAATATAACAATAGTGAACTATGCTGGAATTACAGATTTTTCTGGCAGATCTCAGTCTCTACATCTATAACTAACCAAGAGAACTTAACTATCGTTTTGAAACTTTAATTAATGGAGACATTTGGCTTTTAAACTTGGGAAAGTGAAGGAGATAACATTTATAGACAGGACAATTATATACCTGAGTCCATATCTACAGACAATAGCAACTATTAAAATTCAGTCTATGATCCACCATGTATTCCACCATATTTCTAAATAAACTTACCCCCATTTCACCTGAAAATACATCTTTCCAGAGTAACTTAGCATAATACTAACACTCGTTTCAGAAGCTTAAGACTCATAATTTTGGTAGTGAGCTTTGTTCTAGAAAATGTGAGTATGCCCAGTTTTATGTGATGTGAAGTAAATATGGTTACACTGGTGATGAGCTCCTTGCAGAACACATAGGTATTTAAAGCAAAACAAGTAGATATGCATAAGGAGTTGTACAAACAGAAATAAGTTTATATCTCCTGATTACTTTTTAAACAGCAATTAAATTAATGGCAGCTTTCCAGTAAAAGTAAGCAAGTCAAAAAATCTCAAAATTGAAAGAATAATAGGAATGATTTGTCCTCAAAACTAGAAAGTTAAAAGAAGGAATTGTTTTAGCTTTTCTTTAACAGCTTCACTGATGACACACTGCTTTGTGCAGTAACTCTCAATAAATCATTGCAATTTAGTAGACTATTATTTTTTCCTGCAATAGCAAAGCTATAAAAGGAAAGAAATTGTTTTAATTTGGTAGATTTTCGGGTCATTCCACTGTTTATATAATGTAAAAACTTCTTTAAAGGAGTTTTTTTATTTGTTTCTTCACTTGCTTAGTGTCATCAGATTCATAAAAAAAGAACAGGTCTCTATTCTATAGCTATATTGAATCATATAGTTTAAGAGAATGTTCCCCTAGACTGAACATATGGATGTAAGGTAAATGTTTTTTCAAGCCTGTAGTATGCCATGAGCCAGCAGTGTGCCCATGCAGTCCAGAGGGCCAACAGTATCCTGGGGTGCATGAGGATGTGTGGCCAGCAGTTCAAGGGAGGTGTCCCTCCTCCTCCAATCATCCCTGGTGAGGCCACGCCTGGAGCACTGTGTCCAGTTCTGGGCTCCTCAGTACAAGAGAGACAACTGTACAAGGAGCTACTGGAGAGGGTCCAGTGAAGGGCACAAAGATGATTAAGAACATGATTAAGAGGCTGGAGAGTCTCTCTTACGAGGAGAGGCTGAGGGAGCTGGGCCTGTTTAGTGTGGAGAAGAGAAGGCTGAGAGGGGATCTGATCAGTGCATATAAACACCTCAAAGGTGGGTGCCAAGAGGATGGTGCCAGGCTCTATTCAGTGGTGCCCAGCAACAGGACAAGGAGCAATGGCCATAAACTAAAACACAAGAAGATCCACCTCAACACAAAGAAGAACTTCTTTACATTGAGCGTAGCAGAGCACTGGAACAGGCTACACAGGAAGGTCATGGAATCTCCCTCTCTGTAGACATTCAAACCCCACTTGATTATGTCACCTGCTCTAGGTGACACTGCCTTGGCAGGGGGGTTCAACTAAATGATTTCCAGAGGTCTCTTCCAACCCAAACAATTCTGTGATTTTGTTATTCATTTCAAATGCTGCCTTTAAACAGTTATATGAAAGAGAAGAGTAATCTTTTCTGTAGTTTATGGTGGCTTATGATATGATGCTTGCATTAAGCACTAGATAAAAATTGAAAGGCAGTTATCAAGAAGATTGGATTTTCTTTGCTTCTACAGAAAAACTTAAAAGTCTCATTAACTAAGTAACATTCAACCTATGTGAATAACAGCTTCTCTCATTTTATCTTAAATGTTTTTCCTGTTCTACCTTAAATCACTTTTCTACCTCAAAGTCCCCTTAAACCTAATCCTATTCTTTTTCAATTGACTGAATTATTTGAATTATTTGACTTTTTAAAAAACTAAAATGGTTTAAATTAAACAAAATATTTGTTTAATCTGAAATAAATACTACTATTCAGGTTTTGGTTGGTTGGTTGGTTTTTTCTTAGATACAGAGCATATCCAGAATTTTTAATGAAATTTTTGTGAGCATTCAAATATTTTGAGTCTCAAAATGAGCAATTGAATGTCAGCTGAAATATTTTACTAGAAAATATTATAAATTTTCCTTAAAAAAATCCCCCAAGTGGTTTTGATTATACTTTTTTCATATATATGTATAGTATATGTCCTGTGGCAGTAATCTGAAAAATCATGACTAAACTTCACAAATTCAGATTAATTTCTGATCAATATAAATTTAAACTAACAGTGTGCTTTCATAAATATTCCACTAGAATGAAAAAAAAATCAAAAATCAAAACCAAAATGTTTAGTGAAAGAGGAGATGAAATCCAGCCTCAGGTTTCTGGGACAGTGACTGAAAGGCACCAAAACTTACCTCTGATTAAGTTTAACAGTCCAGCCTCTGCTCGCTGATGGTTGAGACATTGCAATTCATGTAAAAGCAAGCTGCTTTTTTTCGACCATCCCTTCTTAGGCCTTTCCTGAGTTACAAGGACTAAAAGAGGTGGGTGAAAAACCCTTGGAGCAGTTGCTTCCAGTCAGCCCACATGGAGTCTACCACATACACCCTAAATGAGGTGGGACACATGTCAAGAACCAGAGTAAAATCCTTTCTGCCTCTCACTCTGTAAGGTAATATCTTTTTCTTTTTCTTTTTCTTTTTCTTTTTTTTATTCCCCAGTAAAAAGGCCTCTTCAGTTACTGAGAGAATAATTATGCATCTAACAGGTATGAAGGGTTCTCAGGCAGCCTTTCCTACTGCACATTTCAGATGGTAACCTCAGTATGCTCCTGGATGGATTTTTTGACTTCCTCAAACTACTGTAGTCCTCCAGCTACAGATAATTCATGGACAATGCCTTGTTATCTACACTTTGTTGATAACCTAGGACAGATTTTACACTTGCTGTCATTTGGCTTCATTTTATTCAGTTTGATCTAGTAGAACACAGTTAAATATGTGGTACACTCTTAAATGAGACTACGCAGTATTTATTAACTGCTGCAAGACGTGCTAACAAAATGAGTGAAATCATTGGAAGTCTATAGAAAAGATTTTTTTATATAATTAGGCCTCTTCCAGAATTATTTGACAAAATAATGTCAAAAAAACTCCCAGTGACTATTTACATAATGGATTTCCTACAGCATGAAGGGCTTCCTTGTAAACCTGCCTCATCTGTGCAATGTAAACAGTATCTACATATTTTCATCTTTAGTACGGTTGTAAAGCAATGTTTCTTTTATATGAGTCTTATCTTCCAGCTGTAAATTTAATAGTTACTGCAGACTATACCACTGACATTAGTTTTAATGATGTGAAACTCCAATAACTCCTAAAGAGTTTAAGATTAATGCAAAAGAACTTAACTTTGTGAGTCATGACTTACTTTTATTAGTGACTCTGCAGTTTGATTTAGATTGAGAATGGGAGAGAGTATTATTTGCCCATAGAAATGAGAGGCTGTTCATTTTATTATATCATTCATAAGTAATATGTTGGATTCTAATTTCTGCATGCAATAGGGATTCAAATATTTGGGGGCAAGTCGGGTCAAAATTCTTGCAGACTGCACAGTACCTGAATAGGACTCATTCAAACTGTAGAAAAAGGGCCTTGAGGGAGGATCCGATCACCAGTTTCAGACCTATGCTTCAAAAAGAAAAAGCAAGTCTCAAGCACCAGAGACAGAAAACCACAAAAAAAAAAATTTGCTTTGTTAGTCCAGCAGCAGAGAATGGAGTGTGCTGTTACATCAGATAAGGACATTGTCAAGCTGAAGCCTGATAATTTCTTTGTACCCATCTAACCAGACCATTGGAAAAGTACCTCCCTACTTCATCTTTTCAGGTAATAAGAATGAGGCTGTCAGGAATTGAAGTAAGTAGAGAAGAGAATAAATAGTTTTCATATTGAAGCTGTCTGACAATGAAGTGGCTGAGATACTGACAAAAGTATGTAATTTAATGTGAATAAACTGTTACACTGCATGGCAGCAGATATATTAACCATCTATAAAAGACATGTTCATCCTGTTTCCAGAGATCTTACAAAACTGAAATTGACCTCGCTAACAGGACAATCCATGCAGTCTTCAAAACAAAATTGTAGCCATTATGATTTTATAGACAGAGAAAAAAAACACCAAAAGAGTATTCTTTCCTGTCAGATTAAATGCCAAAACACACCAAAACATGACTCTCTGAACCATTTGATGATGACAAATAGCAAATAGTGTCAAATAATTTTGAAAAAGGCCAAAGTATTTTAAAAAAATTCCGTATACACTTCCCATATTTTTCATTAATTTTGTTGCTGCAGCAGTTAATAACTATTTTGGTGATGTCAAAACAGTGGTCTATACCACTAATGATTTGTCAGTCATTCTTACTATCAGGGTTCAGATAAGAATAACCAAAATTTCTTTCGTTATATTAAAACAGACCCATATAAAGGAATGGGATTAATAATTTGGGGTTGTAAAATGTTAAAAAGAGACAAAACGACATTAGACCCATCCGAAATGATAGGCACAAGAAAGATAAATCTTTGGTTTTGATTCTACATTCTCAGGAAATGCAGATAAGAGATTTTTTGACAATGTTAAAATGAAAAAATACAAAACCAAGTTATAAAATATAGTAAAATGGGCACTCCTTCCAATGCCATTTTTATTATTTGATTTTGTCTTGCAGTTTTTAGACTGAACTGAATCTTCCATCTCTTTTAGGTCCTCTTTGCTTAGGAACACCATCTTTGACTTTCAGTAAATGCCAAGTGGATCTCACCCAGTCAGGAAAAAAAAGCAGAATAGTAACTCCTTGACCTGAATTAAAAAGGTAATCAGTGCATGACATCAGGATAGATTTTACTGTGACCAGGCTATGATAGAAACACAAAGTTTTACCAGACATCCTCAAAAACGTGTCCCAAGTTTTTGGCATGCTTTCTTAAGCTATAATATAAAGAAGCTCCTAGGGAAGCAAGATCTGTTCCATGAAATAAGCAACATTACCCACTAAATGACAGTTCTCTTAGAGTTGTGTTCATTAGAAATACCAAGCAAGGCCACAAATGCTTTTAATCCCTTTCAGTTTTGGTGAAAAGCAAGCTCTAAAGCCCCCCAAAAAAGCAGGCATTTTTTAATGGGTTTTGTGCCTAGAGACTGCAAGTGGAACCACTCACTGGATAAAACAATGACTGAAGAATGAGGATAGTATTTCTAGGGCATTCCTGGAGAAGTGCTTTCATTCCTATTTCACAGCTGGGTATCCGAGGAGTAGAGAAATCACTGGCCTAATTTACTAAGGTTTCAGAGAATGCAAGCTATGTAGAACCTCTCATGGATTTCATATTTGCTGCTTTCTAGAGCTGAAAACCAGAGTCACACTTATCCTAGTTTTATCTACTTTTTCTCTTCCCTGTTTCTTGAATCTCCAGCCAGGTCTCCTTTATGTTCTCTCATTTACTTTCAAAGAATTTCAAAGAATTTTAGTGATGACTGACACCTTGCCAGAAGTACCTGCCCTTTTAATAGACTTTCTTCATAATTTGGGAATTGAATTGGGAAATGGACAACTATATTTTCAGAAGTTATTTGAGATTAACCACTGCAAGAGTTTTATCTCTAGATTACCTTAGTATGTTCCTCAGCTCAAAGAGGGAACAATAAAAATGAAATATTGACCTGAGTATCAAATTCATAATTGCCAATTTACTACTAGGTTAAGAATGTATTTTTCTTGTTTTTCTGGTATTCTGCTTCATTTGTTAGCTGTGTTTAAGTACTTGTGTGAATAAATCTTGTTTGTTTATGCCACCCAGTCACAGCACTGCTTGTAAATAAAAGTTACTAAAAGGAATAAAAATCTCAATTTGCTGCTTTGGAAAGAAACTTCATTAAATACACAGAATTCAGGGTCTAGCTATAAAATCTACCTCTCTTTCTAATACAGCTCAAGACGGTTTAAAGGAGTGTAGATTCCACATAACTTAAATGAACTCAAGGGGGAAGTACTTCTTAGAGAGGTTTTTTACAGTCTAACTTTCATTAAAAGCTGAACAGAGGATTCTTTTTTTAAAGAAATCATAATTGTTATGAGAAAAAGAAAATTTTTTTAAGTACATTAGAAATTGTCATTTGATGCGCTCTCAGGTTTTCCCTTACCAAAGATCCCTGTTGACTTTGATAATCAATTTAGTAATTCCTAATTTCTTTCCTGTCAACTGTAAGTCGCACACATATATTTGCATGAGTGCATTGTTATATCTGCTGTATAATAAAATTCATGTACTCTTTCTATTCTATGTATTGTGTCTTTACAGCTGCCTGTAATGTTCATGAAGCACATAGACTCCAGAGCTTGTTGTAGGTAATAACTGAAATAAAAATATCTAGGCAAAAGTTGTTTGCATAGCCAAGTGCAATGCTTCTCTTAAGTGATGGAACCACACCCTTAAGTCCTCTGGGCTGCCTCTGGACAGAGAAGGCAAAATTTTTAGCCTTTTATAATCTGTTTTTTAAATATTTCAAATTAGAAAATTCCTAGAAGGAGCAAGAATATTTTTTTTAAATATTAATTTGTTCATCTCATGCAAGAGGTATGATATAAACCACCAACAAAATATAGGTCAGCTTTAAAACCTGTAGCATTTTGCAGCACTGTAGAATACTTTGTCATATTTACATTTAAAATTTATTAGACTCTGAACCAGAACCTAACCTAACAAAGGCGGTGAGAATACCTCCTTCTGTAGGAGCCCCATTTTACCATATACTTCTATGAAGAGCAAACCATATGGCAAACTCACTAGAAGACTCATGCTATTTAAAAACAGTAAACATCTTTCTTATTTAAACAACACAGAGGAAATTGAAAGTTTGGTGACCAAGTTAATTAAAACACAGCATGGCACCGAAGGAAAGCAGGACTGAAATATGTTTGGTTTCAAATCCCGTGAAACAAGTCAGTATAAATTTGGCTTGGGAAATTTGTAGACTATTTACAGGTCAACATTATATAAAGCATAAATAAACAGCTCAAATATTGTTGCATTCTTCATCTAACACAAGCACAGTTTGCCAACTTTCCCATGCTGGCAACTAGTTATTTCACAACTTTAAGAGGTAAAGCAAGTAAGAGTAACTGATGAAAAATGTTTGATTTTGAATTACAAGTACAGTGTTTGATGTTATGAATGGACCTTACGATCGCAGTGAAATAAAGATCCCTCTGTTCACTAACTCACTGAAATTCCTTTTCTGTTTACTTCCACCTCTGCATTACAGGCATCCAAGTGTCTAAAAATTCTTGCGCTTTTTTAACAAGTGAAAGGGTACAGTACAGCAGGTATTTAGGAGTGACAGGACCTGGCTTTGGACCTATTGAGGTACTCTTTCAAATGTTAACCTCCAACATACACTAGAAATACAGCACGGAAATGCAGTAAAGTGAATTTCTGCACAAGGACAAAAGAAGTCGAAAATGTTCTTTCCTAAATCAGACAGAAGTTATTAGTGAGTTGGCATTGCAAGCACTAGTGATCTGTCCTCTACTATTTTTATTTATATAAATGAATTGGATACTTCTGAAAGCAATATTTTCATGTGATTTTAAATTAGGAAGAATAATAATTAATGAGGAACAATGCAGACAGTAACAGGACTAATAGATGACAAATGTAGTTCAATGCAGCTTAATGCAGAATAATGAATCTGGTAGTGAAGTGAAAAAAAAAAAGGAGAGAAAACCTTACCACCTGCAAACTCAAACACACACACACACAAGAACAAAACAAATGAACCAAACAAAGAAAGGAAAACAAAATTGAAGGCATGTCCTTTCCTAAAAGGAACCCTTTGCCAGGCTTGAGCCTCCTGATCACCCAAAGATAAAAAAAAAATTAAAGTTTGGGCAAATTCAGGGAAGCTATGGAAAAAGAAATGATGATTATCACGCTTTAAAAACCCCCAACTGTTTTTGCAGTTCTGTTCCCGACTTCTCCATTCCTTTTGGACCCTACAGAGCTTGCCGGGCACTGAGCACATGCATCAATAGTTACATTGATGCGCAGACAGCAACTGTTGCAGAAATTTGTACTTTGTTTTGCAGTTGGTGAGATTGCTCTTTTCAAACAGCTTCAATCCACCTTTTGCTGTTTGTCTTCAGTTAGCCTGGTAGCCATGGTTTCCAAAGGTTCCCTGTCAACACTACACTATTGAAAGTTATTTTCATGAGTGTATGCAGTGTTTATATACCCCACTGGCATGTCTGCTCTCCAAAAGGCAATTCACAGAGGAGTAACAGTTTTTATTTGTATAAATTCATTCACATGCCTTTATAAAATCATTTATATGAATAGATTTTTATAATTAATCTTTTCAAGTAACTACTATCACATTAATGATACCAGTATTCTCCAATACTGGAAAACTGCTGTTAATGCTGGTTATTTAATCTTGCCAGTTTTCAGCTGTAAGTGACTGAGCATTTCATCGGAAAGCTGCCTGGTGTGTAGATACAGCATTCAGATTCACGGTTTTCCTCTGAATCATAAAGCAATTTGGAAAGCACCACTGCATTGTAAAACACGATCTTTATCACAAGCAACTGTGATGTAGTGTCTCTGTGTTATGATATTGGGGTGGTATGGACATTCAAAGCTCTAACGCACCGCACCACTTTGGTACGTGCTTAACATTAAGCAACTGAGTATTTTTTTTGATGTGGATATCATCGTGCAGTTTCTGAAAGAATTAGTCTTCCTCAACTGATTTTACTTCTTTTGATGTGTCCTATTCGAGAGTTACCCATTTGTGGTTTCTTTAGGGAAATGCTCTATTTCCTTAAACTTTTTTTATTGTTCATTCCTGATAGGAGATGCTGGATACTATTGCAATTCTTACTCCTCTTTCCTTACTGGGGTTTGCCCTATGGCTCTTATTTTGTACACAAATAATATTAATTGCATTGCATTATATTTTTTTCCAAAAGAAAGTTTACTCACTGCTTTGAAAGACTAAACTTTTACTTTTCTAAAAACAAAAAATATCTATTTTGAAAATATTTGCATGTAGTTCTTCTTAGAAGAACTATGTTTTTAGAATAAACAAAAGAATACACTTTTGTTTATTCTAAAAATGATTTTTCACTTTCTATTCCCTCTTTCACTTCCCTATTTTTTTTTTTTTTTGAATTTAACATCAGCCGGCTCAAAGTACCATTTTTCATGTACCTTGCAGAGTTGTTGTGCTGATCTCTTTGACTGAGAATATGCTTCTTTAAAACACCAGACCCTGAACATCAAGGCCAACAAAAGCTATTTTGGTCAGATGGGAAGGGAAATTGCCTTGATTTTGTTCCAAGCAGGCAATTAAGAAATGATAAATTGGAATGCATGTAAAGCTGGAAACTGTAACTCTCAGACATGTTATGCACTCAGAAGTGTAAAAAACCTGATAATAATAATAAACACAATTATTGTAAAACAATGGAAATGAGCGTAAGCTCATAAGAATTATGTGATTTCAAAAATGGAATTTGTTTGGAAATTTTTATTTAATCTTATGAAATTAACAATTTTCTCACCTTTTCTATGCAATATTTAAGTCATCTGCCCCTTGTAGTGTAAAAGTAATCTTTTAGTGCTTTAACATATGTCCTTTCTATAATTTCCATGTATAGTGTTTCAGCTTGTAGCAAGCAGTGGCACTGGAGAAGCTGCAGGGAAGTAATGTGGCTTTCTGCTATACTAGGTGGCTGATCCAAGTCCTCTAGCATATCAGAAACCTGATTACTTAATAGCTTTTCTTAGTTTTGTTGGCTACGTCTTAAAGCTAAAATCTAAATCCTATCTCCTACTACATCGTATAAGACACGTTGAATGAACAGGAGTATTTTCCAAATGAATTTGTAGGTTTTAAGGCATTACAAAAGGAAAAAAATGTCTTTATGTTCATGCAGAGTTCTGATGTGGGAGATCCATTTTCAGTTCTTAGCTTGTTTTATATTTACAGACTGTTTTATTTTACTCTTCTCATATGGAATAAACTGTGAATCTTTTCAAGTTCCAATTGGTAAATTCATTGTTAATGCTACTACAGTCATGGATGTTCTTTGTCTTCGTCAAATAGTAGGAACAAAATGATTGCTCATGGAGATTGTATTTCCTGATAAGCTCTTCTTCCAGATTATTTTGGACTAACACCATCATGCAGAGCAAAATGGCACAGTTCAGGAAAGCACTGCAGCTGCATGCAGGGAGCACAGCTTGGAGGCTGCTACCTATCATGTGTTTTAAATTTCACTTAAGAGAATCTACCAGTTTCACTGATGTCTTTTTCTAAGTGAATATTCATCACCTTGTATGTATAGAAGTTTTCACAGCCATTGCAGTTTATAACAAATGGATATCTTCTTTTGATTAAAATAATTTTAAAAAAGATATTTCAGGAGACCTACTCAATGTTTATGCAGATAATATGACCTAAGTGAATAATATTGAACATTTTATAGTACAGGGAATTTTGGGAAGGTAATTTAATTATTCTGATTATCTACTTAAGTAACCTTCTTCAATAACCGAATAATGGAATTTACTTGTCCACAAAATTATCTGAAATTGGACATTAACTTTGACATTTTCTGGTCAGAGTTCGAAAAAAAAGCAAGTGTAGTTTGGAAGGTCTGGGATTTCCTTGCAACCAAGTGTTTTTCTCTTTTGTCTATTTTTTATTTTCCTCTCTATGCTGCGCTCTGGAGTAACACTTTGGTACACAGTAACTAACAAGTGTAGTAAAAGCAAAAATAAGTATTAGAAATGAATATATTTGTCTTTTCATGTGATTACCAACTAATATGTGTTTTAGAATTGATTCCCACTTATTTTTTCCAATGTTTTGTTACTAGTTTTTGCTCACAGGTTGGTGAATCTATTAAAATTCAGTCTTTTAAGATTTCTCTTCCCATTACTTGGCATCTTAAATAGATAAAAAACACAGTCTGGGAGTATTGTATTTTTGTGAGGTATGATTTCTTCTTTCCACCTGAAGTTGATCTTCATTAACTGGTTCTGAAAGAAAAATGGGCAGTGTTTTAATTGGAGCACAAGGAAGTACAACTGCAGAGAAACACTTAGAAACAGAAGGTATCTGTTAATCATAATTAGAAAGAACAAAAGATTTAGCTTAAAGGTCATTCAAAGAAAGGGTACCAATGACTTCTTTTAATTTCTCAGTTGAGGATCAGAGTGAATGTGCTGTTTCAGAGGAAAAGCACTTCAGATAATTCTAAGCAATAATTTAAGCCTTTGTTTTAAATTCTTGCACGAGAATAGCTTAGAAGTTGTTTATTTGATCAGTAGCTGGAATAGAATTTTTCTCACCCGGAGAGGCAGATGCCTCCTCATTGGGGGAATCCTTCCTTTCAGCAGCAAGGTGTCTGAGACCAAACACACATCAGCAGCATGACCACCTTCCTCTGTGATGACCAGCTTAAGCTTTGCTCCTAGTTTAAGCAGCTGGAGTTACATGGAACTAATGCATCATATCTTTAATTTGACTGACGGTGCTGTCAACAAATGATACAATATTGGAGATGTGTGAACATCAGTGTGGTTGAAGTCCAAGACCGAGTTACCTGTTGGATTCCTTGAAAGTCTTCTGCAATTAAATGTACTTAGGAGCTGAAACGCTATGAGCTGGCAACAGCCTCTATACCTGTGCTTGTCTACCTGTGTGATAAAATTTAACAGCTTTTTTTATGTCTAGAAGAGAAAGGGAAAGACTGCCTACCTGTTAACAGATATGGCTTTTTTGAAAGAAACCTCCAAAATAGAATTCATGTGCATGAAATTAAATATGCATATACATTTTGGAGGTCTGAGGTCTTAAACTGAAAGTTTTAGCAAAGAATTAATATTCATTTGAGCTCTTTTCCTGAGATTGTACAGGGTTTAGTTTACAAATGCTGTGATGTGTTCTCTACATCAGCTTTAGTTATATATACAATTGTGGAAGGATTTAGAGGGGAAAGGTGTTTTCATTTCAAGCCAGGTAATATTCCAGTCATCTTGTATATGTTGCTTTTTAGATTTTGTTGCCCTCACTATGAGATTTCTAATTTAGAAAGAGAATTTTTGTCTCAATGTCAGACTGTTCCAGACAGTAGGCAGGCCCTTTTGCAGTAATTGAAATTAAAAAAATTAATGAGTGTGATTTATTAATTTTCATAGTTGTGATAATGTTTATCTGCATTTTCATCAACGAAAGACTCATTTGAAGGACGATGAATTAAAACCTGTATCCTGGAAATGTAGAATTTTAAAAGATGTATGAATATTGATTTTATCGCATTTCCTGTGAGATATTTATACTTTTTTATGGTTTATTGATGTATCTCCTAAACAATACTTACTGCAAAAACAGAGAACAAAAAATTTTCTTGCTCTGAGTTGGTTTTTTACTGTTCTTAAAATGAAAATAAATTCCTTTACGTTAACTTCTCGTAAGAAATTTATTAGGAAGCGGTAAGATCCACAGTTCATGTTCTATGATCCCAGAAATTTGGTGAAGGTATGGGACACAGACTAAATTTTATCTGTAATGTTTGAAGTCCTACTTTCACACTGGTAACCAGGAGCAAGTATTCCTAGGAGAGTGGAGCCAGAATACCTTCTTAGGATTTGTGAATGTGGGGCAAGTCACTGGGAGAGCACTGAAATTTCCAATGCCTGTTTCTTGTCAAAATAATATATAGAAAAACAAATTCTACGCTAATCTATTGTGGCAATCCTGTGACCTTTCCCCAGGGCATGCCCCATAAGACCAAAGCCATTTCAGTTAGTCTGTAATTGGACAATTACCTTTTCTCAGCCCGTAAATGCTGATTTGGGGACTTGTCTCCCATCAATCTTATGTTTACCAAATGGCATGTGCATATTTATTTCATAATGGTCACTATACATGCAGGAAAATGATCTGTCTGGCATTTCTTATGGTTAAAAATGTGTTTCAGCTGTCATTTGTTTCAGTCTCTCAGTGACCTAGTGGATTATTGCACTTAAATCGTTTTAGTTCTGGAAACCTGGATTCAAATTGTTTGTATGGGTTGACAAGGGAAATGTGTTGGCCTCAAAATATTTCATACCAGATGTTCATACACAACAATAATCATCCCCATAATTCAGCATGATTAAAAATCGCTGTTCAGAAAAGCAGTTTTAGATCCAAAGCAACAAGATACAGTTCAGATTCCAGCTGAAGCACCCTAGCTTCTCACAGAAGGAAGATGGGAGAAAAAAAAAATAATAGAAAGGCATTTTCTGATGCACGTATGCTTTACTTCAATTAAATTTTATTAGAACGCCTCAACTTTGCGGGTCATTTTCTGGTAAAATTCCCATAAAGGAAAGAGAGAATTTTACTTGGAGAAAATTTGCTTGACTGTCCCTGTAATTTTTGTGACTTGTGGCTAAAGTGAAGAAAGCACTATCATCATACTTGTACAGCCATTAAAATCTCAGAAATTCTCTGTTACTAAGTGTGTGGGAGGCACAGTTACCAGAAAGACACACCAAATATGCATTTTTTGAGAATAGCCAGAAAAATGACTCTTCTGATATGGGGGCATAAGTCCCAAACATCAAAAATCATGTTCTCTTTATTTTAAATAGAATCTTGATTTTCTGAGTCAAGCAAGTAAAGGGGACTTCAATTAAACCAGTCATTTTGTGGTCACAATCAAGAGCATTTAGAGTTTAACTATCTATTAACTATTTAACTTGTCCCTCCAATCAGGTATTTGGACATCTAAATTCTGCTATTATTTGGACCTGAGATTGGTCGCAAGTGCAAAATTAGAGGTTGCATTTAGAAATATGGACACAATGGAAAACAGAAGGATGACAAATAAAGATATTCTATGCTAAGGTGTCAAAATACACTAAAATGGTTATTGTTCAACTATGACATCAGGCAAACAGCACCTGGCAGTTGCACAGCAGATTCAGTCCATTAAGTGGAAGTGGTGACTAAAGAACATGAAAAGAATCAGGTTGAACAAAATAATTTTTTGCAAATAATAGTCAAAAAAGTTTATTTCCATTCTTTGAATACTTTGCAGACTACTGCTTTACGCATGTGAAAATGTAGTGAGATATATGCTCACTATGTAGTGAGCATAGTGCTGGGCTCTATGCAAGCAAAAAGTATAAATACTGAGGAAGTTTAAAAAATGTAGAACACTAAAAATGCAGAAAAGATCTGTGGAACTTCATGGACCTGTTATGTATCTTTCTTCCATTTAGGGTTTAAAAAACCTGTCCACTTTCCTGGAATTTAAAGTCCCATTCTCATTTTACTAAATTTTTGTCAGGTCTGCAAGGGTTGGGTTTTGGTTTTGATTTTTGCTGGTAGGGGTTTTTTACCAACATCAGAAAGAAGGAAGTGTTTTAACATATATGAAAAAACCTCTTAATTTTCAGTATCAATATGTTATTGATATCTGGTTTGAATTTTATTTTTCATAATTACTTACTTTTCCTGCCACCACCAAAATTTTATAGTGCAAAATTGTTGGTTTACCAATTTGCTGTTAGGGAATGTGTTTTTTGAGTTTGGTTTTAAATGTATACCAAGATTACAAAAAAATTGTATGTTTGGCTGTAAAATAGTAAATAGCCTTGTAAATAGTCTATATGGACATATCAAATAAGGATATTTATTGACAAGGTCAAATGAAACACAGGTATATGTGTGAAATTTCATTGGGGTAGATGTAGTGGAAGACCTAACAGAAAAATGAAGAAACTCCCTTTTAGTTAATGGATTTTTTTATACCAAGTTAAGATTGTTATGAAGTATTTAATTATGAAAAATTATGTGGTGTTTTTGTCTTTTATATTCTAGGCCCTTTTTGTCATAGGGTAAATATGACAAGAATTGGACAGCTAGACTAACTGAAGATGACAACAGGGGAAAGAACAAAGAAAAAAGTCTGTTGTAATTTAATTTTAAAAGGTACCATCATTTATTTTCAGTTGGCATTCAATTTTCAATACACTCATTTTAAAATGCATTACTGTTTAGTTTTGAATGTTATGGTAATTTGGGAATTGACTTAGCTTTTCTCAGAGTTAGAGATTTGAGGCATATTAATGAACATAAGTTTCAGATGACAAATGGTGCTTGAAGTTTCCATGTCTTTTAATTCATTTTTTATTAGAACATGGATGTTTTTCTGAAATATAGATGGCATTTGCCAGGCAAAATGGTCATCTGATTTCAACATACAATGTGATGCTTCAGTGAAGTTTGAACTTTAGAGTGATTTAAAATTCATTGGTAATAGCACTATAAAGGCCGTGTTCCCTGGCTCAAAATGCAATAAACTGCAGGATAGTGTCCCCTTTGCAACCACACTGAACCTTTAGTCTATTTCATTCAGGGCATTTTTTTTTTTAATTCACTAACCTGTGAATTCTGGCTGTGCTTCATCATGCTTGCATTGTCAGAAGCAGGTGCTGGTGCATAAGGATTTTGTTAAGGGAGGGAAAGTGAGTAGCATAAGCTGAATTGTATTTGTTTAGAACACACTAGAAACATATTTATGCCTACCCATTAAAAAACTAACACACACAGATTAAAAGGAATTGTTTGGAAGATAAATTCATTTTGCTATATATTTACAAACCCAAGCTTATGCTTATAATAGCCAATCTGGATCAGTTAACATGAAATGATTGAAAGCAAAACATTAAAAAATGAATTTTTCACACTCAATTTTTCTTCCTACTAAGCTCAGAAATTATTAAAATTAGAAATATTTTCAAGATTCCCAATGCTTCTAGAATGCATAAATAAACTAGATGGTAGAGGGCCTTAATTGAGACCCCCCCTCCTTTTTTTTTTAAGGAGTACAAACCCAAGTTCTAGTCATATGCACAAGGTGAAATTCGCCAGTTATATTACCTTTAAAATAGCTTGTCAATACTGTTGTTCATCTGTTGATATTAAATATAGCTGGTCCATTTTTCCACTCTGGATATACAAATTACCTTTTCGCTTAGAGTGCAACATGATGCTCTGCGACTTCTCTGCACTTAAATCTTCTCATGAATCCTGTACTTGCTTGTGCATAACAATAAAAACACTCATCACTCTTTGCTAGAGCTCTAACAGTTTCAGGACACGAAACTTTAAATATGTGCCTCAGGGAGCAGCAAGAACAGAGCTGCTCCTCAAGAGCAGACAGCAGGATCTGAGGGTGGCTCCAGCTGGGAGTGTGTCCCCACCAGTGGGATGAAGTCTCACAGGGTCCCAGTTCTGCAGGCAGAGGTGGGTGCTGGTGGTGGGGTCCAGGAGGCACAGACAAGTGAGTCATTGTCTGCCTCTGCAGTCATTCCATAGAAATCCAGCCTGGAGGAAGAGAAGATAGGCCCAGAGACCAGGCTGCAGGCAAAGCTGCAGAATGAGGCTGAAGTCCATCCAGGAGACACGGATGCATACAGCATATCTTCAAGGGGTCCAGGAAAAAACACACAGGGCCTGGGTCTATGTGCGGTGCAGGGCCAGAGTCAGGACCGGACAAAAAAACTCAGGCAGCGACTCACACTGCTCCTCCTTGCATTTTCAAATTATTTAATTTAGCTCATAGACAACCACATTCTAATTTATCACTTTTAAGAAATTTGCTCCAAATATGTTTAATAATTTAAGCCTCTGTTACATCTGCATTCATACTTGAAGGCATCACCATTTTCCCATCTTTCTATGAGTTACCTATTACCATTTGAGAACGTTGTTTTTGAAGGCATAAATGCAAAATGGCTTATAAACTCAAATCATTCCCTGACAATGAGACAAGAAATTTTAGAATGTTGCAGCATTCCCTCTCCAGTTATTTTACCCAATGACATATGTGTGCCTTCCAGAAAATTTTTTTGCCCCTTTTACACCTTAAGAAAATATTTTAGAACATTGATGTTTTCTGAGGACTTCTTGATGTGCACTAATCAATGGCACCCTGAGATAAAAAAGACACAAACTATAGCCATGTTGATGCCCAAGAAGAGTGTGGATTCTGGCAGTGGTATTCTATTACCTTTGCAGTACATTTCATTATTTTACTTGATTCAGCATTGGCATTACAAGGATATTTAATGCCCGTAGAGTTGTTTCGGGGTTTTTTCTTAACTTTTTAATCCTACTGATAGCTGTGCAATGAAACCTGAAAACAGACTAGCAATAATTTACTTTGTACTGAATCACTGAATACTTGAATAATTGAATACAAACACCATTGAAAAGCATGAAAACTGTTCTTAGGAGTTGGACAGTACCTCTTGATATTCAAGGCTGCTAGTTGATGTCAGGCACAAGATGGAAAAGTCTTTTAAAGCAAAGAAAACATTTCCACCCATCAATGTTTATGGAAAAAATTCTCATTAACTGAAGTTGATAGTTTCATATGCACACTGAACAGGAAAAGGAAACTATATATTGCCTGTTCAAATAAAGTCTTTAGTATTATTGATTTGCTGTGAAACAAACTCAGGTGAGTATGAAATTTGTTTAGGACTGCAGCATACAATCAAATTTAATTCTCCTTAATCACTTGTAAATGCTCTGTTGACTCTGATTATTTTGAAGGAATTATTTATGTGAGTTTCCTATATTTGATACCATGAGAAACAAATAAGAAAACTGAAACTTCTCTGTAATGGAGGAGTACTGAGAATCTGAGACAAAGATGCTGAATAATTACACTGAAAGTGTTTTATTAAATGTCATTAATTTTACTTTCTTTTACTGAAGCAACATATAGGATGTTTTATAGCATGTCAGACTATAAAATTTGTACAGTTGTCATCTTGCTCTATGCCAAAACATCAAAGAATTCGGGATTTTTGTGGTAAAGAGCAGGGAAAGTAGTGAGGTGTCAGCAACACTTTTACTCAGCTGAGGTTTCTGAGGTGGTAGACTAAGTTCAAGACCCTGAAGTTTAATGCCTGATAATGCAGAAGGCATTGACCATCCAAGTCAAGAGAATGGCTTAGTCTGCTAGGTGTCATCATTTATGCACAACCCGAAGGACCTTCACTGTGCCAAGCACAGACCACAGCTGTAGATGTAACTGTTCAAAGCTACAGGTGGTGATGCCAACTTCACCTGCATGAATCATGGATCTGTGCCAATTATCTCCTAGGATTGTCTTTCTAGACACATATCTTTCTTTACAGAAAAATGCCTCAGCCATAAGATACAGGCTATACTGTGCACAAATAGAGCTGAGATGCTCTCCTCCAGCTTTCAAATTATTGCTGAGCAGAATCAAGATCCAAGAGAAAAGCAAGCTAGTGGCTGCTGCTGCCCAAGTAGTTGGTGAGCCACAGGGCCAAACCGCAGCATTAAATTCATGGTGGGCCGGCTCAGAGGTTTGATATCTCCCTTGATGGTTAAAGTGAGCACCCGCAGACCCTTGCGTTAACCGCTCAGCTGCAACTGGTTCATCATTTCCCCGCCCCATTTTATGTATAACCTCTTGAATATGCATCAACCTGTTGAACATGCATAAGTTCCAGAAAGTTCTTTGTTATTCGATACCCCATTGGTTCCCCCCTCACTGCTTGTCCCACCTTGTCTCTGGCTGGTCCGTTTGTACTCTCCCCTCCCTTTTGCCTAAACCTGATTGGTTAACTGCACCCCATAAAACCCCTGGACCCTCCCCTGTTAATGTCTTTCTTCCGTGGACTGTCTGCTGGAATAGACCTTTCAGAACCCATACAAGAGACCCTTCTCTGTCTCTTTGTCTTCGGTGTGCACGCCTGGATATAGCTGCTTGCATTTGAGGCTGTCATCGCTCCTGGGACTGTGGGTGTTTGCGTGGTGGCTCTACAGCCCCTCCTGAGGGTCGTCAGCCGTGGATAGGGACTCCAGTGGTCTCCAGATCTGAGAGGGACACTCGGAAAAGGCGCACCACCGGGCCTCTCCCAGATACAGTGGCTTCCGTCAGAGATGCTCTCCTCCAGCTTTCAAATTATTGCTGAGCAGAATCAAGATCCAAGAGAAAAGCAAGTTAGAAAAATTTATACTTTCTATCATGCAACCAAGAGACAAACATTTTTATGCACAAAACATTACTATCTGCAAAAAGGGATCACAGCATGCATATGCAGGTCTAAGAACTTCTTTTAATTCAATTAACAGTTTAGCAACCTAATTGGCAAAAAAACAAGCCTCGCTTCTTATTAGCCCAACTCCAGTAATGTTTCTAGTCTAAATTATGTCATTGTTACAGAAAAGCCTCATCCACAATTACAACTGTTATACTTTCAAATACCGTTTTCTTTGATCTTGTACTCACCCCCGCAAAGTCTTTCTGGGCCCTAAAATTTACAACCAAGATTCACTGAACAATTGTGTGCATGGGGGTGGGGATGGGGGTGGGTGTATTTTAGAGAATCATTATTGTCATGAGTCCTTTGATACGAGGAGTATGACCTTCCTGGTGAAGGTTTCTGCCTCAGTCTCTCTGTTGACTTGTTCTTTCCTTGTTGCTTCTCTGGAAGGTTTTAAGTATCAAATTGGCTAAATACATATTAGTTGTCAGCTAGAATTGCAAGTCCTCTAGTGGACTTCACCTTTGGATGTAAAACTTCTAAGAGGGTAATACTAGCATACATATCATCTGAGTTAGTTTCAAGTTTTAAAATCCAGTTTTTTATTCACAAATTATTTGGCAAATTGTGTATTTGAAACCTCTTTTTATGTTACAGCTGTAGAAAATGCAAACAATATCTATTCTGCCAACCTTCTATGTCCTTTCCCTTCAAACGAGACATTCAAGAACATACTTAAACTGTAGATCAAGCAGTACATGAGCTTAATTACAATCTAATGGTAGAATTCATCTAAGAATAAACCGAGCATTACAGTGGAAGGAGTATGAAATACCCACATAAACACTTCTAATGTTCATTAATTTTCACATAAACAAAGGTATTGTTTTCCAAAGCACAACAGTTCACAAAACAAAAACAAAATAAAAACAAAGCAACAATAGAAAACCAAACCAACCAATCCCCAAAACCAAACAAAAACCCCTCAGAAAGCAAAATTAATAAAACTTGAAGTAATTTAGATTTCTGTTTTCAGATAAATGTTTTTTTTAATTGTCCTATAGCAAGATTCCTAAAAGTTAGTGCTTTAAGTTTAATGTACAAGTGAATTTAGAAGCCTTGTTTTCTAGTAGTAGTACATGAGCTTTAAAATCTCGTTGCAGCACTCACTTTGGTTGTAAAGCTAAAATTTCACAATTGCTCTTGAAAATGCCATTATATGAATTCAAGTACTTTATAAACCCTCAGATATCTGCCTCATGCTAACAAACTTAGTAGACTATGTTTTTCCCTTAGTACAGCATAGCAGGAATGCCAAAAGGCATTACCTGAAGGCACCCTGTGCTGCTTTGCACTTAGCACACTCTTGAATTACCACTGGGATGATTCAAGACAAGAGGGGGTTTTGTAACAGATATTTATTACAAACACTTACATGGAATGGCCATATGAAAAATTCCCCATAAAAACAGCGCAACTGGTTGAAACCAGTTATCTGTTTGTTCTAATATCATTCTTCAGAGGTGGTCAGAATAGTCGTACAGAGAATAATATGAGTAAATATAGAGATATTTATTCTTTCTGTCATATCATAATTTAATTTATTGCCTCTTCTTCTTGAATTGTCAATAATTACTCCCTGTGCTACCCACAATCACAGACTATTATACTCCTTTCAAGCTGTTTCTTTTCCAGGCTGAATAGTCTCAATCTATCCCACCGTTGAAATAATTTCAGTGATCACCGTTATTGCTATCTGTTTCTTTTCTAATTGAACTTCATGATTTCTGACATTGAACAACTAGGATCTTACTGTATTAAAAATCATGTGTATAACAAAATATTAAATTGCAAATATTTATCTCTTATTCCTTTCCTACCAACCCACAGGGTTCAGATTGTTAGTTGTTAGTGGTTTTTTTATCACTGTTGAGATATTGTTTCCATAAAATTATCTAGTGTTACTCCAATGGCTGTCTCCTGAATAGTAATATCTTAATCGGAACAAACTTCTAAATAATGAACTGCAAGATTTTCAGATACAAGTATTTATATGTAAATCTTTCATGTTCAGTTCAATCCATTCATTGTATTTTTAAATTATCCAGTTTTGCTGAATTGTGGATTTGTGAATACATAAGTAAGTGTGATTAAAAATATTGTGATTATATTTTTCAGGGCCCTAGATGTGATTCTCCTAGTCCTCAAAATCTCTTTTGACCAAAATGATACCCGCTCTAGAAATATCAACATGATTATAAAGTGTTTTAACTTAGACAATATTTGCATTCATATTGCAACTCCTGATAGAACAATTCAAAAGACTTTCATTTGCACAGGTTAGCTGTGGCTAGAATATGGAGAGTTGAGTGAAAATATACCAACTCGTAGGCCAGGCAACCCACACCCAGGTTTGCATGACTAGAGTACAATCTCTTCTTGGCTGTGGGCTCTAATACTTGCTGCATACTTGCCCTGCTATTCTGTATTTAGTTCCCCTTCACAATTAACCGGAGTTATAGTTTAGAATCAAATTAAAACAAGTTGTAATTTAGGATGAAATTTGTGGGACTGTCATGCCGATGAGAAATTACATCATAAAAGTCTGCACAGTGACTAACTGTATATCACAAGAGCTCCATGTATTTAAAAAAATGGATTAATTAAATAGTTTTTTGTTGCTGCAAGTAAGCAAAATGCTCCTAGAACATTATATTCCTTCATGATGCAAAAGATTGGTGATACAGAGTAACAGAATTTTTCCATGAATTGTATTTAAGTATCCAAAGTCCACAGAAAAAAAACCTCTGCAGTAGTGTGGCTACTTTGCAATAAAGAAACAAACTCTTAACCCTCCAACATGATACATTACATTTTTACCAAAACATCTCTTGAGAAAAGAAGAGACACATCACAGCTCATTGTTTTTTGATCTTGTAATGCCTTACTCATAAACAAAGACCTTTTCCAGTTTCCTAGTTTCTAAAAATCAGATTATATCACTGCCCAGTGCAGCTATGAGACATTATAGATATGCAAATATTTTTATTCTTTTTCCATAGATAACTATAGACACCCATCTACAATACCCATAAGTTTCAAGATCTCTTTCCTTTTCCTTCCTCTAGTTACTTTCCCATCTGTAACTGTCCCTAAACTTCTGTCCCGAACTACCAGCAGAACTCAAGTGCAATAGCAAAGCATTGAATTCAATGTTCATGCCTTATAGAAAAAGGATCTTCTGAAAGAATTCAAGATGTCAAAGCAAACACTTCGTTAATACAGTAACTACATAACCATGTAATGAAGGATCAGAAAAGATGTGATCAGTTTAGCCTTTTAATAATATTCAATAATAAAAGGTACATTTTAATTTATTCCAACTCAAAAAAATGGCACATTACGTATGGAATTACTGTGAAAATTATATTTAAATTGAATGAAATTCAGCCTCACGGTTTTGTAGAAGTACAGATTGGCTTTTGATTTGCCCCAAGGCACTTCTGTTGTATCTCCTATTTAAAATCTGTTGCTGCTAATTCCTTGATTTGTATTACAGAGTCACCACTTCGGATGATTAAAAATCTTTTATGTTGGAGTACTTACTTTTTTCATTAGGCAAATAAGAAAGGAAATAGGAGGCTGATTTTGTTGGGGATGAAACCTGAGGGGACTGTTCTGAATTTCGGACAAACCTTTAGATATTTGGGGATGGCAGGAAGGGGAAGTTTCTGTTTCTTTTGTTGCTGTGATTTAAATTCTCTGGAGATTTTTTTTTTTTTGTGAAAACATAATACCTAATGAAGATTTTTGAATTTGTCAAGTGCAGTTCTTTAATGAAACAGATGCAATAACTTAACAGATATATTCACAATTCAGAAAGAATGGTCAATCACAGGTTTTCAAAGCAGGAAAACAAGGTTCTGACATATGCCCAAGATTTCAGGTTCAGCAATTAGAAGTGAGATTCTGTACAGGAGCTCTTAGAGCAAGTTGTGTTTTATGATCAGTCCCGCTCAGCAGTACTGCTGTTCTTTCACAGGATTTTATGACCTTAGCTGCCCTTCAGATATCACATACAACAGGCAGTGTAGACCCCAGAAGATCATGATATAATCTCAAAGTACTTTGGTGCACTACATTTGAGCCCATTTACTGAAACTGTATCGAGACTGTGGACCTGATGCTCTGTCAGTTGTAGTGTCAGTCATCTTGATCAGAGCTCTGAATGCAACACCTCCCAAACTCCCAGTTTCCTTCCTGTGGAAACCATGGTGTGAGGAAGAGGAGCAGAAGAAACTACATGTGTCATTCTGCAGTGAGTATTGACTCACCTGGGAGATGCATGTCACTAAAGACTGGGAGAGTCATCCCAGACTGGGTCATCTGGGTCAGAGCCTTAGAGCCTCTGAACAACAGTCTGAGTGACAGCACATTCCTGTAACCACTGACAAGGTCCAGCACTTCATGAATGTCCATTGTTTCATGTTGCACCCAAAACTCTGCCCCTTTTACCTTGTGTCCTGCCACATGTGTTGTGAAATAGCCTTCGGAAGCAGTTTCATAGCTATAATTTTCAGTCCCTTCTCCAGAGAATCCTGTAACCAGAAGCTGGGGGACAACCACTAGAGACACTGCAAGCACAAGGCAATAAAATGTTTTGCTTCAGTGTTTCCCGCAAACATTTATGACAGTAGATTATAGTTCTCTGCATCTAAACAATGCAGATACCCCAACTACAACGTTCATCCAGAGGAAGGAGAAACAACTGACCTAATTTCTTTGGGATTGTATATAAGGAAATACGAACCCAATGATTTCCTGTTAGAAATATCTCTGCTGACATAAATGCAATTGCCTTCTAGTGTCACTTCTTTTCCCCTCTTGCTAAGAATGAGTAGCTTTCCAGCATGATAGTAGTGAACAGTGTAGAACTGTGCATTTGGCTGATAACAATAATAGGTTAATTCTATTTCAGAGTATATATCCTACACGTTTTTTCCACATAGAGTAAACTTAAACTTTCTGTTAATGATCATATCTTTTTAGTTACTAGACTAGTGGCCAGTGTTCTTGACACAAGGTTGGAGAGCCTGACAAGAATCACTCAGGGGAAAAAAAAAAGAGCTTAGAAAACTTTGTAAGAAGACAAAGAAGATTTTTGTTACCTATATTTTTTTAGACTGGGCTTTCTATCCTCCAGTTGCTTGCTGAGACTTTTTTGAAGTATTATCTGTCCCCTACCCTTGGACAATAACAAAGCCATATAAAAAATGTGCCCATTGGAAAGGGGAAAGACTTCCTGAGTATACATCATCAGAAAAACGTACTTGTGAACACTGTGACAGTTGCCCCCTGCACTCACCGTACATGTGCTTCATGGGCTCCAAAGTTCTGCTTATCATTGATAGAGTGCCTCATTCACCTGCTCTGCTGGAATATAAATAAGATTTCTTGGGTTGAAAGAAAAGGTTAATATGCAATACATAAACAACACCAGAATCTCAGCTTACAGAAAATAACCTGCTATGCTAGTTGAGTGGAACACAAATTGAATTTCTGAGTAAATACCTGGTGTTCGAGGAGAAAGAAGTCAAATTGTCAAGAACACAAAGGGTTAAAGCACAGTGCAAGGACTGAAAGCACTTCTCATGGCAACAAATATGATGAGGGAAAGATGCCAAAATTCAGTACCTAAAAGGAAGATGAAAGTGAAAGAAACTGCTTAAAAGATAGGTAATTAAATACATTTAAGATTTTTTTTAATATTGTATTATACTGATTTGCTTTGAGCATGTAAAGAAAATTTTAGTAAGATTTAAATAAAAAATCTTTTCCCAACTTCATTTTTCTTACTCAAATACTGATCAGAATAAAGTTCTAAAGTTTTGTTGTTATTGCTAAAAATAGGATAACTTTAGAACTCTTCCAGCTCTTACACATTTTTGGAAATGGAAGCTGTAGTTTCAAGATTAAAGCTATAATGATAGTCTGCTATAAATGCAGTGAGCAAAACAAAGGAAGAGAAGAAGGTTACTGCAAGTCAGACCTGTTATGAAGTAGAACTGTTGAAATAACATGTTGTTTCCTTCTAAAAAAACCACACTGTTTCCTTCATCATTGCAGTTCCTGAAATCAAAGCTCTAGAAGAATCTCAGGAGACCCTCAGCCTCTAGCAGTCTGTTAAAATCCTTTATTGAGTCTTGATCAGCCCTTACTCTTGCAGAGACTTAGTTTTCTTATGGCACTTTATGTTCTTCCATTCATATCTCCAGACATTTGGTGAGTAAAGTGCTCTATGAAGAAAAACTTACTTGTTTTCAGTTGTGGTCCAAAGCAAACAATCAAACAAACCCCCACAAAACCCAACTGCTCCAATCTAAAAGTCAGAATAAATAAAATATTTGAGCATCTTTATATTCACTACTTCACATTTTTGGTGACTTCACTTCCATCTTATAGACCATACAGCAGTACTCAAAGCATAGAGTTGAGCATGAAGGTTCACTGTGCCTTAAGGAAAGTTGGAATTATCCAGAAGAATGGACTAGAGCTGTGTGACAAGAAGCACAGCAATATAACTGAAATCATTCCCATTTCTGAAGGTCATGCACCTGAACAGTAGTTGATAAAAACCTTTCCACATTTTAAAACCGGAATGCTTCACAGAGAATCTTTGTACCTACATGTAATTGCTGTAGCACCTGAGGACACCTGAGGAAGGTCTTCGGATGGAGATCCTGGGTTTATGTACTAATAGAATTACTGGAATTATTTTTTGCTCAGGATGTGGGAGGTACTCATGCTTAGTATTTGCTTGATGTTTTAGAGGAAGGGAGTCATAGTCTGAGAGGAAGAAAAAGGAATCATGTTCATACCTATGTTGCCTGGTAATCAGTCAGGCCTCTAACTTTTAGACCAGTTCTTGAGAGTAAATAAATGGGTAAGTGGACATTTTGGCTAATTAGACGTTCAGTGGCAATTGAATGTAAAGACCAGAGTTGCCAAGACACCATGTTAGGAAGGTATAAAACCATAAAAATTTCCTATTTTGTCTCTTCCCTGTGGAATGAATCCTACAAACTTTATTGAACAGTGACATAGTTTTTTATAAATACATTGGAGAGGTACCTTATGGGTAAAGGTATAGTCTGGGACCCCTCGAGCTTGTAAAATCCCTTATACTGCATTCTTGGAGATTTTTAGAGCATTCTTTGTACCATCAGAGCTGTTCCTGATTCAGCCACGTTTTCATATTTTTTGAGAAAATACTTGCAGTTGATAGCATTAACAATGCTGAAAACCAGAATTCTGGTTTTTTCCAGAAACAGTTTTCAAAAGGTCATGCTCAAATCGAAGTAGCAAAGGATAATACACCTGGAAAAGCCTTCTAGACTTTGATGGGCTAATTTTTTACCAATGTTTTCCAAATGTTTTCTTTATTGTTTGGTGTGTCTTTTTGGTTTGCAGTCAAGAAATAGTAGCAATGTTTTTCTCAACACTGCATATTGGTTCTGCAGCTTTTCCTCACAAGACATGGCACATTTGTTTGGAAGGAAATATATGAGAATGGTCACTAAAGTGAACAACATGGTCATAGAATAGATTTTATTCATATCCATTTACACATATCAACTCTGTGTGTAACGTATTTCATTTCCGACCAATATTACTGACATTTTTGTCTTTTTTATGTTGTCCTATCTGGGGCAAAACTGGAAAGTATGAGTACAAATTCTTCCTTTGCAAAATTCTGAAAAACTTGAGCCTTTGACTTGCGTGTATGTGGATTATGCACCAGGATAATGGGTATTCTGGATGGAGTAATCAGTCTGCTGGAGCTGTTCCAACTGCATAGGATCAGTTACACTAGAAAGAGACTTACACTACTCCAAGACTATTGGCAAATAGTCTGATAATGAGTCATGGGAACACAGAGGTGCGAACAAGTCTTTTACATCCTCATGGCAGCTTCAACTTTTATCACAGCCTGTCATTTAAAGAAGAGGTGTTCATTTATGCAAAGTCATTTACCTTGTGCAGGACAGATTGACAGTTTTACACCAGAACACTTGCTGTACTCATATAGAAGTCAATAGTTATGGGCTTAAAATAAGTGATCTGAGAAAATCTAGTTTTTTTAAGACTAAATTTCTATACTTTAGAATTTCAAATTTTTATATTGTGGCTAAAAACTGTGGACAAATTAAAACATTGGCTAAACTGGTAAATGATTTAAAAATCTCTGTTTTGATAATTAGTATTTTCCAGTGGCTTTAAAACAAAAAAAAATCCAGTCAGTTCTACAGTAGTTACTGCCCTTAATAACAGAAATATTCTTTCTCACTTAACTTTCCTTTTTCAACTTATATTGTAGGTTGGTGCCACTTGTGTAGTTTTAAAATAACATTGTCGAGTTCTTCTACAGCAGAATTATTCCAACAGAAGAAAATATGAATCTCCTCAATCCACTGTGATCTGGGCTGATAGAAGACAGCTCCGGACCCAAAATCTTATAGCCACATTGTAGTGGCACAATACCTAAGTTACTATACCTTGACGTGCAGGTCAGTTTGGGAGCAGAATTATGTCTTCCAGCTAATGGCTAATATTTTATTAATTCAAACCATCAGCAGGAGAATTTGCATCAGTCTTAGACTGCAAACAAGTTTCCCTCATAACTCCCAATTTCTAAGATTTTGTTTTCATGGAAGGAAACATTCCGCTTTTAGAATATTTTCTACAGTTTTCTGCCTTCAAAAAGATATTTTTCAACTACTATCAAGCAAAATCCCCTTGACCTGCTTTAATTCACCTACAATTTGAAAAGAATGCAAATCAACAGTTCTCAATTTACAGCTATTTCCTGTTGCGGTGGCCCAGCCCACGCAGGGGCCAGACCAAATCACGTGGGTCCATTTCCCCGCCCACGATAGTGGGGCGGAGGAGGACTCCATCACAGACTCGGAAGGCAGCACGTCTGTCTGAAGAGCACCGCGCCGGGGATGGCATCTTGGGCCTGCACTCTCCTCCCCCTGTTCCAGCTCATTCTAGAAGATTCTGTTAATTCAAGTTCTTAATTGGTTGATCAGTTTATGTATATTCATGTACTCTGTTCCATATTCAATTGCGTTCTGGAAAGTTCTTCCCTTCTCCTCTCCCCATTGGTTATGCTGCAATTTTCCTGCCTTCTGTGTGCCCTGATTTGTTGGCTGTCACCCCCCATCATTTTGTAATTGGTTGCTCCCCAACTCCGCCCTGAGATTTCTGTTCGTATAAAACCCTCAGTCACGTACCTCCCTCGCCTCTTTTGGACCCCTGCTCCCGACCTGTTTGGACCTTCCCTATTTCCCAATAAACCTGTTCCTGATCCACCAAAAGAGGACCTCCTCTCACTTTTTGTTCCTGCCGCGTCGCCGTTTGCCAGCGACCTCAGCTTTGCCCATTCCATCGGTGCGCTGAGGGCACAAAAACTTTGGGCACTGAGCCAAGGCCTTTGGATCTGTTCTCCTCGGCCGCAGATTGTTGCCTCTTGCCAGGGCCACCGGGCGGCCCAGAGGTCAAGGCGGCAACAATTTCCTATTTTAAAACTAATTCTAACCAAAGTAACTGCGCTTGAAGCTTGAAAAAAGAGACATAATTTTCTTTGAGTGATGAGATCCTGGGATGAAATTTAACATGCTTGGTCTCTACCCAACAGATAATTTTATTTTTTTTTAGAGTAAAATCAATTTATCTCTACAAGGGTGCCTTTGGTGATTGTGCTGTGAAGTAATATAACCTTCTCTTTATAAAGGGCTGTCGCAATAAGTACTCTGAAGTTTCCATTGAGTAGCAATACTTCTGCTTCCTTAAAAAAATGTTTGAAAATTACAGTCCTTTGAAAAAAAGCTTTTTGAGCGTCAGTGGTAGAAAAAAGACTATTTTTTTGTCACTGTTAGGGTGTTTAGTATGCAGTGCAGCCCATGTGCACAGTCTAAATTATAGAGAACGATCACGACAAGAATAGGCGTCTTACTACGCTGCCGTTGCAGTGTAACATCTGAAAGTTAAGCACCTCATCCCAGTGAGATGGCCTGGGGCAATGACGGTCCTGTGCAGCCCGAGAGGTGAGAGGAAGAAAGCAAATCCAGGTCTCTGCAAGTACATGAAGAGCAAGGCTGCCTGTCCCTACACCATGAGCTTTCCAGTCAGAATCTCCAGCTCAGGTTCTCATCTGGGCAGGGCTGGCATCCAACCGAGTGGCTCTTTGTTACAGGAACACTCTTTTATCTTAACTTTCTTGAAATACCAAAACTTCAAAAGGCAAGATATGAACAAACGGGTTCAGGCCACTGCACCTCCATCTTTTCCACCTTCCTCATCAGAAACGAGTGCAGCAGCTATTCCTTTAAAATCCCCATTTTCTATGGCAGAAGTGACTCTGATCTAGCTTTGAGGATTCAGATCCTCAAAGTCAAAATTAATTTCTGCCTCTAAGCATTTTCTGGGTCTGATTCCTACATTTTCCCTATGCCATGGTGTTCATCGTGACCAAAGGGAATGCACACTCCAAAATGGGTCTCACAGTTCCTGGAGCAGATTTCTTGATGACTTTTTTTTGTTTATCTAGGCACCCGTGCTGCATATGAAGAATTATTTCAGATGCACCTTTGGATTTTATTCCTGGCCACTGCATTTCTAACCATCACCACAGACTTCAAGCACCATTATTGCTTTGGCTGCTGGTGTGTTGCTAGGGATGTCTCTAGTATCAGCCAAAGCTGGAGTAACCTTGTACCACGAATAGAACTGGCAACTAGAGGGAAAACAGGCCAGATGCTTTGATTCATCAGTTGCACCAAATTATCTTTATCTTTTGTAAGTAAGGCTCCAAGCCTTGTAAAATTACGAGCTCTCTTTCATAGGCAAAATTCCCACAACCGAAATTCTAAAGTCACAGAAGGGTTTCTGTGAGACTGAGCTCAAAAGAATGTTTCAGGTACACATTCATAAGTATTAGGTGAGAACCCTGGAATCAGGCTAATAGAGGAGTGAGACACACTCTGTCCAGATAAATCCTGCTGTAATTATGAGTTTCTCTGCTAACAGATGTTCACATTCAGAACCTGCCTGTGGGTAATAGAAGAGATTAACATTTGCCAACTAGTGACCTTGTGTTTTATATGGCTTTCCACAATCTACCAGCCTCAGAACAATCAATAGCAGTACTAAATAGGCCAAAAACATGAAAACTGTATGAGCATTTCCAGAGATGTAAGCCATATCCATTAAATTTTAATTAAGTGAAAACTGCTGTAAGAGCTAGAGTTTTTTTTGTTTGTTTTTTTTTTCCACAGGTAGCTTAGAAATGGGTAATTACTTTTCTATTTTTGAAAACCTTCCTGATTTCATAACAAAGTTTTCCTGAGTTCATTTAACTAGGTTGATGACCTGATTGGCACAGTACACAGTTTGAGACAGTTAACAGAAGAATTGAAGCGAATTCACTGAAGCTTATTTCAAGTTTGATTGGCAGTGACATTTTGCTTTTGGAAGAGAAATAAGAAAAGTTCAAATGATAAAGCTTTTGTTTTTTGTACAGAAAAAAAAGTACTGATTAATGTTTTTCCTCCATTAAAAATCTAGGTATCTTTTAAGGTGCACAAGGTCGTAGTTTATAGACTTAAAAAGTAAGTGTGGCTAACAGTTAATAGGGAACAGAGCGCAATTAAAAGGATTAAAGATCAAACTTGGTGAAAGATGAGAAGAGGTTCATGGGTTATTGGAGGATGTTAAGACTTAGGAGAACGAGGGGTTTTTTGTGGTTATCTAGAACTAATTGCGTCAGAAAAATAATTTTGTCTGGCTTTTCATTAGTCACTAAAATATATGTTGGAATTCTGTGTAGATGAAAGAGAAGGCTAGTGGCTGCTGTGTAATTCCTTGTGCATCTTGGGATGATTTCCAGTACACACAATTATTAGAACAGCTTTTATATGTGAGTTGATCAAAGGAGTGTTCTTAAGTGAAGCAAAGAGTACGGACTGAAATTAAGGAGGGTCTATAAAACATGTCTTATGAGGAATGGCTGAGGCAGCTGGGGTTGTTTAGTCTGGGAAAAGGGAGGCTCAGGGGGACCTTATCNGCCAAAAACATGAAAACTGTATGAGCATTTCCAGAGATGTAAGCCATATCCATTAAATTTTAATTAAGTGAAAACTGCTGTAAGAGCTAGAGTTTTTTTTGTTTGTTTTTTTTTTCCACAGGTAGCTTAGAAATGGGTAATTACTTTTCTATTTTTGAAAACATTCCTGATTTCATAACAAAGTTTTCCTGAGTTCATTTAACTAGGTTGATGACCTGATTGGCACAGTACACAGTTTGAGACAGTTAACAGAAGAATTGAAGCGAATTCACTGAAGCTTATTTCAAGTTTGATTGGCAGTGACATTTTGCTTTTGGAAGAGAAATAAGAAAAGTTCAAATGATAAAGCTTTTGTTTTTTGTACAGAAAAAAAAGTACTGATTAATGTTTTTCCTCCATTAAAAATCTAGGTATCTTTTAAGGTGCACAAGGTCGTAGTTTATAGACTTAAAAAGTAAGTGTGGCTAACAGTTAATAGGGAACAGAGCGCAATTAAAAGGATTAAAGATCAAACTTGGTGAAAGATGAGAAGAGGTTCATGGGTTATTGGAGGATGTTAAGACTTAGGAGAACGAGGGGTTTTTTGTGGTTATCTAGAACTAATTGCGTCAGAAAAATAATTTTGTCTGGCTTTTCATTAGTCACTAAAATATATGTTGGAATTCTGTGTAGATGAAAGAGAAGGCTAGTGGCTGCTGTGTAATTCCTTGTGCATCTTGGGATGATTTCCAGTACACACAATTATTAGAACAGCTTTTATATGTGAGTTGATCAAAGGAGTGTTCTTAAGTGAAGCAAAGAGTACGGACTGAAATTAAGGAGGGTCTATAAAACATGTCTTATGAGGAATGGCTGAGGCAGCTGGGGTTGTTTAGTCTGGGAAAAGGGAGGCTCAGGGGGACCTTATTGTTCTCTACAACTGCCTGAAATTAGGTTTTAGTGAGGTGGGGGTCAGTCTCTTGTGCCATGTCTCAACTGAAAGGACAAGAGAAAATGTCTATAAATTGTGCCAGGGGAGGTCCAGATTACAAATTAGAAAAAAAAATATTCTCAGAAGAGGGGTTAGGCTTTGGAATAAGTTCTTCAGGGAGGTGGTAGGGTTGCCATCCCTGGAAGAGATGTTCAAGAGGTGGCACTTGAGGGTATGGTTTAGGGGTCATTGTGGTGGTGCTGATGGTGCTGTGGGGTGCTTGAGGATTGAACTAGGTGATCGTGAAGGTCTCTTCCAAAGATGATTCTGTGATTATGTGATTCTGTGAAAAGGAAAAGAGACTGACTCAAAATTTGAATTTATATTTTAGTAACTGTTCCAATTAAAACTCACAAATAATTTACTTGAATTTTAGGATCTTCACTCCTCTGCAAACTCAGCTCATTGTGTTATGAATCCTTTGGATGGATGGCTTAGCATGCAGGATGGCTGACTGGCCCTTACAGAAAAGTCTTCAGCCTGAATCTAAATGTGATGGCAAAACATAAGCCTCACACTTGCTGGTTTCTGTCAAACCCCAGTGATTCTGTTTCATACACTGAATATACATCGATCCTTTCCTAGAAATGAGTTCCTTAACACTAGAAATATGCCAGTAATCTGGCACATGTAATCTTCTTTAGCTACATGGAAATTCTCTCCTGTATGCTTTAGTCAATGAAATGTTTAGTAGCGTTGACCCAAAGCAAATTATAGTTGTTTCTAACATGCAGGCAAGATAGATTCACTCAAACTTCATTAAAGTTTTCAATTCTGCCCTGAAGGAAAATATCAAACATGGCTTAAGTCAATTAAATAGATTCCTGGTATGACATGATTTTAATATCTAAGAGTATCTCAAATATCTCAAAAAGAAAGACTCAAAGCATGTGTAGCAAAGCTTCAGGATCAAGTCTCAGATTTATTAGTCATCCTTCAATACCTTGAGACCAATTCAATTTGTCAGAGCTGGATATCATTGCCATTTTCCACAGAATCCTGGGTTTTAAATCAAGGCCAACATAGCATCTAACCTTGGAGTGCAAAAGAATTTATAGTATTGCTGGAAGGGCCATGTCTCAAAGGGATTTAAATCTTTTGAATAATCAATTCTGATTTTTTTTCCCCTAGAGGTGTAAAAGAGGACAGCTGCTACTACGTTTAACAGATTAAGTAATAAAGTCACATGTGCAGCAAGAGTGATCCACACAGCAGAAAGTGATCCACACAGCAGAAATATTATGTATATCTTCAAAATTTATCTTAAATTAGGATTTTACGCTAGGAGAATCCTGTGTGATCTTCTAATCTGTTTTATGTGACTGAAATGTTTGTCCTGTGCCACGTTTTAATTTGCTTTTCTTTTGTGTGGATGCTTTAGGAGGAATATTATTAATTTTGAATTAAATCTTTTAGGGCAGAAATAACACCATGACACATTATACCCCACCAGATGTGTATGGAGTACATAAATTTTGTGTGTGTGCATGCATTTCATACACATGCATCTTTCAGGATGGTACAAGTAGACACTCTGAAGAGTTGTGTTTCGGCTGTTTACATTTCTGTCAAAATGCAGCCAACTCAGCTGAAAGGTGTCATGCCACAGGCTCATATGTTTAATTTTAGTAAAAAATAGTTAAAACCTATCTGAAAATTAAGTAAAAAGACAGTTTTCCTTACACTGCAAAATTCTGACAATCCATCTTTGATGGGCTCAATACTGCAAATCCCTGAAGAAGAATTTTGAAGTTCACTGAAGACGTGTCTTTTACCACCTGGTGAATATCTGCCTGTATTTGGGTAAAATAGCAAACTTTCAAAACAATATTGTTTGTAAATGCTCAGTGAAAGCATTTCGTTAGCTGGAATTCTTCATTTTCCTATGTGTTGAGCATGTCTCACCCTAATGCTGCATGGGACTTCCTCTTCCTCTTCCTCTCAGCTCTGAACTCCTGCAGCTGAAGTCAGATCCTGGTGCTTGATCTAAAAAGCACTGCCTGTAAGATTGTGCCTTCAACACTATTGGTGCCCTTCCTGCCTAACCCAAAGCATGCAAAGGATCTGTAAAAACCTACGTGGGGAAAGTGGGATTGAGAGATAAGCTGTGCCAGGGTTGACAGGGCCTGTTCTTCAGGGAGGGAAAGAAGGCAAAGGAGTAGGGGTACTGCTGGCCATTTGAGGAAGAGGAGGGTGAAAGATGAGAAGAGAAGCTTGGAGTGTCTGAAGAGTTAGGTGAGTAGAAGAGGACGAGAGACGTGGGAAGGGAGCTTCCCAGCTGTGTGTTCAGGAGCTGCAGTGAGAAGCCAAGGAGGAGACTTTGACAAGAGTCATGGTGGGTGAGACCTGTAAATTAGATAAGCAGGGGAAGAGAGAAGATGGATAACAGGTCGAGGTCTTTGTCAGAGGCCACGATTTGGACAAGAGAGCTGTGCCAAAAGCTGAAGAGGTGTGTAAGGAGAGATTGGACCTACACAGGTGAGATGTATAGCTGGCAGTAGATCGGAGAAAGATGAATGTGGCTGAAACTGAAATTCTTTATATTTCTGTATCCTGTACAATGCAGTACATAAAACCACCTAGAGATATCTGTGTTAGTTATCACTGATGTATGAAAGAACTAGGTTAAGAAAGAGCAGCAGTAGGCTTTGTATTCTGTGTTTCTCTCTTACACAAGCCAACATTTCTACACGTACTTGGGGTGTGGGCATCTCCTTAACGTTTTACATGCAAAATAGTAAACTTGCCCTTTCAGGAGTAACTGATAGTTAGGTACAAAAAATTAACTAATTAGACTTTTCTCCTAATCTTTGATTAAACAATTACAGAAGGAAAGTACTATTCTCTTTGCTGAATTTCAAATCAGAATAGCCAAGATGATACTTTAGATGGAGAATATACACTTCAGTCAGGTGGAATTTAGAGAACAGTGGTTAGGATTTAGCTTGAAATACTGTAATTTTTAGTCACTTTCCTATCTGCTCATTCAATGAAGTTATCCAAAGTATGGAATATTAGGAATAAAACAAAGGACTACATATTAAGAAAAGAAAAAATTAAAATAAGAAAAATTTGGTTGTTGAATTGGCCCATCCTGGCAGTTGGGCTGATGGAACAGGTGCATGTCCTTAATTAATCTCTTTTTCTTCTCGAAAAGCAAAGTTTCTGAAGACTGGAGACAACAGAATTTCATTTAAGCAAATTACTTTACTGATGTTAGTCAACTAAAATAAGCAATGTTCATATTTAAAGTTATACCTACCTTGAGCTTGAGTAAATAGATTATGGCTTATTTTTTCACAAGCTTATATAATTCCCCACATTAGACAATTAGAATGCTAATAAAAATGAAATATTATTTTTCAGGCAAAAGCAAAAATTTAAAAAAAAAGAGAAACAAAAATGCTACTAATGTCAAAAGAGAGAGTTAGAATTTTTTTGTTATCACAAAGGAAGAAAAAAGGATTTATTCTTGGATCACAAAAAAAAAAGGGAACTCTTCAGATCCTCCAAGATTCATAAACTGGAAGGCAGGAATTATTTTGAAGGCTGAAGAAATCATTCCTGCGGTTTCCATGCTTACTCTGGAACAGAAAAAGCAAGCCATATCCATTCCCCAGCATCCTTGACAATGCAGTGATGATCATGCTATTGAAATCTAAATAAACTTAAAACTATCCTGAAGTTCATAATTTCCTTGGAGTCAAACAGACCCTAAGTAGAGTTCCCACATTTCAAAATATATTCATTCATTCATTCATTCATTCATAATTTATTTCTTTATAATGTTTAGTTGAATCTGTATTTATTAAATTGAATAGGCCTACTACATAGATAGCAACAGCTGGAAAGCCACACCAAATTGAACAGAATAGTGATGAAGTCTCAGATATTAAACACCAAATAGATGCAGGCACCAAAGGCAGTCAGTGTTCTCCATTTCCAAGTGTGTTAAGAGCAGCATGAGAAAACACTTTGAACAAGATAAGAGTGCTTCACAGCATCGGGGGTGCTGATTGGCTGGTGATTTGTAAGGTTGAATTGCATGGCAATCTAAATGCATTTTGATTGTAACACAACTTCAAAATTGCTGAGACTTTAAACACTACTGATTATTCTAAATTATTAAATGAGCTAGAAGAAAATTACCTATGAAGCCAAAATAAGCCTTGATGATTTATATTAGTGGTAACAAAAACATGTTGATATTAGTAAGACTGAGAAATGAACAAGTACTTTGCTTCTGGGACTGAAATTCATGAGAATGTGCAGATGTAAGAGTATTCGTGTTTCCCGGAATATATATGTATTTCTATATATAATTTTCCACTGTGGAAAAAAGACTGGGAGTCTTCACATCCTGAGGTTTTCTAACCTTAAATACCTTTTCTGTTAGAATATGTAATTCGATATAAAAATAATGTAATAGTGTAAAGGTAGATAGAGACTGAAAAAGGATGTTTCTTCTTCTGGAAAAACACCTTTCCTCAAAAATATTTCTGGGCAGGAATATGGGGTATTTTATATAGTTTAAATTGCTTTGCTGCTATCTAAGTATCTTAAGTACCATTTAGATTTTCTCATGTTTTTCCAACAAAGATTGCAGTAGGTTGAACAGATAAATTAAAGAACAATTCAAGTTGCCTTATGGAGATATCGGAGAAATTTAATAGAACATAATAGCTCTGTTTGTGAAGTGGCAAAGCATATCAAAAACTCTGATTAGCCATAAAGTTACTGAGGAAAAGTCTTGGGTTACACAATAAAGAACATTCCATACAAATTTTATTTCAAGTCCTCCAAAATTTCCCATGATATAAACTGTTCCAGAACAAGAAATTTTATTGATAATAATACTGATAAGCGAAGCACTTCAATTATAAGTTTAAACCTCTTTGAAGTTCCATTCACTAAACAAGGCTAAAGCTTTAAAACTGAATACATGCTGAAGAACTCTTTTTCTAAGTCAGGTCCTTTTTTTTTGTTTTCAAGGCTGTCACCTAATTCAGGGCTCAGACACAGATTCTGGCTGCAGGAGGCTGTTGTGATTTAATGTGTGCTGGTAACTGAGCCCCACACATCTACTCACTCATTCCCAGTATCAGAAGGATAAAAGTGAGAAAACTTGTGGCCTGAGAAAAGAGCAGTTTAATATTGAAATAAAACAAAATTATGGTTATCATGGCAATGCAACTAGTGTTACTGCTACTACTACTACTAGTACTACTACTACTACTACAAATAATAATAATAATAATAATAATAATAATAATAATAATAATAATAATAGCCTGTATGCAAGTCAAAAGTTTGTGTCTGCAAAAGTATGATAGATAAGCTTGATGTGGATGGAGCCACTATGGAGAGGTGTCTTAACAAGAATGGGATGGAACTCGTTTGCAAAACAGTGATTCGCAAGAAGCCCTCTGGGGCCGCCTTGCCCAGACAATCCCTATTTGGTTGTCAGGCTAATTCTAAGTGCTCAGAGTTTTGTTTCCCTCTGTGTCCAGAACTGCTCCAGCTGAGTGGTCCAGTGGTTTTCTCTGCCACCCCTTCCTTCTGATCAGAAGTCAGAAACCAAACACTGATCGATGATTCCAGGAGCGCTGAATGTGGTAGCTCTCATGAAACTTGGAAGCACTACACATCCAGATAACCATCTAAGAGAACATACCAGGCCTCTTTTCTGCAATCGCCTCAACCTTTTGTAGCATTTCAATTTTTCTGTTTTTCCTGGAGACTGTACCATAGTACACTTATCAAAATCTTTCTGCTGAAGATAATGTGATTTTATGAATTAAAAACCAGATAATGCCATTTCCATGTACTGTTGACCTGCTTCCTTACCAAGGATGAGGGAGACTTCATCCTTTATTTTATTCCAGAACCCTTGCACAGATTTAGACTAAACTTCAGACCGTTACTTAGCACACAGTTGATGGTGTAAGTTGAGGGACCTTCTGCCTCTACTGCAAACTACCATCGTGTTTTCAGCCACTCCTGATTTGGCTTTGGGTTGCTTTGAACTGCAACAGTATATCAAAGATATTAAAAGTATTAGCAATTCCTACTATTAACACATGCAGAGACTTAACTTTGTGAATTCTCTGTCTTGTCTATTAAAAGAATACAGATTGAAACCTCATTTTTAGCAACTTACATTTTTGCATGGCAGGGTACAATTTATTGATTTCGCAACTGAATTATTCAAGTCAGTCATTGGCAGTGAAATTATGCAGCTTCAAAAAAAAGCTGAAACCAATACAAAATTCTAAAAGAAAAGTGCCAGGTATACAAAACTGAGTTGTTTGATGAAATGATAATCTTGTCTGCATGTGGAAAAATCAGTAGTGTCTCAAATGTGAAATAACAGATTATTGATAGTCATTAGACCTGATTCATGGCTTGGAACAAATCTTACATTTAATCAATACCAGCATTTAATTTTCAAAACTTCTACAAATTTGTAAATCTGAAAGAACTTATGACATGGAAAATTATACCTATATCACTTATATTTAAAAACAGGCTTATATGCTGTTTGAAATACTTAGGTTAATGCTCCTTTCAAATATTGAGGATGCAGTTGTATTCTGATGCTCAAGAATTTTCATGCAAATGATAGCTTTCTTGACAATATTGACAACAGGTAGGCACCAAAGTACCAGCTCATTGAGAAGAGAATTTAGCCTTTGGCTTGAAGCACTCAGTTTCCATCACAAATCTTCCTATCTACCCATTTCATATTGAACAGTGCTGTGGTTGAAAGTCTTGTGCAGTGTGAAATAAGGAATTTGCAGATATGAATGTTCTATGTTCAAAACTACTTGAATTATTTAGAAGTGAAAAAGAGCCAGGATATATCCCCCGGAAACTAGACATTTCATGAAGTTTAATTTTATATTGAAACTTCATGACTTAAACTCTTTTGTTGTTTAGATCTGTAGTATAAGTTATCAATAAAGGACTTTGAGGCTACTGCCAAAGCACAGATCAACAAAATCCCAGCTTCTCTGAGCTTGTCTTGACTTACCTTGTTTTGTTCAGATTAGCTGTTTGCTACAACTTCTCTTTTTTTTATACCCAAGTACCATGTGCTTTATTTTATTCCCTTTTGCCTTGCACTGTGGTGGTTCTTTTGTGTCCTGCCCCTCCCATTTGTTTGCAAACTTCTGATCCTTCCCCATTAACATAACACCAAAATGTAAGGAACAGCTCTCATATGGTCCATTCTTTCCACATTATTCTCAAGATTTCAGCTCATGTGTGCTTGAATTCACTTTATTATTATTATCCTAAAAGTAATGATCTTTGGCATCTTTTGATGGAAGCAACAAAACTAAAATTATTTAAGAATGCTGTTTAATTTTCTTCTTCAAGCGAGATCCCACAATCTCCCCTCCATGGTTCACTACAAACAGGCCTGTAGAATGTTGCCTAAAACTGTGATATTTTTGTCTCCTGAACCACTTCTTTTTTCCCCCCAAATGTGGAGTAAAATAAAACAAACAAACAATCAGAAAAGTCCCAAAACACACAGGCAAAACCACAAAAAACACAATCAAAAAAAGATAACTACTTAATCATTCAGAGAAATAAAGGAATTTTTAAATGCTAACAAAATATTTATTAAAGAGAATTTTTTATAAAAGAAAAAGTGTTTTGTGAGTGACATCTCCATTCAAGGGCTATACATCTGTTTAAAATGATCTGTTTGCCTGTGAGGAGAGAAAAAAGAACCTACAGTTTGCCATACAAGATAAGAAACCATCTTGCCTTTGGCAGTAGCTAATAGTCAATGTTTAACAGAAAGGCAAAAGTCACAGTGAATGCCTCTAGACAAACATTAAACGTTCAGACTGGGGTAAATGGTGGAAGGAAATGTGTCTCCTGACCTTTGCAGGAATCACCACACACCTCAACACACAGATGGGTGAGAAATGCAAAATCAGTCACAGCTATTAATCATGTGAATGCTTGATTTTTCAATCTGATGGTTAAAATCAAACTTTTAAAAAAATTATTTTTTTCCCCAAATTATTTTTTTAAATTTAAATTAAATTGTTAACTTTTCACTGAAAATGGAAAGCTTTCCAAAGGAAATATAATTGGAGCAATAAATATATATGTTTATTCTAAAAGTAGCTGAAATGAAAAGCTTCAATTTTAATGAAAATATCATCTCCCTTTTTTACTATTTGAAACCCACAAATATATGTTACTTGTTGAACACTACAGAAATTTTGATATTTTTCTAAATGAATTTTCCAGTGTAGTTTATGAGACAGAGAAACAAAACGTCATTATTTTGAAAAATTAATTCAAGGTGGTGCTACATGTTTGAAAATAGAGAATTAGAAAAAATTAAGAGATTTCTTAGAGCTTGGTTTTATTAATTGAAAGAAATTCTTCTTTTCTTCTTTTTCTTTTTTAACTGCTTCATGTTTCTCCCATAGTCTCTCTTCAGTCAGGGAAATAAAGTTATTGTAAATTTCAGGAGAAAAAAGTCCATTCAATTTTGAAAAAAACTTTATTCCAACTCAAAGTGCACAGATGACATTTCTATTCAATTCTTTTATTCCTTTCAATTGGAGTAAAGAGCTCACAAAATATTTTTAAGGGAGGTTAGGTGAATTCCTAAAGTTAAAAGGTAATAAATGGCAAAAGCAAAGAAATTGATGAGTGGGGAAAAAATAAAAATTATTGAAATAAAATGACATAATGAAAATAAAAATAATTGAAAGGCTTGTCAGTTATAGACATCACTGTCATAATAACTTGAATACTAAATTGTTCACGCTATGAAAATACCTATCTGCTTTCAATAGCACCATTCTGAAGCTAAAGACATGAAAACTTTTTTACATGTATAATTGAATGAGAGAAGGCACTATGTCTAAATTAGAAATAATTGTATGTAATAAATTTTTAATCTTTTGTGATTGACCAGAAGAAATTGTTGGTGGTTTGAGTTGACCAATAGTGGTAACTCATAATTTATTAGTTTTGTCCCCACTTCGCCACTGCAAGTGGGGATCCCTGCAGAAGGAACATGACTTGGGGTTTCAGATGCTGAAGATGGCTGAATATTTTTCTCTTTAACCACTTGTTACCTAGCAAACCATTTTCCTCTTTAAATTTGAGGGCCAGAGGAAAAGAAGACCAGAAAAAAATATTTTTAGTGGTTTGATGAGATTTATGCATTTAGTATAAAATTTCCATTAATTGCCAAAGAGCCACAAGGAGTACAAGCACAATTTAAAAAGTATAACCTTTAACTGTGATAGGGTGCAATAATGCATCATCAGCAACCGTAAGGGAAATAATGTTTTTAGAATTTCCGTTAAGGCAGGAATGTAAATAACATTGCATATTGAGAAAGTTACATACCTGAGGTTTAATTGGATCGTTATGCTAACGAGAAGATGTGGAAATTTTTGCTCTGTGGTATTCAGATGCTGAGACTTGGGGCACTTAAAACATTCTTGTGGCAGTTTAAATTACCACAGGAGCCACCCACTATATTTTACCACTTCCACAGAAGAATTAGCCAAAGAGAATGCATATCCATAGTGCATGTGCTTCCATGCAGGGTCTGGCACCTTAATGCAAACCCAGTTTAATTGTATTTTTAAGCCAAGGCATGAAATTCAATCCAAGACTCCTACTGATGTGTAGGCAGGTGTTCCCTTCTGACAGCTTTGCCATGGAAATAGAAACCTCAAGCAGAAAAACAAGGCAAGCGACAGCAGTGATACCATCTTTCCTTCAACAGGACTCACCAGAGTTCATCTGTCAGTGTTGTTAGCTCCCCAAGCAGAGATCAAAAGAAGCAATTAGAATTATTTCCATCAGATTTCTCTTTTCAGATAGTATTTCTAATGGGAATTCTGAAACAACACTTTAAATACCTTTCATCTTATTTTCAGATTTAAAAGATTAAGTGTTCTTCAACTTATCTGAAAATCAGGATCTTTTGTGTCTGTGAAGAAATTCCTGGAACCAAATTAAGACATATAAGCAGAATGCCTTATGCATTGTTAAGTAGGATAAGATACAATGTGAATATGTCACCATATGAGTCCCTACTGGGGCACCTAGAAGCAAATGTGTCCCGAGAACATCTATTTTATGAGCGATTAATTCACCAGAATAAATCCAGGCCCATATACATATATTTTTTAATCTAATCTAACCCATAGTTACATGAAGAAACATTCTATTTTCCTGTAATTTCAGTGTTGTTTTTTTCTCCTTCAATGAATCATCTGCTTTTTGTTAACAATACTGTCAAAGATTTCTCAGCTGACATGCCGTATAGTGCATTTTGCTGTTCCACACATCAGCTTGCTTCAGCCTACAGCATCTGATGTTATAAGAGATATGAAAAATGACATGACCAATGAGACTTGATAAAATGTTCTACAATCCAAGGCATTGCTCTGAAATGACCTTTTCTTCATTATTTTGCAACATTTTGTTGTTTGTACGTTCTCAGTGTAACAGGTTTTTTTAGTTTGTAAAGGTGGCATTAAAGCAATGTGAAAAAGTTTATATTGAGGAAAGCACTGGTCCCAAATATTACTAACCATGCTGATATGATTCTAAGAAAACAGGACTTTATATGCATAATGTGGGAAAGAAACTAAGAAACAGAGATGGAACAATGAAATAATGTATAAACATAATCCACTTCAGTTCTAAAATAATTCGTAGACAAAATGTTACTTGAGAAGGTGTAAATCTGACTGTAAAACCTGCCAGTATATGTTAATGGCCCCTGTGAACCGGGCAGCATATGTACATGTGTGAGCACACACGTTTTTATGTATATATGAATATATATGCGCATATATGCTACAAGCAAATTTCTAAATGCTTAGGTGTGCATGGATAAACAAAAAGATTAAATGAAACGAGAAAAACAGGAGTAAGGGAAGAGAAATCTGTAGGAAGAAGAATAAAACAAATGAGAGTATCTGGATTTAGTAGAGATTTATATTATTGTGACCCAAGAAACACAATAATTGCCTCTGTTTGGAGATAATTATCAGAAGCTGCACATATACCAATGCCTAAGGGAGTTCAATGGAGATTGTACTTCAAAAGACTTAGAAAGGAACCTAAAAATTTATTTTTAAATTATCATATTCCTGTTTACTAGACGGTCTTCACATTTTGTCATAGAAAATGTCATCATGTGTAAGAAATACATCTTAAGATTCTTGATGTTTTGTTCTTTATTAATATGTATTTATGTAAATATTAAGTTGGCTGACAGTTACAACCATTATTAGGTTGTGGGTGAAAACCAGAACTTAAATAAACCATTCAAAAATCAACTGCGCTTAACTTGTAATGTAGTTTCTTTCTAATTTCTTACCCAGATATTACATTAAATGTTTTATACTTCATCATCAATCTACTTTTCAGCATCTGCAAAATTCAAATGCATCCAATTATATTAATTTCATTGGAAAACTGTTGAAATGAAAGATGCATTTTAATAATGTTTGGCATATTATTTTCAGAACTGAATTCATAAAAGTTGAAATAATGTGAAGTATAATATTACTCATTGTTGTTTTTCCATTGTTTTTAAGTAGTTTAAAATATTGAAATTTTACTTAGGAATTTAATTACAATGTAACTTTATGCTCATGGTAATAGCACGCAGTATGTAACTTGATTTCCTGAACACTTCAAAAATATAATGGTTCATATATCTATTAGCATCAGTGGTTTTTTTACAGAACCTCTGCATATTTATTTTGTAATTTTTTCGATGTTGCTCAGATATCTCTTTTCAAATTACCTCTGTTGACACTGGTAGGAATTATATAAAGAGAGAATTAGATCTTGAATTAATGCCTGATTTTGCTAACTCTGAGTTTTGGTACTGAATTAATTGGAACTCAAATGAGACCTTTACAACAAATTCTGAAAAACACCTTTTGATCTCCAGTAGCAAAATTTTGTTCTGCTTTACAAAAACTGTGCAGATCTCATGAGATACCAAACTGACATAAAGTCCTAGCTGATAACGAACACAGATCTATGCTGGATTCATGTTCAGTAATCCAACTTTTGTATTCGCATTCTACAAAGGAAACATTATATGGCAGAGAAGCCCTTCGTAGAAATGAAAATTTTGCTTTCAGGCTCAAGTGGAAAAAGCCAGAACTGTGCTACTTAAAGTTTTCCATGAGATATTCGGACTAGGATGTAGTTGAGATAACAGTATTAACTTCAAATGGAAAGTATGGGATATTAATTGACCTCTGTGTCAAGGGCACAGTGTTCCTACAGGCTGCAGAAGATAGTCAGATACTCCTGTTCTCACTCTTCCTCATATGGCTAGAGTGTATAACTTTTCCAGTAGAATAGGCAAAGTCCTAGGAGTGACTACATGTGATGGTTTTTTACTACTTTAGGATATTTCCACAGCTCAACCTGCCTTCTGGCCAGCTGCGTGCACATCACTGCATGTCTCAGTTTTACACTTCTCACTGCTCTTGTTCCAGTGAAAGGAGCTGGAAGCTATTATTGCACACCACCAAGGCACTTCCATTTTCTGTGATTTCTGAGATGTCTCATTTTATGCTTTGTTCCATTTCAGATAATGTGTTTCTCAGATTTATTTTTATGCTGTTACAATTTTTCATTTTTTGTTATTATGAAGATAGTTTTGAAAAATAATAATAAAATATACACCCATTTGTGAAGACTGATCATGACACTTGCTACCTATTACAAACAAGCTTCTGTGAGAATCCCAGAAGTACTGTCACAAGTGTGCTGTCATGGTTTATTGGTTAATCAGCAAAGAATTGAAGTCTTGATTGGCTTTATTTGTTGGTTTATTGAAACAGAGAGATAGGAAGTCCTGGACAGATTAATTAATTTTTGCTGGGGAATCCAAACTTAATCTAAGTCACTTTGATTGATGGCTGTGTAAAAGAAGAGGTGTTTTGAAAAAAAAACCTCATGAATTGTCACTTTTGCGACGCATTAATACTAAGTTCTTCCTTTTAACTGCTTCCATTCTAGTTTCTAATATAAATATCAATTTCAGCATCCAGAAACAACTTCTTGAGTGTTTATGAAGCAAGGGTTAAAAAGGATCTAAAGGGTATTTAGAATAAGCAAGTGAAATAGTTATTTAAAAGGTGTGTGTGTATACACACACACACACACACACATATATATATATATATATATACATTCCTAAACTGCTTTGAGTCAAAGATAAAGGCTTTTTTACCCTTGTGATTAAGACTATATTTGAAAATTATGAGAACATCTAAGTTGTGATAATTTACAACAAATAGAAGATAAAGTAATGGGAGCAGTTTTAGACAGTTTAGCTAATATTTTTATAAAATATGACCTCAAGAACTGTGGAAGAATGAACATGATTTTCACATTCTCATCAAGTTTGGAAACTCAGGGTTACAGTTCAAGTATGTTCAAAGTTCCCTATTCATTTAACTTAATAGTTACTGTTATTCTGTGATCTTGTACTTTAAGCTACAGGTCTGTTGTTTTATATGACAAACTCCAGTTTTGAGTCTTTCAGCTAGATTGACATACTAAGCTCTTTCATCCCTCCAGCATATAAATATTTCCTCTGAGAGGAGCTGAGAGAGGGCAAGAAATAAACCAGGAATGTTTATTCTAAAAAGAGATTTCCTGAATTATTGTTCTATAAATACACAAACATTTGTTCTTATGTGACAAGAAATAAATTAAAGCATTGCAAATTCATAAATTTGTGGAATAAACTTATACCCTTTTCTCAGAGGCACTTTTTAAAAAAAAAGTCTATTGTAAAGTACTACAAAATAATTTCTTTATCCAAAAGCTCTGAAGCAGTTATTAAACCAGCTGTTTTCAAAAGTACACAAATCTGCTAAGTTGCAGTTGGGTAACTGTTAAATGTTAAAGCAGTGAATGATCAGCATGTAGCAGATGGCCTGGGAATGGGTTAGAAAATGGCAATGTTAATACCACCAGACTGAGATGTTCATTTGTGCTGTGGTATGTGCAGGCTGGGTGAATAATGAAGGCTCTGTAATAATTGTGTAAATCCCAACATTATTAAATCGATTCAGCTGGGGTTTCTTAATATATGTGAAGCACTTGATGTACTTTGAGAAACACCTCCTCTTTTTGCTAAAGCTGTTCTCATTAACTCATACTGCTTTATTTGCTGTGACCTCAGTGTTCCTGTTTAGTAATGAGGGGAATAAAAATTAGAAATCCGCTTTAACTCTCAGTATGAGAGAGGGGAAAATATTCCAGAAACTCAACACCTATCCCACTTTTTTTTGCAGATTGGCCATTATTTGAATTGCACACCTTCTTTTTTAGGATTTTAAAATTCAATTTCTCGTAATAGGAATAGGGGAAGGAAAATCACAACCTAGTCAGCTGATAAAAGTTGTTTTAAGGAGGCCAAATAAAAGAGTACACAAAGTCTATAACCCCAATAGGTATCTTGCTCCAACAGGTTATCAAAGCTTGTTCTTGCCTGTGTAATGCTAAAAGGCAGAATAATTTTTTATGATTGGAGAGGACAGAGATCAGGAGAAATGCACCTAGAATATCCCGTGTGACAGCCCCCAGCGGCCTATCACCTACGGTGTTGAGGTAAAACATGAATGAAAAATAAGCAAAAACACACTGTAAACATGCTACAGGCAGGTGCACAGCTAGCACACAGTCCCTGGAGTACAATTCTCGGATATGTGCAGGTGTTAGACTTTTAAAAACTGTTATGCATGTACAGGAATTTGTACCTGGGAACTGAGAATTATCTTTACCCCTCAGCTTTTAACAGATTAGGTGGAAGTTGAAGGTTATTAATACTATATTATTTTTCAACACCATGGGTAATACGTTGATTTAACTGTGCCTGGTGAGACTTACATTGACATCTATGCCAGGACTGATGGCAGGACAACAACCTTCTGCATCAGTATGAGGCATCATGCATGAGTAACCATCAAGGAAGCTGGAAACATAAATTCTGCCAATTCCTGTCATTAGCTACTGCATATACATTAGGAAAAAAAAAACAATAAAGGAAACAAATAATTTATTAGTATTAATTCCATTTTATAATAACGCATACTAAAGTCCTCAGAAAAATAAAACCTCTAAGAGACATCTGTGAATAGTTCTGTTTGAAAATACTGGATGGTGAGGCACTGAAACAGATTGCCCAGCAGTGGATGCCCCATCCCTGGAAGTGTTCAAGGCCAGGTTGGATGGAGGTTTGAGCAACCTGGTCTGGTGGAAGGTGTCCCTGTCAATGGCAGGGGGGCTGGTACTAGAAGATCTTTAAGGTCCCTTCCAACCCAAACCATTTTACTGTTTTATGGTAACTGAACGATCTAGAGAAGATACTCTGGTTTACTTATCTGTTAATCAGCAGTATATTGCTGCACACAAAAGATGCAATATCCAAGATGGCAGTAAATTCTAATGCTATCTCACTGCTAAAATTCCAAAGGTCTGCAAGACATAAGCAGCCTAATATTCCACCTTCCTCAGCTGTGGATCATTTTGCAGAAGAGATATCAAGGAAAGACTTTCTACTAATTTTATAGAATGCAATCCCAGTCCTTGCATTTGTGTGAAGCAGTTTTTCATTACATGGTGGTGAAAAAAGTGAATCTGGCTAGAATTAATACTAAAGAAAAACTCATATTTTGATCTTAGACACGTTGCTATAACCCTGCAAAGGTTGTAAATGTCACTTGAAGTGTCGCATGCTTAGCTAAGGACAGAATTCGTCACTCAGATTGCAGGATAAAAAGGGACTGCAGAGCTCTTTAGGATGTCTGTGTTTTGCTTAGCTCTGCAGTATAGTACAGCCTATGGGAAACCTAATGAATTTGGTTAGCCAGCCATAGTTAAGTAGATTTAAGGATGAGACAAAGTTTACAGGGGTAATAAAGTGATTCTTCCAACAGTCCTCTTCCCAACTCCAGTTGCTATCGACGTAAAAAGTGAGTGAATTTGACAAAAAAGTTCTGCCAGAGCATCATTATTCTATACCAGTCTTCAAATTGTGTTTTCAGGTTCCTGTGAAAAGCTAGGGCCAGGACAAATCTGCATACCCCTCAGTTTCTCTTATCAGAGTGTAGAGAAATAGCCCTGGATAAAACAGGAGCAAGAAACAAAAATTTTAATTTTAAGGTCTTCAAAGATTGTGTTTGTAATACTTGTAGAGTGTGAGTTATCTAAATCATGTCTATCACAGAAGAGATAAACCAAATAGCAACCCGTAGCAGGTGGATTTTGCTTAAGAGCCAACAAGAATAATACTTCTACCGTATTTCATTACTTCATGCTCTCAACTCCCCCAGCATTACCCAGTCTTGCCTTCCCTTCCCATCAATGAGATTGCTGCTGGTCTGGGACAGCTGGACTGAAAGGCCTTTTGGTTTCATGCAGTCCACCTGGTCGCAGTTCCAGCTGTGTTCCTAGGTCTCCTCCAGCAATGTCTGGTGCATTTCAAAGCATATCTCCCACAGAACAAGGCTTGCCCAATCTCAAGAGTTTATACGCACAAGCACAACACATCATCAGCTTCCCCACTGGTTCTTTTGACAAACATATAGAGTGTACCTCTACACTTCAGAGAGTCCCATGTGTGTAACTTCTGCTTAGTCAGGCCATACCTGCAGTTTACAGCCAGCCCACACTGGCTGCAGCTCACCAGGGTAGGCTTAAGCTTGAGAATTCAAAGGCTCAGTTTGAGACATCTGTGCACAAGCACATACGCACACAATAATCTGCAATATGCAAGCATTCAGAATATGAGGAATTCCTCTTCTACCAAAATTCATGAACCTCCAGAAGAAAAGTCAGTATTTGCACCATAATGGAAGTTTGAGAGTGATTTATTGTGTATCTCTATAACATGTACACATGTAGAGTGTATGCAGTGGGGAAGCAAAAGTCCTGGTGCAAAACAGACAAGACAAAACAACAGTAGATGCCTCAGGGGTTAACAAACAGTGACTTATTAAATAGTTTCAATTTGTCTAAACCTATTTTTACTTTCAGTATGTTTCTAAAAACTTGCTTGTGAGGAGGAACAATAGAATTGGACCTGCTATGAAACACAGTTATTCAGATGTGTACCTTTTATGATCTTCTCTTGAAATTGAAGGACAAAAAATGGCTAACATATTGATTGAACTTAAAAAAGAATCCCAGAGAATATTACTGGTTGTAAAAGCAGCCAGCTCTTAGTTTTGTTTGCTTCATTCATTTTCCCTATTCATCCTGTTTCCAGATCATTAACGAAGACTAAAAACAGTCCCAAATTGCACCATTTAGCAAACTCTGTATTTTATATTTCCATGTTTAGAAAACACTCTATTTTGTCAGTACCAATCCATAACAGTAGTTTGCCTCTTATCCCAAAATATCTGTATTTTCACATAGCTTTTAGCTTTTTATGAGGAGTTTGATTGCAGCATTTCTGAATAAAAATAAATTATAACTGTCAGTTCCTGTTTACCTACTGTTTTGCTGACCAGCTTGACAATATCTATTAAATATGTTGGAGTCATATTTTCCCTCTTTCTATAGGTGATCTAGCTTCAGTCATATCTTATCGTGTTCCAGTATTTCAAAGAAAGTTTACAAAAGAATACCAAGTCTTTGTGTGAAGCTTGTATTTTACTCAAATACGTTAAATAATAGGGTCTACATAATGGAAAACCATTAACTGTGTTAGGTAGGCAATTGAGCAGAATAATGGTGCTTTAAACTTTTAAAGTGAATGAAATCTATATTCACCGAGATATTTTACAGTTTCAGGATTCATTATTTGTTTAAAACCATTTTTGGAAAGCTGATCACGGTCATTTAGAAAGTAAGGTAAAAAGTTACCTTCCATAACTTCTGAATGCCATGGAATCTTTTAAAAAATTAACTTATTTTTGTAAGTGGCACAGACATGAAATTCTTCAGTTCCTTCAGACATTTGGGTGGACTGAGTTTTTGTGGCTTTTTCCTAGGAAAACTAGAAAAATGTCTGAAATATCTGAAACCGTTTCGTAATCAAAATGTCATTTGAAAAAGAGGAGGGAGTGGAACATTGAAGAATGTCATTGCATGGGTGTTGAAACAGGAGGAAAGAAGGAATTGAGTCCAGTCAAATTCAATTCTGAAAGGGTCTGGAAAAGATAATCAAAGAAATTATTTGCAAGTGTGTGGATGACGGCAAGATGATGAACAGCAGCTAAGAACAAATTGAGCGAAATGTGCATGTTTATGCTGGGTTTTGGCTGAGATAGAGTTAAGTTTTCTTTATAGTAGCTGATATGGGGCTATGTCTTGTATTTGTGCTGGAAACGGTGTTGGTAATTCAGGGATGTTTTAGCTATTGCTGAGCAGTGCTTACACGGAGTCAAGGCCTTTTCTGCTTTGCACCCCGCTCCATAAGTGAGCTGAGAGTGCACAAGGATTAGAGAGGAGGAACAGTCGGGACAGCTGATCCCAACTGACCAAAGGGATATCCCTTATCATATGGCATCATGCCCGGAATATAAACCAGGGAGAAGAAAGAAGGAAGGGCTAGGGGAGGAATGTTCAGAGTGATGGCATTTATCTTCTCAAGTAATGGGTACATGTGATGGATCCCTGCTCTCCTGGGGATGGCTGAACACCTTCCTGCCCATGGGAAGTAGAAAAGGAATTCTTCATTTTGTTTTGTTTGTGTGTGTGTGTCTTTTGCTTTACCTATTAAACTGTCCTCTTCTCAACCCACAAATATTCTTATTTTCACTCTTCTCATTTTCTACCTGTCCCAGTGGGGGAAAGTGAGTGAGTGACTGTGTGGGGCTTAGTTGCCAACTGGGACTAAACCACAACAGTGACAAAGGAACAGGTGTTAGGATAGGAAAGAAGTAATAGAAATTCTGTGATTTTAATCTGTTAAATCATGTCTCACAAAACATTCCTGTAAACAAGCTGTGGGAAAATATTCTGGATTAAATTTCTATTCTCTTGCAACAAAACAGGTTGGACCTCTCAATCCAGAAAATAAGTTTTCAATAACTCACTTTAACATAGAAGACTTTGTCAAGCAGCATTCTGAAGATTATAACAGTCTTCAGTATCCCCATTGGTAACCTTTCTGAAGGAATACAAAATTGCCTTATTTCAGAAATTATACCAAGCCAAATAAGGATATGCTGGGGACAGTGTTACAATTAAGAAAGCATAAATAAGTTTGAGATATGATCTAGAAAGAGTACAATTATTTTCTGAAGATAAATCAGCTACATGAATGCTGTCTGGTAGCATTTCTTCAGAAAATGGAACTGGGTTTTTTTAAGCCAATCATAAACTGAATACGAGACAGTAATACCACAGAATTGCAGAGAGGGCAACCTGCATAGTGGAATAAATAAATATGAGGACAGTCTACAAAATAAGAGAAGAAATTTTTTCACTCCATGCATCTCAGCTGAAGTACAGAATTCTATTCTGAGACGTGTTTCAATGAAGACGTGAACTAGTTATGTCTGTGATAGAGGGGAGAATGATCAAGTTCTACAGAACATGACCTAGTTACTGAAAAAAATTGAGCTATTAAACCTAAATAAAAGAAGAAGTCTGACAGAGGATACAGTAATATATTCAAAGTTATATATAATCAGAATGGAAAAGAATATATAATCTCAAAGGTCCACCTTGTCTGTTACAATGTTTATAGTAACAGAATCTCAAAGAAAGTAAGTACAAGGAAAGATGCCAAAACTTCTCATCCCTTAACTGTTTTCAAGTGATGGACTTTCTGAACTGGAGGTAGTTTTCATGTATTTAATAACTCTCAGCATTCAATGTGCATAACAGGATTTTGAAAGATTGGTACGGTGATAAAAATTAAAAATCTGTTCTCCATGCATGGGCAGATCGGACTGTGAGCAGTGGACTTCAACCGCATCAACAAAAATTTAGGTTATATTTAAAAAAAAAAAAATCTAGTGGTAACAGATAACAAAGTACAAAGGCAGTTTAGCTGAGTAGCTTGTGGAGTCTCCAACATTATCGATCATTAAGAAGACACTAGCACTCTATGGGTTTGATGTAAGAATCACATCCTGTATGGTGGCAAAAAGGAGAACAAAACTGCTCATGTTCCTCTGTATTCCTGTCTTTCTGTATTTCTATTGCTTCCTGATAAATTTTCATTATTTTTTTACATTCTTACAGTGACATTGACTGCTCTGTCTTCCCTAAAACACTAACTCCAAATTAGGTAGCTCTCCCAGCAATTAACTACATTATGAATCAATAATTTTAATCTTTCCTATGGCTTATTATAGGAAATTCTGGTAGGAATACTTTGTTTATGTTTAGATTTTTCATTTTTCAAGGTTACCCTTTTTTTATTATTTTTTTCTCATAGGTTTTCATCTATCAGTTTTCCTTTATAAATGAAATAGAAAATCTGTGCATATGTCATTTACTTTCTCCATTTCAGAGTAAGCAGCAGAAAAAAACTCTTTTAATTAATGTGTTTTTATACACAATGAAAGTGCCATACCAAAAACAAATGCAGCTGTGTTCCTGGCTGGCAAATAATTCTGGGAGCAAATAACACTAATGCAGAGAACAGTCTTAAATCTATGCAATACTTAGTAATGTGGTCACATGCTGCCTCTTTATTTTGATTGAGTTCTATATTCATTCACCTAAAGCTGTCATTTAAATCTTCTGTTCAAATAATCAGACAGAGAAGCATGTGAACAATTTATGACCCTTGAAAAGAAACAGAAGTGGGGTAGAAAACATTTTCAGAAAACTTGTCCCCTTTCAATCTACTCATAGTAAAAACAATCCCTGTGTGTGAAAACAGATCTCTGTACTGTCAAATCATTTCAGATAAACAAGAAGTTTCTTACTTACTAGCAATCCAGATCAAAATTAAAGCCTTAATTTATAGGTGAAAGTGTATTGAACAAGTGCTAATAAAAAGGTCTCACTCTGCTTTTCATGAAAAAAGGCAAAATTTCTCAAACTGCCATAAACCAGATAGATACATAGATGGCTATTTATTTTTATATAAAAAATATAAAACTGCCAACCATAAATGGTGAGTATTACTAAACTAACACAGTGTATTGCTCAGAAGGGATGCCCATGTCAATCAATGCCAAATCTACAAGCTTAGTCTTGTTATCAATATATACTGTAAGTTTTCAAATTGTGGAAAAATACCTACTTTTGAGAAGTCTAGGCTATAACACTAGCCTTGAAGATTTGAGCTACAAACACCACAAACTTAATAAAACTGAATTTAATTACAAGCCTTTTCACTCTACATTAAAATTAATCAGTACTTCCTTTGTGTTTCTCCTCTTCTGCATAACATGTGGGTCCAGATGGTTCTCAAAGACTGTAATTTCTAGGGATTTTGAGCAACACATTTTTATTCTGTAATAGAAGGCATTTGATCCTTTATTTGATGTTGGTTCTCAGAAAATCCCTACCTTTAAAAATTCATGAGAGGATTGGAGTGGTAATCTAAGCAGCTGGTCATTTTCCTGTTCAGGACTTTTAAATCTAGCCAAAAAAACCCAAACAAAACCAAGAGAGAAAAGATTTTTAAACAGGTTCACGGTTTCCAGGTCCTAATAAAGATAATAGACTGTGAAATTTCATCTGTAGAATTTAAAATGTCAAGAATCTCAGCTAATGAAAACAACAATTGACTGCAGGGATAGTTATATTACCTGATCTGTTGAAGCAAAAAACCACACTTAGCTGAATGTGTTTTTCCTCCACAACTTAAAGCCACATTGTTTCTGAGTAAATGGATGAGCCAAGGCGTTGTGAAAAAGATTAGATAGACCTTTTCTGCTTAGCTAAGTGGTCCGATAAGACCCAAATCAGTACAGAGTGATGGCCAATACTACCTGATGCGTATTATGCGGCATATAGAAAATTGGCTCAATGTTTAATTCTAGTTCAGCAAGATCAATTGTTTATTTTACAAGAATGATCAATTGTTCAGCTGCTAGTCGATCATGATGAAAAACACAGTCTAAGCTTATGAAAAGAAAAAATAATTTTTTATACTTAGGCATACTTTTTCTCAGAAGGAAAGTATATGTGATTGTATACTTGTGTTTTCATCACCTATGTAATGTCCGGAAGTGGAAGTAGCAGTTATACCATAAGAATATGTGCAAATGCAAACACTAAATCCTGAAAAAGGGCTTGTTTATTTTAAAGCACCCAGGAACTATGTGATATGTGATGTGCACTTCTATATGTACTTGTGTGTCTTAAAATTATATATTATATCCATTATAAATAATTGAAATAAAGGTCTTATAAAATACATGGTAAATGTGGAAACTCTTAATCCAGTTCAATAAAATTACATGATATTGGAAACCTGTCTGAGATAATTTTTTATTAAATGAATATGAGGTTCTTCTGAAGTAGAACTTAAATTTTGAGTAAGGTCATAAATTTACTCAGATAAATGTGTGAGGGAGGGATGGAAAATATGTATTATGTAATATCACGATAAAATATTATGAAGTCTGTTCAGAAAATATCTAAATACGTAAGTTTTACACTTATGTCATGCAAATATGAAGAGAGTTTAAGTTGAATTTCTGCAGTCAGTCCTAAGGCTATGCTATATTTCAATAGCTTTTCTGTCACTAATGAAAGTAAAGATGCAAAGCACTGAAATATATAAAGAATCATATACATTTCCTTTTTATTCCAATATCTCATTGAATTTTACACATTTCTTTCCTAAAAAGAACATTTTAGTAAATTTTATTTCTTGATACCTCATTTCTTTTGGCTTTTAAAAAGTTAGTTTTTGTTCCAGAATTCCTTATGAAAATTTTTTTCCATGCTTTTCTCTCATTTCATCTATAGTTCTTTGTTTTGTCTCCTTCCTTATCCATATTTTGACAATCATTTCTTTTTGTCTTTGCAATCAGGAAAAATGCAAGGGATTTTGACCTGTTAGGTAGCAGGCTTTGGTATTTGGGGTTTTATTTATTTATTTACTGGCATATGCTGTGGCGGCCTGCAGCAAATTCAAGTGGGAACAGGGGGAGAGGAGGAAGAAAGAAAAAAGATCATCATTTGGGTTAACAGTGATTGCCACAAACATGCATGTGGTACTGCTCTCTCCAAATCTAATTACTGACATGAATAGCAGGAGTAGAATTCTCTGATAGGTTGGTTCAAAATCACCCAGGGAATTTGTATGAAAGGACAGCATTTGCCAAATCATCATCTGTGTCCCTTTTCTCAGAGAGCTCTGTGGGAAATATCTGAAGTGTAAACATGAGTGGATTATCAGCTTTCATGGTATCATTGCATTGCACCTTTTCCCCAGCAAAGAGAATGAATGACTTGACTGTCTTTATAATGATCTCTGGTGAAAGATGGTAGTTCTCATGGATTAGATGGAATTTAACATGTCAGAGAGAATATTTCCTCAGTACAAATAAAAACTGACTTTCAAGGAGGATGTATGTAAGTTACTGTATTTCAGTCTTAAAGAATTCAAGTGATCAAGACAGAAATTTACACTGGATAAGAAAATCTATTTTAAAATTGCAAAGCAGAATTTAAGGACATGGATGCTAAGGGTTGAAATTCAGGGGAGTTTAAACTGGGTTAAATTTAAAGGGTTTGCTTCCAAAGAGTCTAACACACATCCAATTTAGATTGTTACAACTGAAAAAAAAAAAGGTATAAAAAAGTGGGAAATCAAACCAATTTGCTTGTGTGGCTTGGGAGACGGGAAAGGGAAGACAAATTTCAGCTGGGCTATAAAGAGTCAAATACAAAATTATTAACAGCGATAATAAAAATACCCGTGGAAATTTTCTGACGAGTGTGAGTTTTGGTGCTTTGCCTGTTTTGCTCAGAATGACATGAACTGGTGAAGTATGTGAGCATTCAGTGGCCTTTGAAAATCAGAACCCTCCAATGAAGTATTGAGGATCTGTTATGCTCTTTTTGTTTCTGTTGTTTTTAAATCAGCCTCCCATAAATTCACATTACAGGGCCATTTAGTGACAAACAGAACAGGGGTCAATGCAATCAATCACAGGGTCAGAGATTTGAAATGATGCAAGACATAGACTGCAGGAGCACAAGAGCTGCAGCAGGGAAGTCATCTAGGAAAGACTGAAGGCTGATCCCAGCTTCTGTCCAGATAAGCCCCTTGCAGGGGAATGAGGCATCACCATCAGCATTATTGGGAACAGCAACTTTTGAAAACCAGCATCACCTTGGTTCTGTTGATATTTCAATGCAAACTTAACCTCTAATTTGAGAAAGAAAAATGCATCCTGGCACCCCTCTTGCTGTCCTTAGCTTAGAGGATTTCTAGCACAATACAGAGCATTTCCCTAAAGACACAGAAACCTGTATGAGGGGAAGGACATGCCTCTGTGCTCTCTTTCTAGTAAATTCAGTGAATAATCTTCATATTCTGCAATGCTGTTGCCAATGTGAAAAGAGCTGGCAGAGAAAGAATGAGAGATTGAGAGAGGAAAAAAGGGAAGGGAAGGGAAGGGAAGGGAAGGGAAGGGAAGGGAAGGGAAGGACATAAATGAACTTTGGAAGTAGACTTTTTTTAAATACTCGGTTTTGTTGTAGTGATGGTGATAAAAAAGGAACTCAGACTACAAGTATTTCTTGTTGCTTTTGGTTTTGTTTTTGTGGATTTTGACATTTCTAAGTTTAATTTGAATAGATACACTTCACTTCTTTCTTGATAAGAAAAAACCATGAAATCTCTTTTCCTTTTATAGACAAAATGTAAACAGATTTTGTAGATCATCTCTCTTTTAAAACAGACTTTTCTTACATTTCCTTGGCTGAATTATCATGATGTGATGCAGCACATCTAGCTACAACCATCAAGCTGTGTAACACGGCTTTCTGTAACATGAAAGCATCATGGACTGAACATCACACGGCTGATGTGACAGGAAACTGAATAGGGCAACACAAAGTTTCCAAACAGGAATTTTACCGTGAAAACATTGTCTTTGCTGAAAGCCATTTAAGAAAACACATGTCTAATCCCTTGTGCAATTTGCTCCATCTTCAGCTCCAAATGCAAAATGGCTGTACTTAGCTGCAGCCAGCTGAAGGTGTTTAATAGACTGTGCTTTTCTTTGAAAATAATTGTATTCTGGCAAAAATTAACTACGTTTATAGCAACCGAATTAGCCAGGAAGTTTTCTGTAACAAGTTGGTTTTAGGCCAAATGCATTTCAGACGAAGAGCTCACTAACACAGAGACAGCTTGAAAAGCCAATCTCTCCACACTATTCTATTTTAATAGTTTAGTTTATTCAGCTTCATAAAGGTTATTTCTCATCCTTATGCTCAGGAAAGCGTTGTACCTATAAGGAACTGAATTTATATGCATCAAAATAAGTAGCAGGGTGTTGAGTACAGCGGAGGCTACATCAGATAGAGGGGGATTTATATTTTAACAGCAACTCTTCACAATATTTTTGTCATCACCTCCTATTTCATCCACAGAGCTCATGTGGGTACATGGAGATTGAGCCTGTCTTTCAATCAAAATTAAACAAAGAAGATTTTTTCTGCATTATGGACAGATGGCAGCTTATTACAGGTATTCTCAAATGGTTTCTCTGTGCTTATGTGGACATATGTCAATGAAAAGTGAATTGCAGTCAGGCTGGACTCTTGATTGGAAACTATATACCAGTCTCTTTACTGATACATGAAAAGATTAATGAATTACTTTTCTCATAGTATGGGGACCTTTCCATTGTGATAAAACTACTAGATTAAATTAAGTCATTATATGTCATTAGACCGAATATTGTGAGATCAATTCAATAATGATTCATCTTTGACACATTTGTAATAGAACTCTTTTGAACTATCTTCTAGTTCTTAGGATCCCAGTACAAAAGTCTTGAAAGAGATGAAAACAATTAAACCTTAATCCTTTCTCGGGTGCATAGTGGTATCCTCATCTGAAGCGCCAGCAATTTGAAGCAGACTCTTGGTAAGGAAGCATAGGCTGGTATAAGTTGAATTGCAAATGCTCAGAAAAGCGTTTCTCTTCTTCACCAAGATAGCAATTGCAAACTTTGAGGAAATGCAATGCTCAGTTGCTCAGCTGCAACTTGGTAGTTTAAAGAGAAGCTCAAGTAAATCTCTTCAACTCTCCTCTGAGGGAGAACAGGGAAATGGAGCAGTAGAAAATAAACACTTAGAAACTAATCTGACCAGCTTTCACTGAAGAATTAATTTATGTGGAATTACCCATTAAAGCTTCAGTCCTACTAATTACTGAGCATTCTTTCTTTTTTCCAGCAAAGCACTTAGGCATATACTTAAACACAACCATTCTTCGGGATTTGCTTGACTGAGCCAAACTACTCACTGCTTCACGGTATCAAGCATGAGAGCATGGTCTGTGAATTTAGCTCCTTGCCATTTTCCCTTAAAACCCTTAAAATTACCTGCTCATTAAGTTTACACTCTGTGAAGCTAAAGTGCAAATATTTATTAGACAAAGTAATCTCTTTGCTGCTTGCTGAAGGACACCAATAAAATGATACAATTTTTTCTGAGCTATTTAATATCTGACCTAATAAAATGACAGACTATGACAAAAAAAGCCAGCAACACCCCAAATTCCTTTGTACGCTACATTTTTCTGTGCATATGTTATATTTCCTACTCCAATAGAGAGATTTCGAATACCAGTGACTGTTATGAAATTGTTCTGCTCCTAGACAAAACAAATGTAAGGAAGAGTTTGCATTTTTGATGTTGTGTTAAGTACATCTAAGTAAGTGAGGAAGAGAACATACATATCAATTTCAGATCAGGATAAATAATTACTTCTACTTATTTGTATGTACGTGTTGAAGATAGTTACATGTATAAGGAAACTCTCATTTTTATTTTCCAAATAATTCTAGAGGACTTCTAATCCAAGGAAAAGCAATGAGGTTGGCAGCCAAAATTTATTATTCTTCAAATGGCCTTATTGATAGGAACGCATTAAACTTTTTTTTTAACTTACAGGCAAATATTCATGCTTCACTCAATACATTGCAGGATCCAAAATGGATCCATATTAGGATATGCAAAAGCAATGGCTTCAGTTTTCTCCATTGTTTAAATATCAACAATTCCATTTGCACCTTCCTTGTGAATTTTTTTTCATTACATCTCTTCCCAAGTAGAAGAGCAAAATAGCAAATCAGATTTGGAGTTCAGTACAGATGTCCTGAACTTTATCATCTGGTGATATTCACTGAGAAAAATGTATTTCCTTGATGATTCTCTTTTCTTCTCAAGTATGTCTTGGAAATGCTAAACCTTATTGTGGTCAGAGGAATATGCTGTACTCCAAAGATCTTCTGCATCTCAGTCGCTTACTTAAAATTCTGAAATGTTTTAGCTGGAGTTCAAATATTCATTGTGACTTTGATAAAAGTTTTTGTGTTATAGCATGACCTATTAAAACGTCTGTGACTGAATACCAAGAGAGGTCAGTGGATTTTCAACATTTTGCTTTTTATACCGACAGATAGAACCTGTTGTTCTTATGAAATGTGTCTTCCCTGGGCCTAGTAAGCATACACACCTGGGAGAATGTCATGGAGACCTGTGATAAAAATGGCAGTAAGACAGAGATGTAGGAAGTGGGCAATCTGTGGCAAAAGTTATTATGAGACTCAGGACTAGGTATGTAGCCACATCTCACACTGAAGATTCTGCCAGGGTTCGGAGATTATTGTGCAGAGCTTGGACTAACATAAATGAAAAAAAAAAAAAGCTATGAATATTAATGGACCAAAAAATTAAAGTCCTGACAAAGTATTTACTGGCAAATAAGCAGTGAATTTATCCCATCCTGGAAGAGACAGCACAAGGAAGGCAGACAGAATTTTTTAGAAGACCTCTGACAATATTTAAGTTTTCATCTTTTCCAATCAATGTTTTTCAAGCACATTTTCCAGATTGGTAATGTAAACATTTGGCAAGTCAAAATTAGGCTGCAACCTCAACCCATCTCTTTCCAAATGCCATTTTATTGAAGTAGTAGCTCCTCTTCCTTCATTGGCCAGGTTTCTTGAATATTATCCCTCTTTTTCCATTTTCACTCTCCAGTGCTCTGTGGATGAGATGGACTTACAGTAGAGAGGTCTTGAGAGTCCTCAAATTCTCCTCCTCATGAAACCTCTGAAAACTGCATAAATGTTCAGGCCTTCCTGCTGTGTAAAAGTTCATTTGTCTGTTTCTGGTATGAGAAAAGAACTACAGTACACAGAATTCACCTACTTTGAAATTTCTACAGAAATTACCATAAAAACTGCAAAGAGCAATTGATTTAAAATTTCATCTACAACAATGAGATCCTTCTTAAAATGTCAGTGCTAGATGGGCAAAAAAATCTCACTGTTAGGATATTTTAACAAAGAGTTTCTTGAGCATTACATGATCTGTATGTATCAGCTTGTACTGCAGAAGTGGACACATTCACGGATTTTGTTTAAAAAAGGTAGAATGAAATAGGTGATGTATTGCTGGAATTTTAATATTGAAGTTGGTAAATGAATGTAAACTTCTATTTGCACTATCTGGCATTTTTGTGCAGTATATTCATCAAAAACAAAGAGCAGATAGAAGCAGAGTAAGAGTCTATAAATGCCCTTCCTTTACTTGCATTTCTAAGAAGCTCAACAACAGAAGACAATAGCTGCTTCCCAAGCCGAACAGAAAAAACACTGTAATTTCCAAAGAGTTATTGAACCCTTACACTGCAAGTAAATTTTAGAGCAAAAATGCAGACCACTGCTTTTAGAAAACCTGTTTTGGTCTCAATGGCTGAATAATCTCTCTTTCAGTGATCAGGGAAAAAAGGGTCTGACCGTATTGATTTGGCATTCTTGGGCATCAAGAACAGGCAGCATTTTAGATAAAATGACCTCTATTTTATAGGACAAATAGTACAACATTCTGAGTTGCCTGATTGTCTGACACCAGCAGTGACATGAGAATAGTGAAATAAGCCATATAAATATTCAAGAAGAGAGCATTTGCCTTAATACTTAATTTAGCTTTTTTTCCCTACTAAGTCTACGTACAGACGTGCTATCAGAGAAGCAATTTACTTGAAAGCCATGCTTCCTAATGTTCTCATTTTGATTTTGTGTTTGCAGATCAAAGAGGAAATCTACCCTTACGAAACTTTCTCAATTTATCACCTTGGTGGATTTCACATTTATTAAATTCTTATCCATTTGAGCCTATGCAAAACTCAATGTATAATTACCACCATTATGTGTCATGCATAAGCTATGGCTTGACTTTTTTTGATGTCACAGACGGTGCAATAAGTACAACAGGTCTTAAGAACTCTTCTCAACTTTCTCACTATAGATTTTGTATATATTTTGCTTAATTTAACCTTATCATTCAGATGTCAAAGCAAATTAATATACCTTTTTAAGAAAAATCAGAATTGATTATTTCAACTGGTTGATAACTTCTTCCATGAAATATTGTCAGCTGGATAATGACGATATTTTCCTAGTGGGAAAAAAATAAAAAGAGACCTGGAGGAAAATGGAAAGGCTAAAGAAAGCACAAGAGAAAAGGGCAAAACACTAAAAATTACTGGATTTGGTTTCCTCCACTTCTAAACAGCTTTTTTTTGTTTCCAGGAGAAGTAAACAGTTACTTTTAGAAGCATTTAAAATGATTAATCTTACCTAAAAACAAGATTCATTCACTTATTTATGTTCCTAGTATTTTGAATCTCTGGCTTTCATTCCATACTTTTTTTTTTTTTCTGGATTCCTCCATAAGGTGGAAAGGCTTTTTTTCTGTAATAAAAAGAATGAGAAGTTTTAAACCCCAGATTACTGGAAAAAGAGAACGTGTTGTGGGAAGATGGCAAATAGCAGCCATAAATCATTTTCTTCACAGGAAAGAAAAGTGCTTTTCCACATTTTTGAAGATACATTATTAACTGGATTGTCTTGACCTAGTAGGACAATTCCTAGTTTATTTTAATTGGTTACTTTATCTGACAGAGCAAAAAAGGAACAGCATTTTCCTCATAGTTTGAATTATTATGTAGTTTCATTTCATATGTTTATTTTTTGCAATAGATAGATTGCTGGACAAAACACATTCTACAGTGAACATCCTAAATGGTCACGAATTGCAAATTTTAAGCTTGATATAAATTCTTTCGGAAAATACATAGACAGTTTTCCTTAATCACACTGATTAGGATATGACCCATATTTATTTTGGAATGGTCACATACACTACATGAAAAGAACAAGGAGAATAAAATTGTTAGGAAATAACACAAAACTTTTATATGTGAACTGAGTTTGTCTTTAAAGAATGACCTCAGAGCAGCAATGGCATATCTTATTTGGCAAAATACTTTAAATTAATCTGCACCCAACCATAGAATCATCTTGACCTGAATGATAATATTTCCAGTAAAACACTCTTTTCCTTGTTTCTCTGTCCTACTATGAAATTTGCTCCTGCAAGGTGCATTGACCACGCTGTCTCAGCTAATGGTGATTGCTTTCACTCTAATGTCTGCAGTAGCTGTGCATACCCTTGGGGCAAGAGGAACATTAGGGGGACAAAAGTAGTGATATTCCATTCCAGTGAAGTGCAATGCAATGAAATCTCAAAATAATTAATATTGTAAAGTACTGAAATTACCATTCCAGCAATAATGAACTATTAACCACTGCAAAGATATTCAAAGAGGAAAAAAGGTCCCATGGTGGTTTCTGCTCCCACTGAAACGAAGAAGTTAATTACTGAAATTCTAATGAATGACAGTTTTCCACTGGCCAGACTAAAGGAAGGGACATGTATCTTTAGCACTTGTTACTCTCAGGGAGTCTCACTGTTTGCTTGCTCTCTATCTGATAAAAGAAAGACAGCCATGAAAAAAAACCAGTGAAATATTTGGAGTTACTATATTACTAATGCATGCAACTTTCAGAATACTATAGATAAGAGCTAGAAATATCAAAAAAGACTAAAGAAAAACTAATGTGGCTTAGGAATTAAATGATGGATATTCCTTATCACCTCAGTACATTTCTATGCAAAATGCATAAGATGAGGTTCCTCTAAATAAATACAATGTTTAAAATACAAATTTTCAAATTGATCTGTCTGAATTACAATCTAAAATAATAATAACAATTATGACAATAATTATAATAAAATATTCAAGCAGAATATGATAATTGAATCTGAACTCATATGCTTGCAAACAAAAAGCATGAGTATGTAAAAAAAAATCCAGAGAGGCTGAGACACCAACTGAGTTTCAATTAGAAAGGAACACAAAAGGCAACATGAAATGGTTCTATAAATACACTGTAAATAAGAGGAAAACAAAGAGAAGAATAATTCCATTACCAAGTGTGAGAGAGAGCAAATAACAGATGGCACAGAAAAAAAAGGCTGAAATATTCAGTACCTTTCAGTTTATTTAATCTTTACCAAAACATTAAATTTTGACTAGCTACTTGACTTCATTTAGAAGATAGGAACACAATGCAAATCAAAATGGACTGAAAAATATGCAATTAGAAAAGTCTGAATTTTTAGGGTCGTATACTTTTCTGAAGTAATCTCTAAGTCTTTATTGTCATCCCCAATGACTGAAGCAAAACAACTTTAGGAACTATCTTTAGAAGAAAAGGAAAACTCTGAAATTCTCTTCCTTTTCTTCTCTGGAAAGAGTCAGGGTGAAATCAATAAATAATCAAATAAATACCTGAAAATACTAAAGTAGGAGAAAATAATTAAACCTGGTTTGACAAGAGCAAATTACGTTTAAATTTTTCCAAGTTCTTTATTTGACAGAATATAGTGAGTAGGAGAAGAATTCTTGTTTGGATATTTACAATGTGCAATGATTTTGGTATTATTCAAATGGCTTGGCTCCTAAAAAAGCTAAAGAAATACTGCTATAGATGTAACTTACATCAGTGGCATTTTTACAACAAATGGACTGGTTCGTGTACAACAGATTTGAGCAGTAAGTCCCAAAAAGAATTATCAATATGTCTCTGTCAAAATGGGAAAGGATCTCTTGCAGATAGGATTTATTGTAGGCCAAGTTCCACTTAACGGTTTCAGCAATTTGGATGTCAGAGTGGCATTTTCGCAGGAAACTGCAAAGAACAGGACTTGCAAGCTCTTTGGAGAATATGATCATAAATCAAAATGATCTTGGCTAATTGAAGAGAAAGCAAGAAATTGACAAGAGCAAATTAAATGAAAGCATGAGCAAAGATCCACAGTTCAAAGAGAGTATTTAAATGCACTCCTACAAAATGAGACCTGTACAGGAGTACAGAAAAGAATCTAAGGGTTATAATGTCTTTGAAATTAAATATGAGTCAGCTACATGTTTCCATTATGAAAACATTAAATAGGCAATGCAGGTCAGAGCTTCAGCAACAGCAGTATCCTGTGTAGGATATGGAAAATAAGTATTGCCTCCTTTTAGGCCTGATGAGCCTGGAGATAAGTTGATGTATACTCATTTTTAGGAAAAAATAGAAAATGTTTTTTAATTGTTTCGATGATGAAACACTGGAGCAGCCTAAATTACACTGTTGTGAAATCCCCCTCATTTTTGCTATTTATTGCACTTGAATTGAAGAAAGAAGAAAATAATGATTTGATTCTAATGTTTATTTGATCCAGCATGTTGGATCTATTTCTTTTAAACACGTAGTTGCTCAGTGAACTTGAGGCGTAAGCTTTCAATGGATACAAAAGTATATGGATATTATAATCTATTTTTTTCCAGTGTAAGATTAACTGGAATGCTTTTCAGCCTTGCATTTTCTTTAGGCTACTCAGGCCTTGCATATAAGCACATAGCCTTCATTTTCCATAAAGCTTTCTTAACATCCCTATGCCTCTTTTGGTTGTTTTGATCATTGTAGAATCATACTTGCTTAAGAAATAAATATTAAAATCAAATACATATCCTTCTATAAACCAAAATAACAGTCTCTATGCAGATCTTTGTTTCCATAGCTTCACAAAAGCCAAAATTTTAACATTTGCCATTAATGATTACATGAAGAAACCCAAACATAATAAAAAATTATTTTATTGGTTCCATACAGTAGCTATGTAAAACTTTGAATGGTGTTGTAAAATAAAGGTTTGAATCCTCCCAGATGTACACCTTTGACCCAATTCATCAGGGTTAGGTATAACAAAATTAAAGAAGATGAAATGCTGTACAAATGTAATCTTGCATGACAAAAGCATCTTCCTCTTCCAAAGATTTCATCAGTAGTTCATCTATATGGATAATGGGTGTTAGTAAAACGAGGTTTGGCTTTATTTTCTTTTCTTTTACCTTTTGAATACCTAGTGAGTACTTGCAATATTTAAGTGTTCTGCTAGAAGGGATCCTCAACTAGCACTTCAATTATAGTGCAAATTGTGGAATAAGCAATCGTTATTCAAACATTACATTGTTAACTATATTACTGTGAGCTCAGAGGTGCAGTAATATTTGTATCTCTTCAGTTATAGTTTGCATTTACAGAGATGAACTCTGAAGACCAGAGAACTATTAATTCCCCTATAAAAAATGTAATGTGACTCATACATTTTATTTGTTTTTTAGAAATTCCAAAAGTATATTTGGGCATATTAATAAGTCTTTTTTTTTTTTTAATTAAGAGGTTTTAAACTTTTAAAAAAGCTCAATTTGGACTTTAATTTTTAAATACAAGATTTTATTTCATAGTCAACTAAGGGGTTTCATGGTTTTAAATTAAAAGGGAAGTTAGAGAAAGGTACTAAGTGAACAAGATTTTTTAATACAAAGATATATATTTAATTAAAAAATTGTGTCAATAAAGCACTTTGAGACTTTACTTAAGACCAGTTTATTTATTTTTATACTACATTTTCACAAACCAGAGAAAAATATGCCATGAGTATTACATAGTGAATGTCATGGGCAACTGAGAGGCTGAGGTAACTCATCTTCAGGTGATCAAAGGTGGTATCCAGACAGTGAAACCCAGTTGATGACATAGATTTTATTCTGTATTCCAAAAGCAATCTCTACTACAGCCTGCATTTGCAGTCAAAGTAATAGCCCTCGCCGCATTACTTTGTGTGGTTAATAGCGTGCCATTAGGAAAGATGTTTTTCATAAAAGTTATATGTTATTAATTAATCATGGAAATATACTGCTACTTTCATCTGCAATATTCCAAGATATTTAATTATTAGCTAGTTGGGAAATGTCGATGCATCCATTTAAATTCAAACTGTTATTTATCTAGGATACAATCATAGCTGTATCCAATCTAAATTAAAAATGCATTGAAATGCACTGAAGACACTTTATTTAAAGTGTTACCAAATACGTTACAGGAAGTAAAGCTGTGTAATTACTTAAGGGATCATATTTATAGCACTGGAGTATCCCAAGCATTAAAATGGCTTTTGTAGTTGATTAAATGTTGAAGTGATGCTGAGGTAGAACTGCCAACACTGCCAATGTGCAACCCATACGTTTTTCTCCCAGTCTATGAAATGCTGTGCTGGCATCCTTTAGGGCTGTCCAATACTATCCCTTGAAACAGCAATGAATGATGGAAATCAGGGTTTGCTTGCAATGTGTGGAGGATTCAGAAAGTAGTATGAGAGATTAAAGTGCATATAATGAAAAATCAGAGATCAGGAGGAAATAGCATTATGGAGGTGGAGGAGTGATGTACAATGCTAGAAAGAAATAGCTAAGGATGAAAGAAGGTAGAGATGAAAAGCACAGGAAGAAGAAAAACAAAGTGGACTTTATTTTATCTTGAAAATATTGTCTAGATACCTGACAAGAGGGTAGGGACACATGAGAAACGCCATTTTAGAAGAAGCTTTATGAGCTCTGTAAAGACTGAAGATCAGCGGAGGTGGTTATGTCTTCATATAGTCATGAGCTAAATAACGGGTTTTTTACATGATCACAATGCAGTCTGGGTATCATCCTCAGCAGGAGCAGGATTCTGCCTCCCACAGACAGTGCAGCTGAATGAAATGCTCTTGGGTAACTCAGCATTAGGGCTCTGTATGGCCAAGAAAAAGACTTATCAGAGAACATATTAAATCTTCAATTAAATTATTAGTGTTCAGTAGTGGCCACTGACTGGACCACACTACCAGGATTTCTGTGTTGTGTTCCTTGCCTTCCTTACACAAATATTGTGAATGAATGGTATTTTTATTTTTCTTATGCATTAGTTCAATTAGTCCATCCACAGTCTGTTTATTCAGATTTTGCACACAGGAAAAAAAAAGGAAAGAAGAGGAGAGGAGAGGAGANTGCCAGATTCTGTGAATTACTGTGATGGATAACAGGTTCACCAAGTGTCCACCCTAAACTCCCAGGATCTAACCAGCATTGACTTATTAAATAAACAACATAAGGAGAGGGGGAGAGGAGAGGAGAGGAGAGGAGAGGAGAGGAGAGGAGAGATAACTTGAGACAAAATAAAAAAGTGTGGTTTTTTAATGTCTGCTTCATATTCAGAACTCCCCTCTGACTCTTCTAATACTGTATTTGGAAACAACTCTTCTATATATAGAATTATGATATTTTCAAATATCCTTTGGAGGAAAAGGCAAATGGACTGCATGAAAATGAAGAATATAAGAACACTATAAAAAAATTCAAAAGTGGTTCAAAGGTGCTCATTTACAATGGAGGAAATTAAATATGCAAATACATTATTATCACAGAGGTAGTTAACAAACAAATGAGTAGGAAAAAAACACTGTGCCTTCTAATTCATCATTGTTTAGAAGACACCTGTGAGTTCTATCTGAAAAATGACAATGCTGAGAAATGCAGATGGTTGAATTTTGCCTTCTCTCAGTTACTTCTCTTACACATTAATTACATGGGGGGAGGAGGCAAGAATGTTGCCTGTAAGAAGACAACATTATTTAAATACATATAATAAAAATTACATATAATTTAAATATTTATGTTAAATGGCTAAATAAAAGAATGAAAGACATTTTTGCCTCTCACTCTTTAACATGTTCTGTCTGTTCCTCAAAGCTAGAGGAACTCCTAGAAACCCCATCTAAAACGTTTTCATGGAAAATTTGAGCAGTTATACATTCTTGTTGCAGTGCTTCTTTAATGCTTCTTGACATAGGGGCACCTGAGCATCGTGACAAGTACTCAGAAAAAAATTATTATGTATAAATAAATGATTTTCAAAAGAACACTATTTGCTTTTACTTTTTAAGCCAACTGTTGCTGATATCATTTCACATTTCAGCCAAAATGGTTTCACTGTCCTTTAAGATCTCAATTTAGAGATTAACTTTTTCACACAGTCAGCTCTGGGTTAAGAAGAAAATTCCTTGTGTTTTAACTATTGGACTGAAGTTGTCCCATGAAGGGTCTATAGGAAAGTTAAGACAGCCAAGATCTACCCATTTTCTCATAAAACTTAATCTTTGAGAAAGACTGAAAGTATGATGGTGTTACTGTTTCTGCCTGGTTCCGTGGGGTCCTGCGTTCTCCCACAGGTGCCTGGGCAAGTTCAGTAACATGTCAGCAGCAAAGAGGCGGAAAGGGAATCAGCTGTGGCCTTCATTCCAACAGGCGAGTTTATCACACCTTCACCCTTGAAGGGGAGGCAAGCAAATCATAAGTACAATGGCTAGCTCAGGGTTTTTCCCGGGGCCAGGGAAAGGCGGGATCAGGGAGCAGGGACCAATGGTAGACCCCCAGAGGAGTGACGAGGGGCCAAGGCCATCAGCCAACCGGGGAGTTTAAACTGGAATACATTAACTTTAACAGAACCAGGTAACCTGGGGAAAGCCTCACGGTTGCTTTAACATACAGGTGTGTTCACTGATTACCACATAATGTTACTACCTGTCCTGTTCTTCAAGAAAATCTTTTAATACAAAAATGGGTTGCATCTATTGGCCTTTAAACTACAAGGAGCCATTCAAAACTGGAAAGAAAATGGCACAAAACAAAACTCTATTAATATATAAAGACCATTTCACAAACATTTAGCAATACATAAACATTGGCAATGCAAGGATGGTATTTTAATCTGAGAATATAAATTATATAAGCAGAAGAAAAGGTTCTACAAGTACTTGCAGCAAGTAGCTATTGTCACTGTTGTTTTGTTAATGTCTTTTAGGGGAAGGTTTCTGCATGAATACATTAGGTTGGTTTAGCATTTGGCTATTAAAAATGGACTGAAATTGGGATAGTAGTAGAGACAAACAACTACATGAAAAAACTTTAAAGAGTAGGGCCATAAACTTTTAAGGACAGAGTGTCTTTTGAGCTCACTGAAGCAAATGGTTACAAGAATGAGGACAGTGTCAAGATAATTATGCCTTAATTATCAGCATAGCCAAGTTAAATAGTCAACAGAGGAGTTTCACAACCACAGGTTGGCATGGCAGAGCTTGACCGATGTTAAACTTGAAGGTACAAAGGAAAAGCTATCTACAATAATGTCTGCATTCTTCAGAAAGGTACAGCTAGACACTCCTCACACTTGTCAGTTCTTTAGATTTTTTCTAACTTCAGAAGACAAGCACAAAATTCTTTCCAAACATTTATGAAAAACATGTTGGTCTGAGAAGAGTTACCATGAACCTTACTATGTCAAGGCTAGGTGATTTTTTTTATTGTAGACATTTTATTCCCTCCATGTTTTATATCAATAAAAGAGACCAAAGACTAAAATTAGAACTGGGCCTCTATGTCTTTGCATGAGAAAATCTCAATTTTATTTTATATTTAATAAATGTGTCTTTTTTATATATCCTTACATCATTAAACATCATTTGAATATAGGCCTTTGCTATGATGGAGGTACTAATGAGGATGCTGGCAATTCATTTTAAGAGAAGCCATAAGAAGGAATTGACAGACTAGACATCGAGTAAGCAGAGTCTTGGAAAGCCTATATATCTTTCAGAAGCAAATATTAAATGGGATTGTCCAGGTGTGAAGTGATGGATCAGGGAACAAGCAGTGAAACAGGACTGGACCAGAATATTTGAGGCAAATTTAAAGAATTTAAATTTCATCACTGTGATTTCCGTGACTATAAAGGAGATATGGGGAAGAAAGCTAGGAGGTTTAGCAACTTCTGGAAATATTAACTTCTGATAAAATCTCACAAAGCAGAATTAGTTTGATAGTCTATTCTATTTCTTGCTTTGTACTTCAACAAAATATCACAGGCCTTGCTTGGGTAGGCAGGATGGAGGGGAGTATCTGCTGAGAACCATAGGTACTAAACTCGTCTCAGTGTGATATTTGTAATTTGTTTTCACAAGTATTCAATACATCCACAGGTTTAGGGGTTTTGTTTGGTATGTTTTTTGTTTTGGTTTGGTTTGGGTTTTTTTAAAGAGAAGAAAGGAAAGAAAGAGAAACATTTGCAAGAAAAACAGTACCCTATTTCAGAAATAATGTTTGCTGGCAAACAAGTACAGTATGTGCTCTAAAACAGTTTAATCTAATACAATATAAACTGAATTACTTCTTGAATTGCCAGCTTCCAAAAGAAACAAGTAATAGTTCAGAGGATGAAAATTACTGATCGATTCTGCTGATTATATATATTTATTGTAGGTTGTGCTATAAATGTACCAGACATGGAATAAGCCAACTCTTTCATTGAACAAAAAAAACCCAAAACCCTCAACAAAACCAACACACAACACATCAATTTTTTCTAGTACACTGGAAACATATTTTTTTTAGAAATAAACACATTTTGCAACCTTTTCTTTTTCTCTTTTATTTTGATAAAATAAAAGGTACATAGCAGGGTGTCTTGTAACAAACTGTCTCTTGAAATTGCAACAGGGCACTCTATATGCCTAGTGGCCATTTAATTTAATGGGATTTTTATTAGGGTACACGCACTGGGTTATTTAAACCACAGGGGTCTTTGCAAGTAAAAGCACAATCTGAACACTGAAAAAAACCAATCACACTTATTTTATTTTTAAAATGAAATATATTGCATTTTGATTCAACTTTTTAAATTGTGTTTTTCCTAACCATTTAAAGAAATTTCACTTCTGTTGCTGTATAAAATATAACTCAGTTCTTTGTCACTGCATAACAGTACAATTGCTTTTAGAGTGCCAAAAGACTTTACAACTAAAAGGCCTTATCTTTGCACCTGGAGCCTGTAAGCAAAATTTACAATCCAAAAATTCCCTTTGTTATCTTACTTGAGGGAACATTTCTATTTACTTCATATTTTCACTTTCTAATATTTACACACATGGAGGCAGGAAAATGGCTGTACATGGATGACCACAAATACCTGAAATATCTGTTATGTCTTTAGACTTCTGAATCTACTTTATTTGACTGTTGTTCCAGTTAATTAGTTATAGTTATATTTTAGAAATGCTTTATATTATTATCAAGATTAATTCCCATTGTGATGATAAGTTTTGCATTTAAGTCCATTAATAATTTCATCTCTTTCTTAAACTACTTCATTAAGGTTTTCTAAAGTGAAACATCAAAAACTACAACACAAAATTTTGAGGTTCACAGTATAGAGATTACAAAGTAAAAAAACCTCTCACAGGAAAACTAATATTTTATTGATAAATGCTTCTTGTATCTAGGGATCGTTTGAACTTCAAATAATGTTTTCGCACTAACCTGAAGTTTTGGGGCATTTTACGTATTGTAAAGCACAGTTTAGACAAACTGCTATTTGTAAGAAGTAACCAATAAGAAGTAAAAAGAAAAACAGCACCAACATATATAGGATGGTTAAAAATATTCTGGCCAAGAACATGGAACAAATGGATGGGGACAGGATGGTAGCAGTACAATTATCTTCTTAGCGGAAGGGAAAATTGTATAAGAAGCTGCACAGCAACGATGTACATTAAAAAACATTATCAGGGCTACATAGTCCAGCATTCAAGATTGTTAGAATTTCATGCTGCCATAAATGAAGTGTAACTGTGTTTTGGAAAATCAGTACCAAACACCCAGCCTGCATTAACAAATATGGAAAACTTCTGGTGCTGATCACTACTCGACCTAGGCCAGTTGTGTTACTTCCACAAACAAAATGAATGAACAACAATTCCCTTCATAATGGACTATGAATACATCAAATGCTAGCAGTGACTAAATATGAAAGAAAATTATTATTGAATCACACAGTCCAATGCAAAAAAAAAAGGATGACCATTCTTTTCTGAACTATCTGCATCTATGGACCTTTACATGGTGTTTCTACTGTGCATATATTTAATATGTTCTATTCTCTATGATTCTGTGATTCTGTATGATTAGTAGAGAGATTTGCTTTTCATACTGAGCAGGTAAATTCAAACATTTGCAAAGGTATTTATGCATGAGCTAAAGTAGTTGCTTTGTCATCTCCCTGTTCCAAAAATAGAAGTAATTTAGCAAAACAAGGACCGGTTGGGTCTTTCAGAGGCAGGTTACCACTCCTCTCTGCAAACAATGAATAATCAGCTACAAATATTCAAAATTAATGATTTACTAATAATAGATGAATTTCAAACTGTTGGCTGACATTGCAAGAACTCACGAATAGCAATTATTAATTGTATTAAAATTGAACTAGAAATCTTTATTCATGAAAAGATCTATGATGAGAAAAAGGGCTAAATTGACAAAGAGTAGTGGGCATGCCTCTGAGCTCACTTTTTTGGGATTAATTGTACTGATTTTGATTAAGTCAGTAGGCTTGTTTGTTGGTTGTTTCTAATTCACAACAGTCTAACTGAATAAACAAGAACAGAAATTTTTATAGGCAAGACAGTAAATATCTGTTCAAAATATCAAGAAGAATCTGTGTGTAAAGGCCACATGTCACAGAAAAATAGCTAAGTAATGAGCACAAGTAAGAGTCAAACATTATATTACTAGTTAATGAGATTACCTTAAAATGAAGATATGTCATTCCAAGTTAAATTACACGATTCGAACAGTCTTGTTTCAAGTTCTGTGACTTAGTCTATGGAAGTGAGGAACTGGTGCACAGCCTTATTTGATTTTAGAAGGTGTGACACTAACACCTTAGGAGACTAAATACAATGTTGCTACTAAACCATAAGAGGGAAGATGATGTCCTGCTTCACAGTCTGTCTTACTTTCTTATATTGCTTGAAACACAGAAGACAGTATGTATTCTGTACAATTTATTCTGTATTGTAAAAACAAAGCAAGCATCATTCTGGAATCATCATAGACTAGTTCAATGTTTGGAACTTGTTATATGATTGTTACAGCATGGTTTCCTTTTGAAGGTATGGGTACCAGAATTACGTGACTCCTTTCTGTTTTGAGAAAAAGCCAGCTCCTTGGCTGATTCCAGAATGTGAAAACTAACAAGGGTCACTCAGAGCCACACTGTCCTTTCTTGCTGATCTATGCTTCATTTATTGAAAATGTAACCCAGTATTATGTCATGATGTTCAAATTTAAATCTCTTGAACCAGGGTAAATAACAGGAAGTTATGAAGAGGAAATTAAAACTATAGAGCACACTGAAAAAGGAATTTACAAGAGTGATTGAACTTCTAATCACAAGACACCGGGAGAAGAGAGGATATGTTATTGTCAGTAAATCTGAGAGGTTTATAATTTGTGTTTAAGTTTATAATTGGGCATTGTAAAGAACTTAAGATGGAAAATAATTGTAATTATATATCTTAATGCAAACTACAGGTATCAAACCACTGGATATTATGGGTAGAGATAGCAGATACTACAGATTAAATTATCTTCCTTTCTACAAGTTACCATATTGAATATGTCAAAAGCCTGTTCTCTGATGCTGCCAATTTTACACAATCAAAAGTCGTAGTTTTTCCCTCAAAACCATGAGTTTGATTCTAAGATGGGGAGATTTTATTTTGATATATGTTCTCTTCCCTGGTGAGATTTTAACACTTGAACACACATGAAGAAATCCTGTCCTCTCCAGGAAGAAACAGTAAATTACCTCAGTGAAAGTTTTTTATACACAGAGCAGAAGCTGAGAAAAAACTTGGTATGAGTGAAAATAGAATTGTCAAAGCAGAAAATCTGCTTTTAGCCAGCAATATTCTAGTTTTATACAAGGGCTACAACTTACAAACTGTAAAATCCTCAGTTGCTTTATTTTTATTATATGAGTAAAAAAAAAAAAAAGAAAGAAAGAAAAAAAAGACAGTATTCAGTTTTCCATCATTCCTCCTGAAAAGACTTGTCAGACAGAATAACATCAGTTCCAAGAAATCTATGAATTTATTTCCATTGTACGTCTATAGGAAAGGAATGATATTAAAGAAATAATCATACTATAAGAAATCCAGAATGCTAGCAGGTAAAAGATATCCAAAGCATTGTGTGATCACCTCTTCAGGACAGAAAATCCTGCCCAGGACTACTGCACTTAGCTATACTTAATTCAGTGTAAAAAAAAATCAGTGGGGTTTAAAAGCTTCATACAGAGTCTCTAATTGAATTTAGGTGAAGCAAAACTAATGTACCGTTTGGCATATCTGAATCACCCTTCCTAAAAGAAGCATTTTACTTCTTCCTATGGTTTATGAGCAAGGATTCTGCTCACAGACTGTAACCTGTACTAAACAAGTGTGTTGATGGGTATACATGTGAGTTAGAAGCGCTGTTCTACTCAAAACCCTCATTCACCTCTGGCACACACCCATGGCTGGCCCTTAAGATACAGAGCTGTAACTTTAAGTGATGCTGTGTAGAAGGCCACATACTCTAAGCCCTGTACTGATCACTGATCACATCTGATCCTTATCTCTCCACAAGCAATCCTGTTATTTTTGAGCTCCAGAGGACAAATATGAAGCATGCAAAGTGGGAGGAACCATGTGCACAGCCTCCTGTATTCTATGGAATATGCAAACCCAAAGGCTTTTTTAAAAGATATGCAATGCTGAGAAAATACTCCCTTTCTCAGAACATAATTAAATGCATGCTCGTACTATGCAATGCACTTTCTATTTAAAGGTAAAATACTAAATTTTAGGGCAAAATAAGAACGTAACTATTATATCCAATTAACAGAAGTAATTTTCTATATTTTGGCAGTAATACGTGTAGCACATCAGTACACCAAATAGATCTGTAGGTAAGTAGACAGATGGATAGATAGATAGATAGAAAAACAGATAGATAGATAGGCAGAGACAACTTTCACCAGACCAGGTTGCTCAAAGAGCCATCCAACCTGGCCTTGAACACTTCCAGTGATGGGGCATCCACAACTTCTCTGGGCAACATGTTCCATTGTATCACCACACTCATAATAAAGCATTTCTTCTTAATATCTAATCTAAAAATACCCTCGTTGAGTTTGAAGCCTTTATTCCTAGTCCTTACATTATGTGCACTTCTAAAAAATCCCTTAATGGCTTTCTTGTAAGCCTCTTTTAGGTACTGGAAAGGTACTCTGAGGTCTCCTCAGAGCCTTCTCTCCAGGCTGAACAAGGCAAACTCTCTCATGCTACCTTTATAGGAGATGTGTTCCACCCCTCTGACCATCTTCATGGCCCTCCTCTGGATTCACTCCACCAGGTCCACATACTTTTTATGTAGAGGGTAAGAATCTTCTCCCTTGACATCCTGCCCACACATCTTTTGATGCAGCCCGGGACACATTTGGCTTCTGGGCTGCAGGTGCACATTGGTGAGTCATGTTGAGCTTCTTGTTAACCAACACTCACAAGTCCTTCTCCTCAAGGCTGCTCTCAGCCCGCTCTCTACCCAGTCTTGATTTGTGCTTGGGATTTCCTTGAACCAGGTGCAGGACCTTGCACTTGGTTCTGCTGAATTCTCTGAGGTTTGAACAGACCCACCTCTCAGGTCTAGGAAGGTCCTTCTGGATGGTATCCCTTGCCTCCAGCATATCAGTGGCACGACACAGCTTCGTGTCTTCAGCAAAGCTGCTGAGGGTGCACTCAATCCCGCCATCTATATGACCCATGAAGATGTTAAATAGCAACATCCCCAATACCAACCCCAAAGGAACACCACTCTTCACTGGTCTCTGCTCAGACATCAAGCCATTGACCAGAACTCTCTGAGGGCAGCCATCTAATTACTTTTCCACCAAGTGGTTCACATCAGATCCATGTCTCTCCATTTTAGAAACAAGGATGTCACGCGGGATAGTGTCAAACGCTTTGCACAAGTCCAGGCAGATGATGTCAGTTGCTCTTATCCACCAATGCAGTAAACTTTTTGAACATCAAACTGATTAGTGCTTTTTTGAGTCTTCACTGTTACCAAGTACAGATCACTGCCAGACACTTGGGTAATACTGTTTTTAGTTTTTCTTGTTCTGTTGCTTGAGTCTCTACAAAAGGTTTCTTGTCTGTGCAAGTGCTATTAGTTGCCATGACAGTATTTGTGATATCAATAAAACAGCAGTTAGTTTGAAATCTCCTGCTCCCAAAAGGTGCTTGGTGCCCCCTATAAAACATGCAAAGACAGAGTCTGTCTTTCACAGTTCAGATCTCCAGAAAAAAAATCAGATACAGGGCCACAAATTATTCTTAACAAGCTCAGCTACTGTCTTTAATTCTGTAATGCAAAGCCTTTCTGTAATTCTTTGATTCTGTGATACTTCGCATAAGCAGTGGTGAGAATCCTGATTTCTTGTTGGGGAAGGAACACAGGGAAAGACAGAAAGATTGAACTCTTGGACCACAGGGCCTTACCACGTAAGGAACTGAAAGGCTCTGTTTTTAAGGTCAGTTCTGCTTTGAGGAGGTCAGCATAGACAAGCTCCAGATGTCTCCTCTGACTTAAAATATTCTGCGATTCAATGACTCAGTGGATGGATTCCTTCAAAAATTACCCAGGATTTTCTTTTTACTCAGATTTAGAGGGTGTTTTCAGAGGGTAGAGGGGAGGTCGGCATGCTCAGTGTGATCAAATTCAGAGGGCAATCTCTGGTTTTATGTAACGCCAGTTTATAACAATAAGGAAAGGGAAATTATAGCTCAAAGGAACCCTTTGAAAAGTAGGGTCTCTCATTTTCAGTATCATTCAAAAACAAGCAGAGCAGACTGCTGCAAAACTACCTCATGGAGAGGCGTCACATGAATATGAACACAGGTAGAGAAAAGCTTTGTTCTTAAGAATGCGAGGGGCAATGACAGGAAAAATTGTCACCTGATGACACAGGCTGTGGTGCAGGTCATGAAATGATTTCACATTAAGCAGATATAATGCCCATTTAAAAATCTGAAACACTCAAAATTCTTCTAGCGTTTATCTCTATCAGCTGGAATTATTGCACAAAGAATAATAATAATAATCATCATCATCATCATCATCATCTGTGGGCAGACCTGAAAAAAACAACATGAGGTCAAGCAGACACTTCCATTTTCCTAAATCAGTTATAAATAGTATGCCATGGAAGGAGGGTAGCTACGTAGCTACTAAAATAAGTGATAAGATAAATAAGTAGTATATGAACTATGAAGCTATTATTTATGAAATAATTCAGTGGTGAATAGGTTGCAGAGTTTTCTCTTTTTGCTTTGTTCTGTTTTGTTTTGTTTTAATATGGGGAAAAAGTATAAATGACTGAACTAGCAATATCTATTTCTATAAAAAGTATACATAATTAGAACACAACTAATTTTGATAACAAAATGCATTTGCAGGTCTCTTTTTAAATATATGTTTTGTGCTTCTTTGTATAAGCTGTGGGAGACACAGAATTCAATGTAATTAAAACTATAAATAATAAGACTTGTTTCTTAAAAGTACCAAAGATTTGAATTCAAGGGCTATTTTCTTCAATTTTCACTCATTTGTTGACTAGGCAGAAGAACCTTTAACATTTACCTTGCTTTTAGATCTTATATCATTTATTGTAAAAATGCCTGTGGAAAGAAAGAACCAAGAACTGCTATGACTAATCCCCAAAAGATATCTTAGTGAGCATCGGTTGTCCCTGATTTTTGCCCTTTTTGCCTGTTGACATTTACTGTTCCTTTTTATAGCCATTAGGAAACTGCAAAACATAGCTTCTGGTACAGTGGAAGTCCCCTGTGACAGGAGACCAGGACAAATCTGAAAATTCTATGGTGTAAATGAGCAGATCTTGGAATCCACAGACTGTTAAAATATAGGCAACGACAAGAAGGACCTTTTTGGATCATCAGCTTTCCACTTATACCAGAAGAACCGCACATTAACACCCTAAAAATATGTTTACTTCTACAAATTAGACAAGATGGAGAAAACGGAATTGTCAAATAATGTAAATTAATGTAAAACAAAATGTAAATCAAAAGTAGGTGTTATTTATTTAACACTTACTAAAATTAGTTGTAATTAGATGAGTAAAAACGGCTGTGACCTGAATTAAACCACATAGAACCAAAATCCCTATGTCTCCAGATCACCAGCTGATAAGAATTGCACTTCTGAGAACCCACAGACTTCAGCAGAAACCCTATCCTGGAGTTAGTCTCTAAGTAAGACAGGAAAGTTATTGTGATTCTGAATCTCAAGCTCCATCCAAGCTCTGCTCCTCTTTCAGCTCCATAGAAAGTGTCTGAAGAATAAACAATAAAATCTTTCAGAATGAAGAATGGTTTTGTAATGAAGAAAGTAGGCTGGGACTAGTTCCCAGACCTGCCACAGCCTCTGTTCTGACCTTAATCTCTCTATTATTCAGTTCCTTATCTGCAAAACAAGATAGTAATACTTCTGTTCTCCCATTCTTTGTCTGACTTGGTTCCCTGAAGTGTTGGATCTTCGGAATAGCAACTGATTTCATTTGAGTATATTTTCTGGTCCTTCCATATCTACATTTTAATCCCAGCTGAGGTGACAGGGGTTCTTCTAATACAAGCAATTAAAAAAAAAAATCACTGAGTGATTTTGGGAATAGAAGCATATCTGAAACCTGACAATGTAATACTGAAAACCTTTCATGATAAAACCTCTGTATATAATGTCCACATTAGAACAAAGAGAAGTGTTGGGGGAGGGGGTAAGTGGTGGATAAAGTTGTGGCTAAATATGTTGCTGGAACTCTAGGCCAACAACGTAATTATTTGAAATAACTTACATGAAAGTACCACATTTTACTAAGTATATGGACATGAGAAGTCCTGGATCCTTTTAGATAGGAAAGTATCCAGTATCCTGGATGTTTTTCCTACATAGCAAGTTAGGCAGATTACCCCACTTCCACTGACAAACTGTCTTAAACTAATTCAAATTAATTGCAACGCTAACATGTATGCAAATTAATTGATGCACATAAAAGAGTTATTAAATATATAAAAAGTTAACCAAGTACTTTGATCAAGACTATCTGAAAAGGAGTATGAAGGGAAACTACACTGAGAATCTGCAAGGCAGCATGAAGACTGACTGAAAGAGAAAAAGATTCCTGGATCATTTCCCAAAATGATACCAAATGATTCCCAAAACCATACCTGTCATGGGGGACATTAAATACCAATACAGCTGTTGGACAAAAACAAAACTAATCAAGCATGCATCATCACAGAGGGCAATTTTATGATCCAGAAAGGAGAGGATTTAACTGGAAGGAACTAGTAGAAATTGTGAGAAGTAGTGACATTCAATACTTTTTGACAAGCTACTTCAATTTAACAAACTAAGCAATGTTCTCCCTGAACAAACCAATATAAAAATACTGTATTTTCTAAGCACAAAGTGGCATAATTGAGATGGTTAGTAGTAACTCTTTCCAATGTTCAAAGGTCATAGCAGCATAGCTTCTTTCAGAAGCTTAAATCCCAAAAATACTTGCTGAAATAAATATATTTGGAAACAAGTTATGCAAGAGGTAAGACAATGAAAAAAAATATTATAATGTAAGGGTTAAGAGAGTAAGGAAGATATCTGCAGATCTGATAACTGAACAAAGAGAAATAAGTGAAATTTAGCTCATCAATAAATAAGGAGTGGGATCAAATAAATTATACAAACATGTCCTCCTAAGGCTCAATTTAGGAGAAAGAAGTGTTAGTGCTATACAGAGTGAACAAAACAGCTTTGGACAATTAGTAGGTAATAATGACTTTGACCACAGATTCTAGGGTATTCAGGGACTCTGCTAAGAAACCTATTGACCCACTAACAATTGTTTAAGCCATAGAGGCTTAGAAAGTACTAGAAAAAGCAAACCTAACAGTGATCATAAAAAATAAAGGAATAGAGAGAAGTTTAATCTTTAGGAGCCATGTATTTAACCCCATTGCTTAGGGAAACATATCTCATGTAAGGAATATGGAAAATCATATGAAGAAGCCTAGAAATTTATAGTGCAGTTTGAAGAGAGACACAGATAATTACATACCCTCTTCAGCCTCCTCACTCAGGCAGCAGATCTGGTAACAATTTACAACAGACAGTCACAGTTTATCTCTTGAGATGAGCATCAGTATCCTTCCTCTTTTCCTGCAGATCTGCACACTGTCCTCTGTTCATTCACCTATGTCCTCTGCCTATAGAATAACAAAGGAGAGGTGTGGGGATCTGTCTTCCCAAAACTTTCCACCTAGCAGTGTGCATTCACAATGGAGCACCAGCAAATATCCAACCTTTCCCTGGGCTGAGTAGAGTAATAAGGTAAATATCATCTTACAAGCCTTTCATATTCTTGCTCCTCCCCTGTGGAACTACCACATCTACTGCAATTTACCCCTAAGTGAACATTTAGAAGATTGCAGTCATGGCACTTGTGTAACAGGAGGGTCATAAAATGAGTGGATGAAAGAAATGCAACACATTGTTGGTACACATGCACACGTGTTGGTTTTAGGTAGCATCAACTAACAAACAATATCAAATAACATTCTATGAGGGAACAATCTAGAAACAAACACTGATGAAAGGACTTCTAGTGATAATGAACAGTAAATTAAGTATCTGTTTATAAAGCAAATTTGCAACAAGGAAAAGTCCATATGATTTGGGAACAGTTTGAAGGGATGATTGGGTTAAAAACTGGCTGGATGGCTGGGCCCAGAGAGTGGTAGTGAATGATATTACATCCAGCTGGGGTCCAATCACTGCTGGTATTCACCAGGGCTCAGTACTGGACCCAGTCCTGTTTAATATCTTTATCCACAATCTGGATGAGGGGCTGAAGAGCGCCCTTAGTAAATTGGGCAGGAGTGTTGATCTGCTGGGGGGTAGGAAAGCTCTGCAGAGGGACAGACTGGATCAGTGGGCTGAGGCCAGTGGTATGAAGATCAACAAGGCCAAGTGCTGGATCCTGCACTTGGGTCACAAGAACCCCATGCAGCACTACAGGTTGGAGAGCTGCCCAGTAGAAAAGGACCTGGGGGTACTGGTTGACAGCCAGATGACCATGAGCCAGCGTGTGCCCAGGTGGCCAAGGCAGCCAATGGCAACCTGGCTTGTATCAATAGCATGGCCAGCAGGACCAGGGAAGTGATTGTCACTCAGCACTGGTGAGGCTGCACCTCAAATCCTGTGTCCAGTTCTGAGCCTCTCACTACAAGAAAGACAGTGAGGTGCTGGAGGGAGCCCAAAGAAGGACAATGGAGCTCGTGAAGGGTCTAGAGAGTAAGTCCTATGAGGAGTGGGCTGAGGGAGCTGCAGGTGTTCAGCCTGGAGGTGTTCAGCCTGGAGGAACAGAGACTCAAGGGAGACCTTATTGTTCTCTACAACTACCTGAAAGAAGATTGTAGCCATGTGCAGGTCGGTCTCTTCTCCCAGGAAACCAGCAACAGGAAAATAGGAAATGGCCTCAAGCTGGGCCAAGGGAGGTTCACTTTGGGCAACAAGGAGAATTTCTTCATGGAAAAAGTTCTCAAACATTGAAATGGACTGAGCAAGGTGGTGGAGGGGTCACCATCCCTGTTCAAGAAATGACTGGTCATGACACTGAGTGCTGTAGTTTATTTAACAAGGTGGTAGTGTCAAAGGTACAACTTGATGATCTTTTCCAGCCTTAATGATTTTACGGCTCTATGGGGTTCCATGTCATCATGACAGAGACAAAAAAGTCACTCTTTGAGGTCTGAATACCAAATTGCACCTAAAATACTGTAGGCAGATTTCTTAGGAGTGTACAGATAAGTTGAAAGGAATTCAGAAAGGAGCATCAAAAGTCATGCTGCTGCAGCAATTATTATCTTATTAAAGAGCCAAAATGCGTGTATATAGATGCAATAGCTTTTAAAAATTGAAAGAGTATAACTATCAGACAAGACCAGAGACTACCAGGATGAATGGCTTTATAGATGGGTCAGCAAGATGAATGTCAAAATTTGACTTCTGAACAGAACATGTATTTGTTTATGTCCAGAAAAGAGACAGAAGTCTACGCAACAGAAAACTTGAACTATACGAGGAAAAAAACCCGAAGAAGTGTGCTTTGAAGCACTTTATGATTCTGCAAAAGGAAAATAACACGTATTTTGTGTGTCTGTATTCTTTTTCCTTCTTTATAAGAAGGGTAATATTAAGGGCAGTATAAAGTACAAATGCAACATAGTAATAAAGGAGAATGATGAAGAAGTTTCCCTTGTTTATCCAATATTTCTTTTCGTTAAGTCACTACCAAAAAACTAAACATCTTTTTTTGCTTTAAACAAAGCTCATAAGGAGCAAAGTTCTGTTCTGTTGTCTCTGACAAATACAAGTATTTAAATCTTACACAATCATTTTTTTGCTTTTTGGAATCCATAGTGAAGGCAGCACTTTATAAATTTATAGCACGGACTAGTAGCAGCAGGAGTCACTGTGTACTTTGGTAAACATACTAAGAAGAAAGTAGAAAAAACCAGAATAAATATTAAGAAGACTGGAGAGTAAATTTACCTAACATTTCTTGGAATTTAAAAATGGGGGAAAAGTGGAAGCAAACACCCAAGGTTTCAAATGTTCTTTAAATAAGCTGCAACAGAAACATTCACAAAATTTTTAGAAAAAGATTAATATAAGGAAGGCAGTCAGATAAATATCAACAAACAAATGCAGAAGGAGGATGAGAAACAGCCCAAGTAGAATATAATTTAAAAACCATATTTAGCGGAGATAGTACAAGATAATGTCAAGAGAGAGTCAACGAATAATGAAAAGGCAGAGATAACCGGCCTGACAGAATGCAGCTGCAATGTTGCTGCATCATCTGAACCTGCACTGTATGAAGGAAAAGAGTTTTGAAAAGATGGTATACAAAACTGTCAATTTGAAACTTGAGCAAAATTATTGAGAACCGATTGATAAATGTCTTCTTTATCTCTACTCTGCTCTGAGAAAAGATAGAATTTATTTATCACGTATACAGCATGATAGGTAGATATTTTGCTGAAAGAAAATAAAAGGAATTTGAGAGAGAAAATAGAAGGCAACCATAATAAAAGTTCCCCGGATGTAGAATAAAAGGAAACCCTCATTAATTTTATTTTTCCTGAAATACAAGACTTTTTCCAACTCTTGATGCCACTATATCTTGCAATTGGAGAACTCTGTTGAAATAATGTTTTTCCTCCTTTTCATAAACCTAGTGGATTTTGATTTGGTTGGTTTCAAATCAAACTGGACATGTGCCACGGAAAAATTAGTACTAATGAATTCCTGGGTTGAATGTACCATCTCTGAATTTTTAACACATTTTAAGAAAAGATCAACATGCATTAATCAGGCAACATAGCAGTATTACATTACTCTAATGTTTTTTTCTCAAAGAGCCAGCAAATTTAAATAACGATTGGAAGACACAGAAATACCTCACGCATTAGAAATCCCTGCTTTTTGATAACTGAAGATAAACCAAAATGCTTTCCTCTCTTCATTTTTATTACACTTGTTTACAAAGTGATCTGACTTCAAGTTTCTTAACCTTTGGCTTGATTTCTTGGGGACACATATTTCTCTGAAGCACTTACATCTCTGCAATCAATGTTCTATTTTGCTTAAGTGACCACTAATTTTATCAACATTACTGCAAGCTGCAGAAACTTGTTGCAGATACTTTAGCTGCAGGATCAGCAGAATTTGGAAATACAGATTAGGGCTCACTTCAGTCTCATCATGAATAGGTAGTTCAAAATTACCTTTGGACAAAAGAGACAAAAACAATACTGGGTGTTCATAGGTAGAGAACAACCTCTTTATGAAGCAGGAATGTATGTGTCACAGGAGGTAGCAGTCAAGAAATAATTTTCCCACTCTCTTCCCTTCTCACATCTTTCTTGCAGCAACTATTGACCAAGAATCCCATTCTGAGTACAGTCAGTAGCTGTAATGTCAGGGTAGAGTTGCCCAATTTTACATTGAACTAGCACTGTCCTTGCTAAAGCTGTAGGTTTCAAGCAGCACTTTTTCTATTAGATCATTAGTCATTTTTCAGTACAGGTGGATGGGAAATCCTTTCCCACAGCCTAAGATTTCATTTTCTTCTATTTCAAATCAAGATGAAAAATTAAATTATGCAAATTCTATCAATTGTTCAAGCAGAATATATTTCTACTATATAGGCTGTTGAGTTTCATTTTGATCCGTTATGATCCACTACATTATTTAAATCACATCCAGTTTTCAAATTTAAAAAAAAGAAAAAGATATTTTTGAACTAAGAATTTACTTTATTATATACTTATTGCAAATTCGTTGTAATGTTCCATATGTCTCACAAACTGTTTTATTTGGTAGGCAACATTCCCCCTACAATGACTAGCAAGAACACTTTTGCTCCCTATTTTTTAGACCACTGCCCATTTACCATCATCTGCACTGGGGTAAATACTGTCTTGGTGTCAGTCTGTAAAGTCATTTCTGAAAGATTTGTTTAGTGTGGTTCATTACCATGAAATTTAGCATGGTTAGTATTGCAAAGATTATGTGCAAATGAGAGCATCTGTAATTCTAATGCTCAACAATTTAGCTCTGTTTTTTGCTGTTAACCAGACTTATTAGCATTTTTAACTTAGAATATTATTTGTTGAATAGAAAGCATTGCAACCCATGATCACTGTTGGGTATAATAAAAAACTGTGTTCAATTTCCTTGTAGTATTGCTTTGGGTACAAAATTGCCGGAGGATGGAATAATACTCTGCTCCAACAGTACATATCCAATGTTATAGTATCTGAGTACGTCACCATAACATAGGGTCTTCCAAAACAAGTAACTTGAGGAAAAATTTAAGTGTTTGACTACACAATCACTGGCACTGTTTCAGAGTTCCTGAAAAAATGTATAGTATGTTTTAGATGGACTTGAAGTTCTAGAATTCATTTTGGGCCAATGGAAAAAAGAGACAACTGAGAGAATAAAAAGGTTTGGGTTTATAATTTCCTTTCTTAAAAGTCAGCAAGATATTTTATCCTTTTTTTTTTTTTTTAATGACTGTTGAATTGGACAAATAGGAGATAGAGGATTGATAAATGCCAATTTAGAAATACAGATTTGTTAAGAAATGTTATTTTCAGACTGAGGCACTTATGGTTATTTGGAGAAATAACTCAGCAATATCTGTTTGTAAGTTTAAAACTGATTAGAAAAAGTCTGAAACCACCCAAACAGGTGAGGGATCTCCATGACATTGATATCCCTGTAGGCTTTTTAGAGTTTCACCCTGAAATACTGGTTATAGATATTATTTTACATATGTGGCCTGAAGCACAGTAATTGAGTCCTTGTGTGTATAGTGATTAGAAAACCAATGTTAATTTTGAGTACAATCCAGACCCAATTCTCCTTGTACTATTATATATAGTGGAAAAATTTCAATCCTCCATATTGATGTTCAAAACCAAGTCACTACAATAGATAGCTACAGATCATGCAAGAGTAAATTGCAAGCTAATCCTACACCTCGATAATAATTGCTACTTAGCTCTGTTGCTTGATTTTTTAATATACTTTGGGATAAGGATACTGATTTGGACAATAAATTTGCATTTACAAAGAGTTTACAAATTTAAAATTCACAATTACTTTTGAAAAGTTCCCATGATTTTTCTCAGACATCAAAATACATGAATTTTTGATAAATTGTGCTAAAAGTAGACCCAAGGATAGAAATTAATCATCTGAGGAATGTAATCTCTTTTCGTGGACTCTGGAGGCAATGCCAATAACTACCCAACACCAGGTATCACACCTCTGGTTGGAAACTGTCAGGTGAAATGGATCCTCTTTAAATTAAATCTTTTCCTTGTAAAAAGCCTGATCTTTTTACTAAACTTATCACTAGAATAATTTTTTAAGAACACCAAATTTTATACTGAATTTGCCTTGCAGGGAAAGAAACAAAAAAAATTATTTCACTGTAGTTCAGTTTGACCTAAAGCCATGTCTCCTTGAACTTCTACCAATGCACTCTTACTTTCTTCCTGCAGGAATTCTTCTGTATGGACTCTTCTTAAATTAAAATATATATTTCAAACTGGAAAATAAATTTAGAATAAAAACCTAAACATTGGGTTAAAAAAAATTTAAAAGCTTTCAACATTTTCATTTTCTCCTTTCAAAATAATATTTCACAAAACATTGTGTAATATGAAATACATTTCGATGAAATAGAATGTTCAAGTACATCCTTAGAGGAAGCACGAATTTTCACTCACGTTTTACACAGCATGGTTTGTTTCCTGGAAGCTCATAAGCTAAACTCCAGAGATCACAATGGTATGCTGAACACCTTGCACCCTGAAAGAAACACCCGAATTCTTGAATTTACAGTCAGGCAGCACTGTGGAATTAGGATTTTAAAATATATGTAATTTCCCTTGATTGCATGCATAAAAATCTGTTTTACAGGCATTGAAATGGATATCATATAGTTTAGTTTGTTACATTAAATATATTGATTTAAAGAAAAAACTCAAATATTTATGCAGTTCTGGTCTACTCAGCATGAAGGCCAGAACCCGAGATGCAGAAAACAATATAGTATATATTGACAGCCTGAATTATATTCTGAGAAACTTAGTTGAATTGTGGTTTTGTTCTGGTTAGAAATATATTTGGGGGCGGGAGGGGGATTATATAAGTAACATCTCAGAGTAAAAACTGGAATGAATTTCTCTTTCTAAGAGAAACACACAGTATTTTGCAAGATAAATACAGCTGTCCTGCTTTTCTTCTGAGCAAGGAAAGATGAGGTGTATTTGAGTTGCTTTATTCGTTAGTATGCATTGAAATCTGCCACTGCTTTTTCAAAAATGCAAAATAGTACTTTTTCATGTGTGTCTGTTATAGTGTGCCAGTCATGCAGGTGTGTGGGGATACAGTTCTGTGTCTGCAGACACAATGCAATTCTTGGAGCTCCACAGACACTATCCAGATCCTGAACAGAAAATATTTTGTGGATTTGCATATTGCCATCTAAGGTGAAAGTAACTTAAGTTTACTTCATTTAAGACTCACTTGATTTGTTGAGCTGAAAAATGTTGACTCGTATTATATTGACTCTGTTCATCCACCAACCCTCAGCTCTGTTGAGACAAGCTCTGTTGAGACTCAGGTGAGAGTTTAGGAAGTCTTAAGTGTGTTGCATTTTCATCTACTATTTCTGCAAAGAAGCAAACTACACCACTGATAGTTCACAGAGCTGCAGATACAGTAGAACACATGCACTGCTAATCCATGTTTTTCTGGTGACAACAGGGAAGCTGGACTTAGAAATCTCACAAAATTCAGACAGAACGATATGGCCAAGGTCACTGAGTACTAAAGGTATTTAAGTTAGTTAATTAACTATGCCCTAAAGAGTATTTGGAAAACATCAATTTATTCCTATGAAAACAAACTTCACAACATACAACCTCTGCTATCACCTATTTTCCTCAGTTGAACCAAGACACTGAAAAATTTTTAAGTGTACAGCTTCATGTACTCTCATTGTACACAGAACTGAATGAGATACAGACTCTGGTTTTTTTTGTGCATCCACTTTTGATTCTTTAGCTACAAACACAGCTCATTCAGTCATTTTCCTAGACCAGGAATGATTTTTGAAAATTTCCAGATCAAGAGCCAAGATCTCAAAATCAAGTTGTTGTTATTTTTTACCGCTTCTGTTTAAAATATCAACTCTGAGAGAAAAGACTCTTGTGTGGGAATTAATCTGAAAATTCTGCTGATGATAGAGAAGATAAAACAGAACACAGCTCGTCCATCTGCAACTGCAGTGATCGGCAGTACTGACAAGATAAATGTGTTTCTGCCACAAAGCTAGACAGGGTGTTCAGAAGACACATAAGAAGCAGACCTCTTCAGGACATAAATACAAGTATATAAAGTTGATTTTTCTGACTACATTCACAGGAAAGGTTTCCTCCTCAAGAGTTATGATTAGCAGGTGAGTATACGCTTTTCCTAAAGTAGGCCGGTGAGTATTTTGTATTCACACTTTGGTAACTCTTCTATGGGTACCTGAATACAACAGTGAAAACAGAATTTTGCTAAACACAAGAAAGTCTTCAGCACAAACTAGATTTATTTTCAGTAAAAAAAAAATATAAAAATAAAGCTGCCAACCAAAATATCAGTGATAAAAAGTGAGCAAAATCAGATTAAAAATAAATATTAAAATAGCAAGAATTAAGTCCCTCTCTTGAATATAAAAGTTCTAGCCTATTATTTCATACAGTAAGTATTTCCTGATAGAAAGGCATATTTTCAGTAAGTAAAGTAAATTCTCAGATGTGTTGAAAAGACCTCATTTTTTATTGGAAACATCATAGTGATGAGTACTGACTACCTGCCTGGAAAACTTGCGAATTTGTATTTTTACCTACAGGAATACAGAAAAACTGACAAGAGCATTTACACACTTCTAGGAAAACAGGGAGGCAAGATACTCTTTACCTGTCGAAGCATTCCAGTCAACACAGTCTTGACTGAGAGAGGTTCACTTAACTTGATCTACTGACAATTAATATAAACTTTTAATTCCTGATTGTCTTCAAGTTCCCCCTTCAATAGTTGAACAAACCCCTAGGGAACATCTTCCCCACTGCCCGTTCCCCAGACTTAGTCCAAAATCTCTCTCTCCACCTAGCCTCAGCTTTCACTACTTTGGCAGTGCACAGTGAAGGATATCTAGGATGTTGTCTAATGGCCTCCTTTTGCTAGTCCTTGTTTCTTCCTCTTGTACAGAAAATCACGCTATGAAAACCCAGTGTCCAAAAAAGAGACAGAGGAATCCTGCGACTTTATTCGAGTAAAGGGAGCAGCCCACCGGGGTACATACCCACGTGGTTTTCTCTCTCGATGTTTCGGAGGGTACAACCTCCTTTTATCCTAAACTCCCAGCCTCTTTTCTTTTCCCCATTGGCTGAGGTACTAGAAAGGTACAGCTTTCCCGAACCGCCTACCACATACTCCCCACCTTGAACCTGTCATTTTACCCCGAAGTCCAGAAGTTCAGGCTTGTGCAGATTCACTTGTCCTTTTCAGGAGCCAAGCTGTCTGGGCTCTGTAACAAACCTGCTGCCCAATGTTAGTAGAGACAATAAGACCCTTTCCAAAGACGTTAACACCCATACCTTCACCCATGGAATTGTTTGTAAAGACATTAGCACGCACCTTCCCTATGACTCTTTTCCCCCAGGGCTCCTTGTTTTCTACTGTTCCTCTGTTCCAGTCTGTGGGTCACAGACTTGCGAGGTTGCCTGTGTCTGCCCCAGTCTGGGCAACCCACTCACAGGCCACAGTCCTCAGACACAAATGTCCTCCGGCAGGGAGCACTTCTCCAGCTGCATCTCCAACCACGGCTCTTTCCACATCTCCTCAGCTTTCTCCTCCACTTTCTCTTGAAATATTCCTGTTTGAATACACATCCTTTTATAACTTAAGCAGAATCACAACTTTAATATACTTTAATTGTAAACTCAAGCTTTCCTCTCAGACGACAGGGATAGATTTTATTGTGTGCACACACAGAGCACACCTGCACCCCTCATCCCTGGAGACGACGCTGTTTGGGGTAAGATTACCGCAGTTTGAGCAAGCATGCCTCACAACCTTCCCCTTTAGCCTCTGTAAAACGCCAAGCCCAGAAATTTACAAGTGGCGATCAGCCCTCAGCTCCTGCCCCCGAGGTGCCGGCTGCCCTGCGGCTGCGGGCGGTGTCCGGGGCGGGTGGCGGCGGGAGCACACCGTGCGCCCCGGGCCCCCACGGCCCCGCGGGGTCTCGCAGCACCCGGGCTGGTGCTTCCCAGCTTCGCAATGGGTGCTTCCCGTGACGGGCACTGCTCACTGATGCTGCCGCGGGCAAAATTCCTCGGGTCCAGAGCTTTCACCGCTTTAACTTACCGCCGAGTTAACATAAAATTTTCATTCCCGGCTCTGGTACTGAGAAAAATAAACAGCGGGAAACACCCTTCCTCCCCTTTCCTGAGGCTCCACTTCAATCGTCTGCCCTCCCTCCCTGCGTGCCTCCCAGCCTCGGCGGGGCGAGGGCGGGAGGTGCCGCAGAATGGTCGGTGCGCGGTGCATCTGTGCCCCTCGCTCTGCCCCCGCCTCTGCAGTCCCGCATCTCCCCGCTCTTCTGCCCTGGCTCGGCTCCAGCCGTGCCTGCCCGTGCCTAAGGTACCCTTCTCCCAGCTCCTCGCGTGCTCCCGCTGTGCACCCACTCCTCTGCCTGATGGAGACAGCCCGTGACAGGGATAGGGAGCTCCCCGCAGGGCTGGAACCAGCGCAGGGCGGCTCAGAGCCTCTCCCGTCACCGGGCACCACACACCGGGTGCCCTCGGTCCAACCCGCTGACAGGGGGCCGGTGCAGCCCTGGCGAGCCCGGGGCTGCGCTTCCGTCAGAGGTACGGTTTAGCGGCACTGGTTAGTTCTGTTTCTGAGGGGAATAAAGTGCCGCCAGGCAGAGATGCGGGCTGTGATGGATGAAAATGAGTTCTAGGTCAAACATAGTTGCACTTTTCCCCCTCAAGCCAATCCCCCCAAACAAAAAAAAAGAAAAACCTTTCAGTTTGTAATCATGGTACCTGGTCTTAATGCAGGAAAACACCCTGAGGTTTTAATCCTGTGTATTATGACATCAGTTTAAAAGCCTGTTAAGGTGAGTAAGGGCTGTGCTTGAGCCTTGGCCCAGGGACAGCTTTGATCAGGAGAGCTTGGCTGAGCCTTTGCAAATGGGTTTTGTAGGGGCTCCCTCGCTAGGGTGGTCCTTGCTCACCTCCCACCCCAGTCAGAAAGCTGGGAAGATTTTGGCAGAGTAAGGATTTCTAGAACCGGGCCGGTAATGCAGCAGGGTTTTTACTGCAGGAAAAATTGAGAGTGACACAAAAAAAAACCCCAAAACAAAAGTAAAAATGCCAAAATACCTGACAGACAAGGATAATTACAGAATTCAGTATGGAGAAAACAGACGGGTGAATTCTGAATCGTGTACAAGCAGGAAGCTGAGGGCAAAGGAGTCAAAGTGGCGAAACCACAACACATCTTGATGTTCTCTGCCCCATCAGATTAAGGAAAGGCTATTTGTCACCACCTTTGTTAAGTAGCAATGTTGACTGTAGGGGTAGTTACAGCTCGTGCTGGGGTACCAATGGCTGTAGTAAAAATTATTTTTACTTTGAACTAACTGTAGTTTGTCCCCATGAGAAGCGCCCATTAGCAGGTTAAGAATAGTGAGTAACAGTAAGCTCTGAGAGCGTGTCTTTTTTTTGTCTTTTTTTTTTTTTTTTTACACTAAAGAAAATAAATATTAACTTTCTATTGACTTCAGTGTTCTACCATTGGGACCATGGTAAAAACATATTAAATAGCATTGAATATATTAAGATTTTTGCCAACAAGATGTGTATCCAGCTGGCCTGGCCAGGATTGCTTCTGTGCTTCACAGGAGAAGAGACTTGGCAGTGGAGTCCTCACAGCAGCTCTGGGTCCTCTTGACTGGTAATGACAAACCCTATGACCTTTAGTAGTTATCAGATGTTAGGCTTGTAATTTGAATCAAAATCTTGCTTACTTCAGTTTCCTTAGACCTTAGGCCACATTTCTTGCCTGCTGTTCAGGTTTTTTTTGTTAGGTTTATTTTCCTTTTGGTTTTTTCTTCATTATTGCATATATCCTTGAAATATATGTTTACAGTTTGTTCTCCAGAACAGCTAACAGGAAAAGAGCTGGTATATGTGATAAAATGCAATCTTGCTGCCATCTTCATTGTATTGCAACACAGAATCTTTGCTGACAGTCAGCTGGGCTTTGATTTTTCCAAGACTTTCAGTTTTGACATAATACATTTCTCAATTTTACTGCTGGGAATAGTGTTTTAGAAACAATGTCCTATGTTTTCAACACAGGGGTTTTAACCTTGTCACCCTTTTAATCCTTGCTTTATATTTTGGTTTTAGTGCCTTCACGCACATTTCCAGTCATAATAACTCCAATCTTAGCAATTTTGTTGCAAATTTCTTCACTCTCAGATGACAATGCCCTGTCTTCGTGCTGTGGAAGTGCATCCTTAAGAGCTGCAGATGACATTAAACCTTAGCCAGCTTAAGCAGTACTCCAGATTGTTGGCATGCCACATCAGCATTACCAGCTCCTCTGCCTCTTTCCTGTAGTGCCTGATGAAATGGAAGAAGATGGGTCAAATGAAGGGAAATAAGAGTTCATGTTCCTGTAATCTTCTGCCATCAGTTGTACAGCAGTGCTCACCCCATTAACTTCAGCCTTACTTATCCTACTTTAAAATGTTATAGAAAAATCAAGTCTGTGGGGTCTCTTTTGAATGGCTTTTATTATTTATAAGTCTAATGCTCACCAGTTATAGACCAGATGATCAGCTGGCGAATTCAGTGCAAATTTACTGGCCTAAACCAAGTTTCTTTGAAACTAATGAAGATACAGCTCAGAAAAAAATCATCTTTTGGCTTTAAACCCTTATGTATCAGCATGTATGTGTGAGATGTGTAAAAGATTCAAGTGCCATATTAAAAAGAAAACAGTGTTTATGCGCTTTAGGAAATTGATGTCTGGGGCTGAGAGAAAAAATGAAGTCCACTGTGCAGATTTCCATTGTATTTTAAATTTAAAAAGGGAGATGCAGCAAAATGCATGTTGTAAGATTAACTTTCACAAAGCTAAAATTAGCAAATAAATGCTCCAAAATATCAAGGCTAGTGCTGCTTTCCAGTAAATATGATTGAAACACCTGAAAAACTTTAAAGAATATAATTTCTACTTATTTTGGAGATACAAATTTCTCCTGTAAAGGCAACATTTACCTGTCTTCTGTGAGCTAACTGGGTCTTTTTCTAGGAATGCCTTAGCCTGATTTCCTGGTATAGCCTATCCACTGCAAAGCTTTGGCAAGATAGTCCCTTCTGTACTTAAGTATCCAGGTAAGCCAGAGTTATGAACTGTTTGCCTCTGTTGGCAAAGGGATGATTAGACAGACAGTGTATGCCAGGGAACATCAACATATCTGAGAATTAGTTTATGATCTTTTTTTCTTGGATCATATTTGGAAATAAAATTGTAAGCTTGACTGCCTGGCTTGGGTAGGGTCATACATTGGGATGAAGAGCCTGACTACAATTAAGGTAATTCGAAGAATGCCTGTCTATAAAAGGAATGGTCTTCTCAGTCAGAACTTCCTTCATGCATTAGAAAGAAATATATTAATGTATAAATGAAAGGATACTGTTTTCTTTCTGGATCTTTCCTCCTAATAAAATACTGCATTTTCACTTTGTCTTTTGCTTTGTCTACATGTACACCTACTCCCAGGCCGAATTCCTATTGAATTTAATGTGAGAGTAAGGTATTTCTCTACCTAGTGGTTTCTTTTTCGACAGCAGAATTATTTCTGCAATCTTCTGTTCTGATGAACAAAGCAAAAAACATCTCCTTGTACCTTAACAAATATGGATTTTAAATTATGGAGTGCTCACCCAAGTACTTAGGTTTCCTCAGAATTTATCACTGAAACAGATTACTTGCCTTATTTTAAACCCCACTAAGAACAGTCTATTTTTATTAATGTCCATTGCTTAATCAATCTGATCTTCCCACCGAAATTAAATTGCCAAAGTGTCGCTGATATCAATGGTATCAGGATCAGATCAGACCTACATATAGTACAATCAGTAGTTTTGTCATTCTTAAAAGGTTTTGTTTGGTTTAGAAGTGTAAAGCTATTTTGTCAATGGATGTCCAAGAGCAGCACAAGAAGAAAAGATGCAAATTTAAGACTCTACTTAAGTGTGCCAGTCTGCACTGAAAAGATTCACCTGTGAACCTGATCTTGGTGTTTAAACAGAAGTGGCATCGATGTGTTGGTGGTTCCTTCAGCCACTGGGATGAGGTGGTTGCTCCAGAGCCAGGCTGAAATGCCTCATATGGACAGAAACAGAGGGCAGCATGATTGCTTCCTAACTGCTCCTTGCTTAATAATCATCCTTCTCTCTGACTCCTCAGGGTGCTTGGCCTCATCACGACTTAATTTGCTGTTTCCACAGATGTGTTTTCATTACATGAAATAAAATAAATCAGTGATCTCCTACACCTCATGGATTTATATCTCAAAGTGACCCCTTAAAAGTAGATTTTTCTGTTAACAGAAACTAAAAATCTAGGCATTTCCTTGTCAAATTTTCTGTGACCTCAAAAAAGGGATGATTGAAACTCTCTCATCATAAATTACAAAAGGGATTATAACACATTGAAAATCAACATAGAAAAAGCATTGAAATGACTGAAATGATCTTAATCAGTGTTTTGCATCTTATTTATTGAAGCACGTACAGCATCTGCAGCACTTCAGATCATATCAGAATCACTTCAGATAGGTTCCAAACTTCACAAAAATGAAACTTCTCTTAAAAAATGACAGCTCTAGAACCAAAGTTTTTGATAGTGTCTTAGTTTTAGGTAAATTTTACAGAAACATTTCTTGTTAAATTCTGTCCTGAATCTGATTTTCTTTCTGTTAAAGCTAATAAGAACAGAAAAAATATTTAAACTACTAAATGTAAGGTTTTTGCATTTTGAATACTTGTGCATGCAGTTGAAAGAAGAGAAAAAGAATAGTGTTTAATTCTTCAAAAAAGTAATCATTTCTCCACATGATTTTCAACCATATTTTGTCATCACATTTGTGTAAGGCTGAACTGAAACAGTTTCTTAGATTAGATAATTTCAACATTATATATATCTATATAGCTATGCCTTGGAAAAAACATCGACTTGTATTTTGTATGCTTTACAAATTCAGAAATAAATGAGACATGGATCCTTTCACACGGTCAGGCAAACAGAACTAATTGTTTCATGTACTTAGTCACAAATAGCAGATTACATCTGAGATGTGCAGTAACATTTCTTTGCCAGAAGTCATGTGTTATCTTTATTTTTTGCTCAGATTTGCTGCTAAAAACAAATGAAAGGAAGTACCATAGTACAGAATTTGCATTTAGTATCACAAGTCTCAGCCATGAAGTTGAGAGACTTACTCTGTAAACCTTTGCCTTTAATGGTAAACTGAACTTGGCTACCACTGAGCACAGGAAATCTAAAAATTTCCAATTTCTTTATGGAGTGGGTATATTACTTCACCTACTTGCAGAAGATTTGTACCCACTATTTTGAGTGCCTGCACCATCTGCTTCAGTGTCAGGTCCACTGAATGGCCTGCTTTCTTTCCCCCCTACTGCCTACTCCTCACCTTATCTCTGTGGAAGTGCTACTACTACCTAGATTTAGCTTTCTGGAAATCATCTATCCCCAAAGAATTATCTTTTTCACATCAGTTCAATGGTCATCAAAGGACTCACCCAGTCACTACAAGTTTGCAGTCAAAATTCATACCTTTATCATAATATCTAGAGGTATCCTAGCCATCAGGGAAGAATCATAAACTCACTTATATTTACTGATTTGTACTAGTTTGAAAGCAAACCAGTGAGAGGCTCCAAGTCAGAATTACAATTTAATAGGAGAATTAAAATAAAAGCAATAGTACAGAAACACTGACGGAGTCAGGATACAACCTGACACCCTGTCAGGCAGGGTGCTGGCAGCAGTCCGATAAAAGGGTGGCTGCAGTCGTCCTGAAGTGATGGATGTGGCTCTATTGAAACAGTGACCCTGTAGAAGGGTCTGGTCTTCCTCTGATGGTCCAGTAGTGGTTATGTAGCTCTTAGCCTCTGGGAACCCAGTAGATCAGTCTGGCTGTGGTGTTCCAAACCTCAGATTATATCCAGGTAGGAATGCCCGGTTCCTCCCACTGGGTGGAGAATCTCACAATGGGATGATGTAATTTTATGAGTCATGCAGCGAGGCTGGATGGCCCATTAACAGAAAGACACTGCTCCAGAGGGAGTTATCAGGGATGTGTCATGGAAGAGACAAAGAGTAGTGCCCCACCTGGTTTCAACAGATGATGATAGAATACATACTTTTGGTTACATCTTACATTGTAATCTAAGACATAATTTAAACTGTTACTTGTTGGCTACTTTATTGCATTTATTCCCTGAAGGAATAAAAGAGTGGGGATGTTCACAGTATTTTGTCAAACTGATAGCAACAAATTAACAAAAACAAGCGAACAAGCAAAAAAAAAAAACGACGATCCTTCAAACCAGTGTATTGCACANCAAAGAGTAGTGCCCCACCTGGTTTCAACAGATGATGATAGAATACATACTTTTGGTTACATCTTACATTGTAATCTAAGACATAATTTAAACTGTTACTTGTTGGCTACTTTATTGCATTTATTCCCTGAAGGAATAAAAGAGTGGGGATGTTCACAGTATTTTGTCAAACTGATAGCAACAAATTAACAAAAACAAGCAAACAAGCAAAAAAAAAAAACGATCTTTCAAACCAGTGTATTGCACAGGGCAGACTTTTGCTAGGTTCTTTCTAGGTCCAGCCTGGAAAAGAGAAGGCTTGGGAAGACCTTATTGCAGTCTTTCAATACTTGAAAAGGGCTTATAAGAAAGATGGAAAGAGACTTTATATCAGGGCCTGTAGTGACAGGTAATGGTTTTAAACTAAAAGAGGATAGATTTAGATTGGGTATAAGGAAGAAATTCTGTGCAATAAAGGTGACAAGACCTTGGAAGAGGCTGCCCAGAGCATTTGTGGATGCCCCATGCCCCATCCCTGGAAGCATTCAAGGTAGGGTTGGATGGGTCTTTGATCAGCCTGCTCTAGTGAGAGCTGTCTCTGCCTGCAACAAGGGGGTTGGACATCATGATCTTTAGAAAGTCCCTTCCAACTCAAATCGTTCTTATTATTGGGTGTAAATAGAATTGGTTTTATTTTGTCGTGAAGCGATAGACTACTTTCATAACAGTATCCCAATTTGAGGTTATGCTATGTTGAGTCTTCTAATATTTTAGTACAAAATAGTGAGAAAACCTTAAAAAGACAAATGAGAGCATCTTCCACTCATATCCCATATTAAGAAAAGTAATGGACTGATACTGGCTAGCTATGAAGAGATTCTTATCTAAGGTTTTGAGCATTTCCAAACAGTAAAAAAATCACATGCCTGATCAGGACTTCCAGGTCCTCCCATTTATTTCACAGAATCACAGAATCACAGAATTGACTAGGTTGGAAAAGAATATGGGATCATCAAGTCCAACCTATGACCTAAGACCACACTGTCAACTAGAACATGGCACTAAGTGCCACATCCAGTCTTTTTTAAACACCTCCAAGGACAGTGACTACACCACCTTCCTGGGCAGCCCATTCCAATGCCCAATCACTCTTTCTGTGACAAATGTTTTCCTAATGTCCAGCCTAAACTTCCCCCGGTGCAGCTTAAGACTATGTCCTCTTGTCCTGTCACTGGTTGCCTGGGAGAAGAGACCAACCCCCATCTGGCTACATCCTCCTTGGGGGGAGTTGTAGACAGTGATAGGGTCTCCCCTGAGCCTCCTTTTTCCCAGGCTAAACAAGCCCAGCCTCTAGCCACTCTTTATAGGGCTTCTCTTCCAGACCCTTAACCAGCCTTTTTGCCCTTCTCTG